>CAOKZL010001303.1:0-373696 GCA_948472985.1 Iguana delicatissima
TTATATTGTCCCCTGTACTAATACCCTGTTGTCATCTCTGGTCAAACAAGTTTGTAGATTTCTACATAACTTCAATGACCTACAAATAAGGATGTCAGTGGGCAAAATCATAGGGAGGAATGCAGTTCTATCATTCTTGTTGAGCTCTCTAAACAATTACTTTTTTTCCAGCCCAAGCTTTCAGGACAGCTTCATTTTTTCCTAAACAACAGTCCTAGGCTCCCATCTGTTGCTCAGCAACAACTACCATTCTTTGCAGATACGACTGCATTATTCAAGAACTTCTTTTGTATGAAAAAAAAAACAAAACAAATTCCAGCAAAATATCCAGTGAACAAATGTCTAACATGTGTTTTTAAAGGAAACATACCAAAGGATAAGAACACCGACACCAAAATGTCAAAGTTTATGCAACCTGACCTAGAGCTCAAGTAAGAAAAACATTATAAGGTATTTCAAATTTGTGACCCAGCCCCAGCCCCAGGAAGGCACTATCAGTTTCTGCCCATTAATTTCTTAGGCTGTCACTTGCTTGCCAATAAGCATTGTTTAGAGGTTTGCAGAAAGCCATGGGCTTATTATTTCCTGTGACTGCAGTTACTTTAAAAAAGGCAAGTTCAGGACATACACAGGATTAAAAAATTATGATTCACATAGGCTTTTTCAGGGCTGCTTTTCTCACACTGACAAGGTAGGCATCATAGATGATGTTTAGAAAGTTGTCATCATTCTGGAAAAAAAAAACACAATTTATTAATGCCAAAAAATGCATTATTAATCTCAAGTAGTCCCATCAGATCAAGGGAAAGTATGTAAGTGTTAACTTTCCATGTTCTGATTGATTCAACAGCACTACTCTAACTGAAACTTGCTGACTGGATTTAAGAGAAAATCCTCATATTCTGAACCTTTAAGCATTTGATCTCTGGCATCCCTGATGGGTCTGATCCCTAACTACAGGTGGGATGGCTGTAGGCAATAATTTGAGGTTTCCTTTTTTTTTTTGCTTGTTTGGCTGCAATCCTGTATGGCCCAGTGTTGCATAGTAATTACACAAGTGGAAATATGCTACAGCTGGACATTCAACCATTCTGTTCCTGGTGAAGAGCTTGGGGAGGGCAGATGAGAGAAGTGTCTACCTATGTCCCTGCAGCCAGACCCAAAATCCTCTGCTGAGTTGCACTGGGTTGTTCCAGAGGTCTCACCAGAGGATGTAATGATTCTGCATCTTGGTACAGGGACATTGCCAGATGCTTCTGCTATCCCCCTCTGCTCTTCTCCAGATATGATTTGCTGTGGTGTGGGGGACTCTGTTCTGCCTAGAGGGAGGAGGGAATATAAACCTCTGCATTGACCAGAGAGAAACAAAGGCAGGATAAGGCTGACTTATGCCTGTGTATGCCACTCACAGGATGCCAGCCCCATCTGCTTAAGGGTACAATAGCTTGCACACAGTCAACTGCATGATGATGATATATATTACCAAGAGTAATATCTTTCACAACAAACAAGCTCACAGACCAATTTAGCAATATGGAAAAGTACCCACCATAAAGAGAGAAGGCAAATTGTGGCTTCAGCCACATGAAGCCCAAGGCCTTTCTTGTATGGAAAAGGAACTAAACACACTATATTCAATGGAATAGTCAGTATCATTGTCAATTGAGTTTGATATCACATGCGTTTCACAGTCAATATTGTATAAAAGTCAATTTAAGTATATTTATGGTTCATTTACATGTAAATTTGATAATAATTCAAGTATAATTGGGGTATTTTATCTGTTCATAATGTACAGAGGAATTTTTATTGAATTATATACCACTTAACAAAGAATTCTTTTTTAATTAATTTAAGATAATTTTGATCTATTTCATTCATAGATAGATAGATAGATAGATGATGTTTATGCAGTGTTAATATATTTATCTCCAAGAACCAAAATGAAGAGGGGGTAGCCTTTAAGCATGTGTTCAACTGGAAAAAGAGCCTCTGGTCCCAAGGCAGCTGCCCACTCCAGTCTTTAACAAAACAAGAAGCTAGACTGTTGGACATCTATACCAGGAATGTGTAGCCTCTGCCGTACTAAGGCCCTGCTTGACCTCTCCCACTCTGCTGCCACTGATGCTTTTTGTCCCCCTCCCCTCTGGTTCCTCACAGATCTCAAACACAGACTCACAGAGCTGGAAGAGACCATGCAAGGGCCATCCAGTCCAACCCCATGCTGCCATGCAGAAATATACAATCAAAGCACTCCTTACAGATGGCCATCCAGCTTCTGTTTAAAAACCTCTAAATAAGAAGACTCCATCACACAACAAGGCAGTGCATTCTGTTGTTGAGGTGCTCTTACCATCAGGAAGTTCTTCCTAATGTTTAGGTGGAATCTCTTTTCCTGTAGTTTGAATTCCCTCCTTCATGCTTTAGTCTCTGGAGCAGCAGAAAACGAGCTTGCTCCGTCTTCCATATGACATCATCTCAAATATTTCGTGTCACCTCTTAACCTCCTGTTTTCCAGGCTACACATAGCCATCTCCCAAAGCTGCTCCTCACAGGGTCTGCTTCCAGACCTTTGCCACAACTGCTCTGTTTTTCTGCTACCAGGAAAGAGTGGACTGCATGAAAATCTCCAGGTGAAGCTCTCTTCAGTTTCTCAGAGATTCTTCTACAGATCGCTCATGTGCTGGAGGAGGAAGTTTTTTGAAGGATCTCACCCATTTCCAGTGAGAGAAGAGGACCACTAGGCTGCATGTGCATTCACGCCAGAATCTTCTGGGTCAGAAGCCAGAATCACATGCCACACTTGCAGCCTAGAAGGTGCACCTCCAATCCACCCAACACTACAAGGTTCTTACTAGTAAATATATAATTTAGATCTTTGCAAAAGAAAAATAATACACTTGGGCTTACACCAATAGAGATGTTAACCAAAATAAAAGATAGGCAGATAAGAAATACTGATCAGACGCAGAAATACCTGGATCAGATGCAGTAATGTCTCCTGTAGCTGCAGCTTTGTGAGTGGACTGCTGTTTCCAACAGGTGGTTCTGGGTTCTGCATAGGCAAGAGGAGGTTTGCTGAACCAGAAACGGCTTCTGAGTTCACAGCTGGCAGCCATCCACTTTCATTTGGTTTTGGTGGAGCTTGGGCAGATTGACTAAATACCATTGGGGACATCAGGACTGATGGCACTGCAGTCGCAGGAATCTGCTGTGATGGGATGACCTGCTTATAAGATAGGAGGAACTGTTGTATGTAATCACTACACATGTTCAAGCCAGCCACAAACACAGGCAAAGACAGCTGGTTACATAAAATGGATCTGAACATTAGATGGCCTTGACAAAATTGACTTATGGTATGACATGGCCCTAACTGAGGGCTGGGGTGGCTCTCGCAGACGATGGATATCTTTGATGGAGACTGTGGGATGGTGTCAAGGAATTAATGAATAAAGTCCCAAACAGCCCTCCCCACCTGAAGAAACACTGCTTCTTAGTGACCAGGCAACATGGACTTGTTAGATCTATTCACGTGAGAGGATGAACAGCTAGAACCCTGACGAGGCTGAGATGTTTACTAGCTAGGCAAGCTAAACAGGATATGATGATAGCAGACATGTGCCAGGTTGCCACTGCAGCCCTGAAGATCCTGCCTGTTGTAGTTACTACTGTTGTTACTACAGTAGTGCAGTCTGGCAATCCTAAACAGCCAGTGAGGCCCAAACACAGTTCTGCATGTTTCAGCTAACTTATCCAAAACTAGTAATATATCCATATAAAGGTTTCTCTAATAATATTGCTGTTTTGTAATTTGTGTGTTTTATATCTGATTTTTAGATACTAATATAATATAAATAAAAATATAAAATGAAATGAAACAACCAGGTCAGGTTAAGCCTTGCATAAGTAAACAAAACCATTTTGAACCTTCTAGACCTCTTGAAAGCTTCTTCCAAGCTATATCCAAAGATTATTTTTTTCTTTTACCAACCTCTACTTTTCCCAATGATTTCCATTTTGGTGGCCAAAATCTATGCTTTTTTAACATGCTTGGGATAGCAGGTAAGGCAAGTTTACCTCCTTTCCCGTTTTGTTGTTTGTCCATGCTCAGTAAGGATTCTAGATGCAACTGCTGTTTACCTTGCCTGTTGTAGGCAGGCATACAGCTAAGGTAGAATCCCATTATTTCCCAGCTAAAGTTTTATTACATTGTTTTACTCCAGACACACTGCTGTGATCAAAAACCAAATATCTGTGTTTCTCTAGCCTTCCTTCAACATCTTCCCAATACTGATGCTGTTAAATAACTTCCAGCTAGATAGAAAACAATGAGAAAAAGTTGGGGCTAGACAACAATAAATAGGCTCTGTAAAAAGGAGCTTCTTTGTCAGCAATTTTGTTAAATGACTTATGTTTGTATTTAAACCACATGGTTACAGGCTTACCTGAAAAAGAGGAAGCTGCTTTTCTGCGTTTGGAGCTTTGTCCATCCAGGAATCCAAGGGTTTCAGAGAGGTGGGGCTCTGAGTAACCACAGGAAATTTAGCTGCCAAGGTGGGCCGACTGGACACATGTAACTGTTGCTCCTGTTGCACTATCTGGAGTTTCTTTAGCAACTCTTGGGGGGAAATTATTCCAGAACTGCCAGATGGGTTCCCAGAGAGAGGAAGGGATTGCCCAGGAAGCTTGGACTGTTCTTTACCAAGGGCTGGAGGAGACCTCAAAGTCTGAGCCGGGAGGGAGCCATTGAAATACACCATCGGTTGCTGTGTCACACTTTTGACTACTGAGGGGGCAGGAGCAGTCCTACTGAAGAGCGGCGCAGCTGAACATGGTGGCACTGAGTTGCTCACCTCCATTTTAGCCACCTGTCTTGAATGACCCTGCTGCAGTTGCTGCAGCAGGCTCTGAGTGCTGGCTGCATTGTGGACCAGATGAGACGTCCTACTGATGCCATGAGAAGCCACAGGCTGGAAGAGTCCAGTGAAAACCTTGTCCCCAGTAGGGAGGCCGCCGTTCTCACACAGTCGGTTCTCCGGGAGTTCAGAGACTGGGTGAAGCTCAGCCCCGCCACGCACCATGAGTTTTTGAATGGCGGGGCAGAGCTGTTTCTCTGTTGAGGGTGAATGCCTGCCAGCCTCCTCATAGGACAAAGAGCGGACAACTCCTTGTTTGGGAGGAAAGTTATCTTGGGGAAGCTTCTGTGACAGGTCCGAGACATCTTGGTATACACTAATTTTTTCCTGCTTTCCAAAGAGTGTCATTAGGGATAAGTGCTGTGGTTCAGGGTCTGTGTTCTGCTAGGGAAAAGAGAAGAAACTGTGTGGTAGTCACCATAATAAAGGAATAATAATAATAATAATAATTTCTATCCCACCTCTTCCCAAGGATCGAGGCGGCGAACAACAGTAATACATTAATTACATTAAAATTACATTAAAAACATTAAAAACATACCCAATCCTCCCACCCACCAACCCACCTAAAACCAACCCCCTAAAACACACAACAATTAACAATGTTGGGCCAGCAACATTGAAAGAAAGGATAGAATAGTTAATCCCAACTGTCCCTTTCCAAACAACTTAATGGCTTTTCTACAAACACTTGGTAGCACTCCAGTCTTTCTCTCTGAAGCACACATGTGAGTTAGGAACTCCTACTGAATGGTTGTTAAAAACGGTTGGACACAACTGAGCATAGGTGACAAAGGGAGTGCAGTGTTTAAGTATGAGTAATCTAGAAACAGCTGAGGGAGGCTGCTGTGACATAAATATCTAAGCCCCACCTCAACAAGGTTGTTGCTGACAACTAATCTTTCTGGAGGAAGCAATCCTCTCATCTTCTGATGCCTGGCTGATGTTTCTGAAGGACCTTGAACCTTGCTTTGCTGACTGCATTATTTGCCTTATTGCCTTACTGTGCTGACCCAGATAGCTTGAACCCTGAGAACTGTAATTGCCTGACTAGTAAGCTTCTATAGCTGCTACTATCCCTGCTGCCTGACAGACTCTGCTGTGAACTATGACTCCTAGCTGGCCTCCAAAACAGGACACAGATAAAATCACATACCTGGGCTTGCTGAGACGTACAGTGGTGAGGAGTTTCACTAGGTTTCACTGGGATTGGTTTGATCAAGTTGGGGTTGTTGTAAATAGCAGAAGAACTGGTTATTTGTTTGGGCTCTGAACATGTCTTGCACTGTAACACAAAAAAAATCGCATTTTCAAAAAAGCAGTGCTGCTTGCCATGAGTTGTACCATCATGAAAGCAAGTACACTTAAACGTGAGAAGTAAAAACACAAATGATAAGCTGACAAATGGCCCAGTGGATGAAGGATACTTGAAGGAAAGATAATTTTAAGGAATACGTGACACATGGAATATAAAGACATGCATATAAAAAAATCTATGTGGGAGATTTTTTAATACAGGTATGTCCTATTTATTTGACACGTTAGGGACCAGAGTACTGTCAAAAAGTGGAAATGGTTGAAATAAGGAACCCAGACTTTTTTATACATGATTATATATATTATCTACGTGTGTGTGTGCACGCGCGTGCAGCACACACACACACGCACACGCAAATACTGTATTATAAGCACAAATACTATATAAGACAAAAGATGTACCACAAACTTCTATAGTATGCAGCACTGGCCACAAAATGGTGCTGAACTGACTGAGAGGGGAAAAAAAGCACATGATCACTAAAGCATTGTGCAAGCATGATGAAAGAGCAAACCACACATTGTATATGCAGGTTCTGAGTATAAATCAAGCCAGTAAAAAGAGCGGGTCATCAAAAAGTGGGTTGTCGAAAGGCAAGGGACACCTGTACATTATCCTTAGTTTAGTCCCTCATTCTGCACTTAAATTTGTTTTAAACTATTTTAACTTTTAATCTGCCTTTTTAGCTGTTTGACTGTTTAATATATTTTTAGCCTTTTTATATCATTTTAGTATTTACACTGTTTCAATCTGAACCTGCTGAACATGAGTCAGTTGTGTGATGCAGCAGCTAAAAAAGGCAATGTGATTCTGGGCTGCATCAATAGTAGTGTCTAGGTGAAGGGAAGTAACAGTACCGCTTTGGTCAGAGCCCAGTTAGAATATTGTGTCTAGTTCTGGGCACCACAATTCAGGGAAGATAATGACAAACTGGAACATGTTCTGAGGAAGGCGCCAAAATAGTAGAAGGCCTTGAAACCATGCCCTGTGAGGAGCAGCTTAAAGAACTGGGTATGTTTAGCTTGGAGAAGAGAAGATTAAGAGGCGACATGATAGCTATGTTTAAATATTTGAAGGGATGTCATATGAAGGATGGAGCAAGCCCGTTTTCCGCTTCTCCAGAGACTAGGAGACAGAGCAATGGCTTCAAACCTCAGGAAAAGAAATTCCATCTAAACATTAGGGAGAACTTCCTGATGGTAAGAGCAGTTTGACAGTCAAACATGCTGCCTGAGAGTGTGGTGGAGTCTCCTTCTTTGGAGGTTTTTAAACAGAATCTGGATAGCCATCTGTCAGGAATGCTTTGACAGTGCATTCTTGCCTGGCAGGGAGTTGGACTTGATGGCCCTTGTGGTCTCTTCCAGCTCTATAACCTGTCAGACTGGTTTTTGTTTGTGGGCAATCACCTGGCACTCCTGACACTCACTGAAAATGGGGTCAAGGGCAATGACCTGGACCCTTTGACAGTTTCTAATGCCCAGCTCTCTGGCATGGTGCCAATGTACTAATGTTACAGAAAACCAGAAAGCAGTGACTACACAACAAGAGAAAAATACACAGTAGGATGAGGGAAGGAGGAAAAAAGTCAAAGACAGAGTACGGTAGGGCATTTCACAGATAAGCCTCACCTTAGTATATTCATCTTTGGCTTTAGTGAGCATCCGTAGGATATCCACTTCTTTGCTGTCACCTGAATTCAGGCTTACAGGGGAAATTCCCACACCCGTTCCCTGCTGTGCTTTCAGCTGTTCTTGCTGAGTTAAACTGGAAACAAAAGGTAGAGTTGAAAAGGAATGGAAAAAAATGGAACTCATTCCCAATTGTTCCAAATAACTGAGGAAGCTCTGTGAATGGTTTCACTACAAGTGAACAAGCAAGGTTTGCCTGAGGTTGATAATGCAATTTTCTCCAATTTTGAGCCCACTGGACCATAAAAGAACAATGTGGACAAAGCTTGCACAACCAAAAGGAGGTACTTTAAACTGCATTTTGCACTTCCTGTTAGTGGGAACAAATACTCACAAATAAGTCTTTAATTGCTAGAAAATGACCAATTTCCTGTTCCAGCTATGTTATAATTACTGCAAAATGCTATGAATTCTAACATTTAATAACTCAGCTCAACTGCAGTGCAATTTTAACTGGATGAAATTAGGTGATTGTAATCTATTAAACTTGGTTTATAGCCAGAATACTCTGCAAACAGACATTTACTAAGATAAATTATCTGACAGGCATTTAGTTGCTGCTGGGTGAGTTTGTTTACAAAAAATTATCTGTGCCATGCCAACAAAGAGTTAATATGATGACATAGTCAGTCAGCAAGAGCTAGTAAATGATGAGAACTAGCTATCACCATAGTCACACCAGCAAAATCATTCTCATTGAGGGGCTTTTAAACTAGCAGCCTGGCAGAAATTTAGGGTATTTCAGCCACTCAACAATGTTTACAGCCGTAGGGAACCAAGAGACTTCCAATATTTTGGGATAATCTAGGAACCACTTTTAGTGAACTGTACTAAAGTTTAATTTCCTTAAACCGTCCATGATGGCTTAAGATGCTTTTGCATGAGTCTGTCTATCTTCAGTCTAGGCACAGAGATGGAGCTCTGTGTTTATATTATGCATAATAAACATGGTTTATAGAATGTGATACAGCTTTTAAAATATATACAGCAGGGGTGGGAGGCTCTTCAGATGCTGTTGGTTTGCAAGTGTGATGTACCACACACACGTTTGTGTATGTGTTACCTTAAAGGCACCATATCCCATCTCATGTTGGAAGCTAAGCAGGATCAGCCCTGGTTAGTACATGGCTGGGAGACCACCAACGAATACCAGGTGCTGTGGGCTCTACTTCAGAGAAGGGAACTAGCAAAACTACCTCTCAGTATTCCTTGCCTAAGAAAACCTTATGAAATTCATGGGGTCGCCATAAGTCAACTGGTGACTTGAAGATACACACACTCACAGAGAGCCAAAGGAAAGGGATGCTGGGAGCTATAGTCCAACAACATCTGTAGGCCCTCATGATTTTGTTCAGTTTTACAGGGGGAAAAAATGAACTTCTTAATCAGCAAATCCACCTAGTCGCGTTATTTCTCTGCATGTTCATCCAAACCCTCTAATCTGAAAAGGAAAGGAACCTCTTAAACACCTGAGATGCATATTCTGTCTCACAAGAAAGAATAGAGGGAGAGACAGAGGTGTTATGGCAGGTATCTTCCCAGATTCTAGCTAAAGGTGGACATTTAGACAGAAATGGTGGCAGTCTGCTTGGATATATACGGGCTCCCCTGTACTCACTTAGGGTGTGGGGCAGGGAAGAAAGTCCTCTCAAAGATATATCTGATATGGGGCTCAATGCAAGATCAACTCCTAATTTCAAAATGCATTTTTTCAGCCATACACTATGCCAGCTATACTAATCTTCTGTTATTGTTATTATTGCTACTATTTCCATTCATTCTATGTTTATTTCTATTTATTTCTATAATCTATTTCAAACTGGCAAAGCAACACATGATGGATTGAAAACTGTTTAAGAACAGGGAACAAAAGATGTGAAAAACCACTTTTCACAATACAGCAAAATTAGGAGTAGGATCTTACTAGAAATGGAATTATTTGACTCATTCATAATGATCAGTCATCGGGGATACACTGTGAAATAGCTAAAGCTGAAGCAGATAAACCCAAATTATTCAGGGCATGAAATCAAAAGTAGACTGTGAAGAGCTCAAGAAAGTTCTATCCAGAATAAACACCTGGACAAGACAATAGCACATGAAATTTTAATGTAAGTAACAAAACTAATCAATACTGAGGCAAAGAAAAAGGCAATTCAGAAAATCTTGGCAGTGTGACTAACTGGAAGAGGACTTGATAATAAAACTACAATCATCCTTCCACATTTGCACATTTAACTTTCACAGATTTGATTAATTGAAGATTATTTGTCACTGCCTCCACTGTTGTCCTACTCCACTTTTAACAGGACTTCATAAGTCTTTACTCATGTTCATAGTCTCTCTCCAACCTTGTGAGACTGTGAGAGACTGCAAACAGGAGGCAAGGCTTAAGTCCCTATCAAAAATGGCATAAGGCAGAAGCGGAGGCACCAGCAAGCCCCACCAGCTGCCTGCTTCTGCCTTGCAAAGGAACCCCACTGCCTCAAAGGCAGAACTGGGCAGCTGGCATGTTCCTGCTGCAGATTCAAATGTATTGCGTACTGTAATCTGCAATGGGTTGACTCCATCGGTCATACTTTTCTGTGTGTGTTAAGTAAAGTTTGAGGAGCCTGAGAGCTATTCACAGTTTTTCCACTTTTGTGAGGATCCTGTGCCCCAACCCCCACAAATGTGGAGGGACGACTGTAGTATCATACTTACTTTATTAAATCAATGGCACAGCTCATTTGGAATACTGGGTACAGTATATGTCAAAAAGTATGTCACAAAAGGATTTTAAAAATACAGGTAAAGCATCTTCCTTAAAAGGGAACACATGGGGCTTTCTAAATTAGAAAGTGACAGGAGATACAGTAAGAGGTTTTAAAAATTATTAAATCAGACCCCAGTGTTGGGAGCTCTGAGTTTTATGCCTAGGCAGTCTGCCTGGGGTGGAAAGTCATCAGGCAAAGAACTTAGAAAGAGCTGTCATCTTACTGTGTTTGGAGATTTACAGTAAAAGCATATTAAGTATTTAACACATATCTCTATATATGATATTATACACATACCTATTCTTTATTGAAAGGATAGCAAAAAGATCTTCTGGCACATTTTAGTGCCAGCTGAGAGAAAGATGTTTGCAGCATAAGCTTTTATAAGCTCAGCCTACTCTGTCAGGTGCAAGTGGACTGTGTCTATAAAACCTTATGCTATAAACTTCTTTTTCTCAGTCTCAAAGGTGCTGCATGATCCCTTTGTACACTGATGCAGATTGACACAAGCTACGTCCTTGAATCCAACTTTCATCAAAAGCATATCTGATTTGCTTGTATAAAATGAGTTGTACTGAATGTACTCCACAGCACTTGTTTCAGCTGATAAAACAGCTCCATTCTAAGGGGCCAGAAAATGAACCTCCCTACTTTTGCATTCAGTGGGGCAAGGAAGAACAAAAACAATTAAAATCGTGCAAAAGACAGTGCCAACGGAAAAATTACAACTTACTTACTTTTTTTCTGGCATATTTTTTCCCTGTCAGTGTCATAAAATCCCAAAGTTATATTAGTTATTGTGACAGAGCCTGGGAGTTTGGCTAGCAGAGCAGCCTAGTAACAGAGGGTGATATAATCAGAGGGGCTCTGTCTGAGGGAGAAAACCCAGCCCTAGCAAGAGGTGGGATAGCAGAAAGCACATATACTGGGAGTGTGATTTGGAATCTAAATTCCTTCATTAAGATTCGCAGAGTAAACTCTAAATCAGGATTCCAGTCAATCCAAAAGGGATTTTTCTGGGAGAGGGTTATCTTCTCAGTAGCCTAGTGTGGGGGGCAGAGAAGAAACCAAACCACTTCTGAAAGGGTCAGAAAGTGGAACCTTTAGTGGGGAAGCAGGCATTTGTGCTGGGAGAGCCAAAGGAGAGTGCGTGGAAGCTCTTTTGGTTAACACTATGGTGTTTTGAAGGAATTAGTTCAATATCTTTAAGAAATTGTTATTTTTGCTTGAATATTCTTGAATCCACAATACTTTTTTCCCCCTGTTATTTTAGTAAAGATTTCATTCTATTTTTTTACAACACTTCTTCAACAGAGTATTGTCTTCAGTTTTATTTTAATAACACGCTACCAGAGGTTACCCATTCCTTTTTGAATAACCATCAATAAGCTTTGCCGTTTATCCACTAAGGTTGTGGGTTTTAGGGAAAGCAGCATTGTGAATAAGTGTGAGGGAGGAAGCCAGGATGTGATAGTAAGATTAAAAGGGGTGTTGCTACTCCGGTGAGAGAGAAAGAAAGCAGGCCTGGACTGTCTGTGCTCTGGGCTAGCCAAGCAAGTGTTCCTTTACTTTCCTCTTTTTCCCCCTCCCCCAACACATGATAGTCAACAAAGAAGAAAAGTTCTCATTCCCCTGTGAAAAAACTTTCACCAAGAAATGAGCAATGAAATGTGTCAGTTAAAGAATGTTTTACCGTACAATCATCTGCAGGTTTACTCAGCAGTAAGTCTCACTGGTTTACTCAGAAGTAAGGCCCACTGAGAGTTACTTCCGTACAGGACTATATATAAGACTGCAGCCTTAATTCACTTTCTGCTTAAATATGATTCAGTCATCAGTGGTAGTAATGTCAGCTTAAAGGGAACAAATGTTAAGAGTCACCTACAGTCACAGTGATCTAACATGCAAAAATACAAACAGATAAAATTCCCAAAGGCTTTTATTTTTTTTTATTTTTTCCCCATCAACACTTACTTTTTCATGAGCTCTCCAATTCTTTGGCATTCTTCCTTATCATAAAACCAAATTCCATAAATGGACACTGGAAATGCACATCAAACACAAATGATGAACACCACAGTATCATTACTGCCACCACCCCATATTTGACAAGGAGATTTAAATATAATTTGCAAAAAGTTTTCTAAGGCTTTAAAAATATGATAAACCCTTCTATTTCCCTTCTATTTCTCCCTCAGTCATATGCTATACGATACAAATGTCCAGCTATCAAATTTATCCTGCCCATGTTTCAATAAGTGTTGCATGTTTCAATTAGGTCATAGTGAGCAGTGCCTCTGTTATGTATCAAAGCTCCACAGAGTTGCAGACCAGCTAACATTGCACTAGGTTGAGCAGTATAATTATATTCCATCATGGTATGAAAAGCCTATAAACTCCAGATTCTGTCATAACCTAACATCTCCTGCCCTATGTCCCTACGCCATCTCCTTCCATACCTTCCAGGTTCCATATTGGCTCCATCATGGGCAGCCAAGCCTCTACTTATTCTAGTTTTGTCCCATATCATGGAGACTTGTATTTGATTTTTTGAAGTCAGCCTGTGTAATTGAGGGGCACGGTCGGCCCTCAAGAAATTGTTGGTCTATACTTATCCAACATGGTGGGATCCAGAGATCCTCCTCACCTGCATTTAGATACTAGGTCACTCTTAGATCTGTGGATATAGGGTTGTATATCTAAATGCTTTAATAAAATAAGTAAATATTTCAGCTAGGTATGCACTTTGCTGCTTGCACATCCAGTCTTTTCAGGAAAACTTTGCTTTCCCACTTCTGATTTTGGATTGTTCTAATGCTTATAACCACAGCTCCCTGGTTTTATTACTTGACTGTGACAGGGCTGAATGGACACAAGACTCATTCATATTTCTTTTCAAAAAACAAGACAATAAGCAGAAATATGCTTGTCAACTGTAGGCCACTGTGTGACGATGAACTAAAATAACTGACACGCTTAAACAAAGTAGAGATGTGAACTATGCCAATTACCATCCACATGTAACCTGATTAATGTGACTAATGGCTCTCAGCTTCACATCAAAAATCAGGCTGGATTCAATTTCAATTATGCTGCATCAACTGATAAACTTATTTCAAATGAAATTGGGTTTATAATTAAAAGGAGAGAGACTGACCTAAATTCTTACAGGATACCAGCAAACAAAATATGAATAAATTCATGTAATATAATTAAATCAACCATGATGAAATAATACTTATAGGGAAGAAAAAAATATGAATTCATAGGCTGTGAAATGTCAGATAAAGAACATCTACCAGGTTACTAAGTTCAAAAGGCCACTGTAAATCCAACAAGGGCATTGCACTTCATTAAGTCCCATGATACAGGGTGGGATATAAATATTTAATAAATAAACAAGAGAAATAGAAGTGAACTGTTATCACAGGAAGGGGAAATGAAGGAACTTCCTGCTTTCTGTTCTTTGGCAATTATAGCAGGGATTTTGTTGTACTTTACTATAATTCTATGAGCCTCCGAAGAGATTATGGCCAAGTCCCTATGCACTTTCAACATAGCATATAGCCCCTCCACTTTCATGGGTTCAGCACTCATAGATTTGATTATTCATGCATAATTTTATTTTATTAAAAATCTTACTCTATTTGCCCTGCCATTGAAAAAAATATGTTCTCTCTAAGAATCTCTAGGTCCTCCAGCATGATTCTGTGGTCCACTTCTGCCGGAAGTGGAACACAGAATTCCACTGGAAGACCTAGAGATTATAGGGAGAACACTTCTCTAGGCATTCATGGGTCCTCCAGTGTGACTCTACTGCCCACTTCTGCCAGAAGTGGACCACAGATTCACACTGGAGGACCCAGAGATTCCTAGGGAAGTGTCCTCAGGTTAAAAAAAAAAGCATTCATGGTTTTTATTTTTATTTGCATTTTCTTCCACCTTCAGAGGGAGGTCTTGCACCAATAAGCCCCACAAAAGTGGAAGGCTCACTGTATACAGTAGCACAGCTACCCTAGATCTCACAGATGAACAGCTGACTGTACAACCAACTCCTAAGCCTAGTTTCCTTGTTGTGTAACATTTGATTAATTCCCCACCCACCAAGCTGAAAGTGAAAAAGACAGCCATGTGTATAGTTACAGAATTATTGGCCACATTAGAGTGCATATTTATGAAACTTCCAACAAGGAAGTAGAACCGGGTCAGCCACAATTGTGATGCTAGCATTGTGCCTCAATCACACTCCTGCAGCTAAGAATATTTATGACTGCAGCACATATGCAGAATTAGAGAAAAAGCAGCAGCAAAAGCATGTGGCACATGGAGTGATGCAGACACGACCTATGTCAAAGCCAAGTCACACAGGCCTCAGTCTGCATGGCTTCTGGTCAAGCTACACTTTTGGTTAAAATCAGTGCTACGGCTTCCTTAAATCAGGAGAAGCCCTCCAGCTGTTCTTGCACTGCAATACCCAGAAGCCCTAGCCAACAGTGAGGAATGCTGGGAACTGCAGTTCAACAATTTCTGGAGGGCTGCAGAGTTGTTCGCTCAAGAGGGTAGCCGCCAAGGCTGGAGGAAACTTTTCTCTGATTTTATCCTTGGCACAGGACACAGATTTGACTTTCTTAACAACAGATTTTCAGAGACAGTTTAGAAGAAGCACCATATAATCTCAAAACCATATAGCCTGTTCAGAAGTGTCACTCACATCTGGCATTTCTGTAAAGAAGGAAAAAGGGTCCTGCAGCTGGAAGTCCAGGTCTTTAGTTATAGGTTCTGTCCGATTTTCCATGCTCAATCTGTTCATAATGGTGAATCCATACTTCGGTGAAGCTGTTCTGAAAGTTAACATTGCCAAATCCATTCAGTCAATTAAAAATGACAAGTATTTTAAAACACATTCTTGAATATGTACAGCTACAATTTTGCAAAAGGAAATAACTTCTGAAAATCTGAAGAAATATCTGCATGGTCAAGATTGGCACCAATACTCATTTCATTTAGGTGCCAAGTTAAAACTCAGCTAACTCATCAAAGCCTTTGGGCCTGATTAATTCATCTTAAAAATTGTTTTACAGAGTTTTAAGCACTTCTAAATCTGTTTTTAATTCATTATGTCATTTAATGTGTTTTTAGCTGATTTAAATTATTTTATTTTTTAAACACCTTAACTTGTTTTAATGCTATTTCTAAGCTGCCTTGAGATCTTTTAACATAGGGCCAGCTATAAATATTTTAATAAATAAGGGTATTAATTAAAAGTGTTAAAAAATTCTCACCTTGTGTAAACAAACAGTGTTCCTTCCACATCAGTCTTCTCCTGCAATCAGATTAAAAATACATAAATTAACAATATTAACAATAAAACAATATGTTTTATTGGCTGAAGAGCTGGAAGTAGCATCCCATCTAAGGTATCTGTCTGCTAGTACCATTAAATGGTTTGAACTTTGTTACAATATGTGCACTGTGCAAAGTTACTATTTTGAACTTTAACTCCTAAGACCTCCCTCTCGCCACTAGCATGGCCCAAACAGTAACTTTTCCAAGCTCTGACACTGAACTGAAACATAGAAGGTGTGAAATGCAACTTCATAAAGAAGCAGGGCCAATTCGTGGCGAATTTGTGTCTCACAGCCACCCCACTGCACCCATATTTTGGCATATTTTGGAGAAGGTGTCCCATTTCCTAGTAACAATACTATTTACTGGTGTCATACATGTCACACAAATATTCTACTGTGTCAAAGCAGGAGCAATCACTTTTAAAAAACCCTGGTAATTTCTGGTAATAATTATGACCATCTGTACTTTTCACACATGGCTACTGACACTGGTGAATACAGGAGGATGTCCACTTATGAAGCGAGTTCAGTCAGACTGATTGACCCAGATTGGGATAGTCAGAGGAAACACAGTAGCTGTGGAAGCAGCTTTCCAGAGACATACAAAAGAAAGACTTCTATCAGAGCAAATTCTCCACCCCCAACAATAGCACCGCCAATAAGCAGACACCAACATGCCATCCAAGCAACAACCAGCCATCAAATGGATCTCAGAACTGGAAAAGACACATGAGGGTCATATAGTCCAACTCTCTTTTAGAGCATAAAACCATACGTAACATCCATTAGAGGTGGCCATCCTACCTCTTTTTTAAAAAACCTGAGTCAACTGCCTTCCCACGTAGTCTGTTCCAAAAGCTCTTACAGTCAGAAAGCTCTTAGATCCATCTTTTGTTAGCTGGAGGCAGACAGTTGACTGTTTAAATCAATCTGGCATAAAAATGAAGATTGCCTTCAGTTTAACTCAGTTAAGTAAACAATAACAGCAAGTGTAGTTACTCCTTAGCCTTAATGTAATCCAGAAAAGGGACTGCTTTTATCTGCTGTTAAGTGGGTTCTGAGTTCTGATTTTGTAAAGGAGGGCCTTCCAAGCGTCCCAGTCATCGACATCAGTACCTGCTCAGGTCCTGAAAATGCAGGGCCATGGCTTCCTTGAGAGTTCCTCCACTCGTAATGTGGCTTTCTCCATTTTCAAATCCGTCCTACTTTCTCCAGCGTTACTCTCTTTTCCAGTGAGTCATGTTGCCTTATTACATGCCCAAACTGCAATTTCCTCAGATTAATCATCTCGGTTCCCAGTGAGAGTTCAGCCCGGATTGGCTCTCAGGCCAATTTATTTCTCTTTTTGGCAGTCCATGGTATTTGTAGAGCCAGCATGGTGTAGCAGTTTGAGCACTGGACTACAACCCTAGAGACCAGGGTTCAGTTCTCCACTTGGCCATGGAAACCCACTGGGTGGCCTTGGGTAAATCACACAGTCTCAGCTCCAGAAAACCCATGAGAGAGTCACCTTAGGGTCTCCATAAGTGAGAAACAACTTGAAGGCACACAATAACAACAACCAGTATCTGTAGAACACTTCTCTAGAACCACATTTCAAATGAGTTGATCTTTTTCCCCTGCCAACTTGTTTCACTCTCCCACTTAGACACATATATACCTTCAGACGTTCTTATACAGAAATTTCTACACCTATATACAAACAAGGAATAAAGTTTATGGAAAGGCACACGAAACAAATCATTTTCGCTCTGCCTCTGGGACAACAGAAGCAAAGAATTCCAAGAGACCCCAAGGGCCAGCCAGTCCAACCCTCTGCCATGCAGGAATACACAGTCAAAGCATTCATGACAGACGGCCACCCAGCGTCTGTCTACAAACCTCCAAAGAAGGAGACTCCACCACGCTCCCAGGCAGTATATTCCCCTGTCGAACTGCTCTTACCATCAGGAAGCTCTTCCTAATGTTAGGTGGAATCTCTTTTCCTGAAGCAGAAAATAGGCTTGTTCTATTAATAATGACATCCCATTATTGAACCCTTCATTTTTGTGCAATTCAGGTTCTAAATTTAAGGGTGTAAAACACACACAGGCTCCATCTCCTGGTCCACTAACTCACACACAGCAGATTGGACTAATGCACAGTATTAAGCATGTGAGCACAATGCCTAAAGTCTCCTCAGACTTTACAGGGGACTTTCCACTTCAGTGGGGAGTACGCACATACAAATTGAAACAACTAAGTCAGGTAAGCCTTGCATTTGTTGTTGTGTGCCTTCAAGTCGTTTCTGGCTTATGACAACCCTAAGGTGACCCTGTCATGGGGTTTTCTTGGAAAGATCTGTTCAGAGGGGATTTGCTTTTGCCTTCCTCTGAGGCTGAGGCTGACTTAGGCCATTTCTGCACTAGAGTGTTATCGTGCTATGATTCCACTTTCAACATCCCCTGGAATCCTGGGGTTTGCAGTTTCTGAAACTGCAAACCCCAGGATTCCAGAGGATGTTGAAAGTGGAATCATAGCGCTACAACACTCTAGTGCTGAAATGGCCTTACTCAAGCAAGTTTCCATGGCCATGCAGGGATTTGCGTCTTGGTTTCCAAAGCTATAGTCCCAACACTCAAACCATTACACTATGCTGGCTCTTAAAGCCTTCCAGGAGTAAACAAAACAGTGTGAATCTACCAAAGGCAACCTGAAGGTTTCTGTCCAAATGCAGCCAGAAATGATTTTTCTTCTGTTACTACCCCTTTTCTTATGTTTTCTTCGTTGGAGGTTTTTAAGCGAAGGCTGGATGGCCACTTGTCGGGAGTGCTTTGAGGGTTTTCCTGCATGGCAGGGGGTTGGACTGGATGGCCCTTGTGGTCTCTTCCAACTCTACATTTCTATGATTCTATGATTCCACTTTGGTCTACACATCTATGCCTTTTTTTAAAACGCTGAAGGCAGCTCATGAGGTCAGCTGGCTAATCTGCTTTCACATCTTCATTGTTTTGGCTGTGCACTCCTGGTCTATAAGCGATCCTTGAGGCAGCTGCTGCTTCCTTTGCCTGTTGCAGGCTGATGTATGCAGCCACGGTAGGCTCAGCCAGAGCGAAATCCCAGCCTTTCCGAGCTCGAGCTTTACTGCATGGTTTCCTGCAGACAGGCTGCTGCTGCTGCAACCTGTCAGCAAAAGTTTGACTCTCTCCAGCTCTCCTTCAGCAATGCTGACGCTGTTAAAAAAATCCAGCTAGGCAAAGGACAAGGAGGAAATCGGACGCTGGAAGTGTAAACAGACTTTGTACAAAAGCAACTTATCCGTCACAAGGTGTATTAGCTAAGCTATGCCTCTACGCAGATGACATTAAAAGACGTTTGTGTCGCTCCCTTCCCTCTGACTTCAAATGCCCCTATATTATAGCATTTACGGCAGGAAAAGGCCGCCGCCGATTTAAAGGCGCAGCTCTCCCATTTCAGCCATTTTGATACCCCCCCATCGCCGCCCCCGGGCTGGACCCCCGCTCACGCACCCACTCGTTGGCGCGGTGCCCGAAGGTGTAGAGCGCCACCTGGCTGGCCACGTCCACGATGCTGCTGATGTAGGGGTCGTGCCGCTGCAGAGCCGCCAGGCTGATGTCCAGCCCCTTGCCCAGCGGAGTGGCCCCGGCCGCCGCCGCCGCCGCCGCTCCGGCAGCCATCTTGCCTCCCTGAGAAAAAGCGGGAGCCCAGCGACGGGCCTGCAGGCTCAGGGGCAGGCGTGGCTAATCCACGGCCGAGAGGAAGATCGGCAGCAAAGTCGGGGCCGAGGCAGGCCCTACTAATCGAGCGCCGAGACCAAGCGAGCTCGGGATTGTTGCCCGTGGCAACTCGATAAGAAAAAGCGGTCTGGAGGTTGTCCCGCATTCAAGACATGTTGCAAATAACATTTGAAGAAATATAAAACAGCAAAAAATTCTAAACCTCTCATCCAGTGCTGTTCAAAGAGATGGTCTGGGGACTGGTGCTGCTAGTCCATAGTGAGGTTCCATGGAAACAGCTGCAGCCACCGGGCACAAACATGATGCCAGACCTTTGCCCCCGGGCGGGGACACTGGGCCCTCACATCAGGCAAGTTAAGAATATAACTGCTCTACTCTACTTCCTGAACTACAGATCCCAAAATACCTTGAGAAGAAGGACTGAGAATTAAATCCGGGTCTCTTGCAAACTGTCCGTTTCAGGGAACAGTAACAAAGTTCCCTGGCACAGAATTCCAAGTAGTGCAGAGAACCAGCGTGGTGTAGTGAGTTGAGCATTGGACCTCCACCCTGGAGGACAGGGTTTGAATCCCCACTTTGGCCGTCTCCACGTTACACTGTTGTGGCACTATCTTTCCACTTTCAACCTCCTGGGGAATCCCGGGCTTTAGAATTCTCAGCCAGAGAGCTCTTGGGCCTCAGGAAACTGCAAACCCCAGGATTCCACAGGATGTTGAAAGTGGAATCATAGCACTATAACAAAGTAGCGCGGAAATGGCCTTAGTCTTGGAAATCCAGAAAGCGACCTTGACCAAATCACACTTTCTTGGCTTCGGAGGAAGACAACAAGCAAACACCCTCTGAACAAATCTTGCCAAGAAAATTGTGATAAGTTTACCTTAGGGTTGGTATAAGTCAAAAACAACTTGAAGGCACCCAAGAGCAACTTAATGTATGAATCCCAGGGTTCCATAAAATGATGCCATGGGAGTTAAACTCAGGGCCCTTTCACCCATCATTTATAGCCCTGTATAGTTCCAGTCCAGCTGCCATGATAACATCCGGGGGATTCCTGATGTTTGTAATCTGGTGAGGTGTAGTGCAGAAGCATAGAATCACAGAGTTGGCAGAGACCCCAGGGTCATCCCGTCCAACTTCCTTCTGCCATGCAGGAACACCCATCAAAGCATTCCCAACAGATGGCGATCCAGCCTCTGTTTAAAAGCCTCCAAAGAAGGAGACTCCAATACACTCTGAGGCAGCAGATTCCACTGCTTGACAGCCCTGACTGTCAGGAAGTTCTTCCTGAGGTTCAGGTGGAATCTCCTGTCCTGCAGCTTGAATCCATGTCTCCTTGTCCTGGTCTCTGGAGCAGCAGAAAACAAGCCCACTCCCTCCTCGACATGACATCCCTTCAAATATTTAAACATGGCTATCATGTCCCCTCTTAACCTTCTCTTCTGCAGACCAAACATACTCAGCTCCCTAAGCTGCTCCTCATAGGGCAAGGCTTCCAGATTCTTCACCATTTTGGTCGCCTTCCTCTGGACATGCCTCAGCTTGTCAATTTCCTTCTTGAATTGAGGTGCCCAGAAATGGACACAGTATTCCAAATGAGGTCTAACCAATGCAGAACAGAGTGGTACTATTACTTACCTTGATCTAGACACCATACTCCTATTGATGCAGCCAAGAACGGCGTTGGCTTTCTTGGCTGCTGCATCACACTGCTGACTCATGTTCAGAAATGGCTTATGACTCTGGAGCTCAAGGTTTGAATCCCTGCTCAGGCATGGAAACCCACTGGGTGACACTGGGCAAGTCACAGTCTCTCAGCCTCAAGAGAAAGCAAAGGCAAACCCCCTGTGAACAAATTGTGCCTAGAAAACTCTATGATAGGTTCCTCTTAGAGTCACCATAAGTCAGAAATGTCTTGAAGGCACACAACCGCTACTACTACTATTCTCTTCCTTGGGTTAGCTTTGTCTTTTTTCACTCACTGCGCCCTGTTATGTGTGTAACGTGCCTTCAAGACACCTGTGAGCCCATGAATTATGTAGGCTGCAAGTCCCCAATATGCAGTTTAATCTGCATCTCCAGGAACAATGCAAAACAGGACTCAAAGCCACCAGACTCAAACACTGTGAAAGGGCCCAGCCCAGCAAAACAAAGACAACTGATCCACCACTCTGGGTCATGAAGACTGCGATGCCCTGCCCCTTGAAGACACATTTATTTCAGGCAGGTACTGTTCAAGACCCCGGAGATTTGGCTATCTGCAATGATGTAGACTTGGACTTAAGTCACTTCAGTGCCTCAACTGGGATCATTTCCGCACTAGCCTGTTATAGCGCTATTATTCCACTTTCAACATGCTGTGGAATCCTGGGGTTTGCAGTTTAGGGAGGGGCCGGCCAGCCCCTCCCTAAACTGCAAACCCCAGGATTCCACAGCATGTTGAAAGTGGAATAATAGCGCTATAACAGGCTAGTGCAGAAATGGCCTCGGACTCAACTCGGCCATAAATGACGCACTGACCCGACTCGAGACTTGTATATTTTTAATGACTGACTTGATGCCCTTGGTTCAGTAACCAATCCAGAAACCTTACGACTTTGAACAATGCCTCCATCTCTTTTTGCCTCCTAGTCACATGACAATCTCTCTCAAGCCCAAAGTGTGGGCACATTTCTCGGAGAGGAGCAGCAAACAGATGAGGCAATGGGCTTGAGGCAGGCTTGAGATCTGCTAAGCAGCCTGTCCCCGCTGCATATCAGAGGATCCTTTTAAAATGCTTCCTGAGAGCAAAAGATAAGACTCGCCCCCAGAGCGCAGGGTGCATTTCTCAGAGAGGGACAGCAAATGTGTCAGGCAGCGGGCTTGAGGGGAAAGGATCCTTCCTTTTAAAGCTTTTGAATCTTCAGTAATGAGGAATAAGATGGGATCCTCTTCCCCACTTCCGAAGCTGCAGATGGCAAACTTGCAAATGTGGAGAGCCACCTTGGCTTAAATTGTCAAAACTGACTTTATTTGTCTCTGCCTAGAAATTCTGGAATACAGGTTGGGGCATAAAGTTGGCTCCCAGACTACAGGCTTGACTGGAGACTTGACTTGACAGTATCTTGCAAGGACTTGAGACTCAGCGTGAAGGTAGAGACTTGAGACTTGCAAGACCATGTCTGCAGTGCAGTGTTAAAGTGCTGCTATTCCACTTTCAACCTCCTGTGGGATTCTGGGGTTTGTAGTTTCCTGAGGCCCAAGAGCTCTCTGGCTGGGCAATCCATAGGAGGTTGAAAGTGGAATAGCAGCACTTTAACACTGTCGTGCAGAAGTGATATTGGAGTAAAAGACTTAAATACATCACTGGCTATTTGTCGTTGTACCGAGAGCCTTGTCCAGCTGCTTCGCCTTGTGGGCCCTATCAAGGCTTAGAATCCTCGCAGACCGACTACACTACCCACAATGCAAAGGGGCTGCGCTCTGCGCCGGACGGACGGACGGACGGACGGACGGACCGGTCGCGTCGCACCTTGGCGCTTGTCGTCGGAGCGGAGGCCGTCGATAAGAGCCGAACTACGTCTCCCAGGATGCTTCGCGACCCAGGGCGGCGGGAGGGCGTGCGAGGCTGCTGAGTCTCCGAGGAGGCAACTTCCCCCTCCCCGGACTTGGCGGCTGTGGCGGGTGGGAGGAAGCGACGCCCGGAGGAGGAGGAGGAGGAGGAGGAGGATGGGAGGTGAGCGGGGACCGGATCGGGACCCTCTCCTGAGGGAACGTTTCCTCGGGGGCCGAAAGGTGGGACGTGGAGGGCGAGGTCCGTTTGCAGGGCAAGGGGGTCGGCTGAAGGGGTCCCTGGAGGGGCTGGGTAGAGCCTTCCGTCCTCATCTGTCGGTCCCGTCTGTCTGTCCATCCATCCAACCATTTCTTTAAAAAAAGAGATTTTGGGGGAGATGAGAACCTTTAAATTTATTTTAGCCTGAGCTCTCCGGAGTTAAGTCAATAAAACTCATCACCTTAAAGGTGCCTTTCTTTTTAATCCTTTCCCTCAGTTCTTGTGAGGGTGAACCAGGCTTTCTTCTCTGTTTCTGTTTGGTGTTTTTATATAATAAATAATTTTAAAAATTTTTTTAATAGGTATCACCATATCTGAAGGGGAAATCCCCCTCCCTTCCCACATATGATGCTGACAAAATTTTGATACCTGGCTAGACCCCCAAAGGCATCCTTTTCATCTATCTATCTATCTATCTATCTATCTATCTATCTATCTATCTATCTATCTATCTTTTAAAGCCTCTTTATTTTGGGCTCAGTGGTCTTAAATAAATGGATGGGATGGGAGTCATAACAGCACCTTTGCAGATGAAAATAAAGGAAAGTACAGATCTGTAGATCTTTACTGGGAAGCTTGACTGTTCAGTGAGACTTTGAAAAGCGTGCATAGTGTTGCAGTCTTGGAGTGATCTGTAATAGATGACAAATGGTTAAAAAAAAAAAGTGTATCGCAACTACATCTCAAAGGGTTATGCTTTTGCAGAGGTGCATTGGAGGTGCCGGGACAGCGGGTAGAGGATTTTGCTGTCTTTTTAAAGACATTTTCATTGACAGCTGATTCCCTGCTGATGAAATGATTGAGGAAGACAGCATGTACGGATATGAATGGATCTTTTGTCCCGTCTTATTGAAGATCCCTGCCCTCAGATCTTATCTGTCAAAGGAGGCATTGTTTCCACAACCACTGTAAGCGGCTGCATACAACACCACACTGGTCCCAGTAAAATTATCAAGTGGGTGAGATCAATGGGATGGCCCTTTCTGAGCCGTAGTTGTAGAGAGGGAAAAGCACGGGGTTACAAATGGACTGTTTCCTTATCCTTTGCCTGTGTGTCCTGAAAAGAATAAATATTCTGATCACGTTCCCCAGAGAGAGAGAGAGAGAGAAGGAGAGAGGTTAAAGAATAACCCAATTGCGTTGTTTTCAGAGAACCTGGATCCTAGAAGAACACCATAAAATAGAAATAGGTTTAATAAAATGCTGTGAATAAGTATTTGTGTTGTAAACATGGATAGATGTGTAGGGGTGGGTCAGGGTGTATGTGTATGTATTAGTAGGTGTGGATTGCCTAGACGATTGCATTGAACATCAGCATGAGACTGTGTTCCTCTAATACTAAATACTAAGTGATAGTCTCATGCCGTCCAACTTTGAGTCATATAGCCTCAATGGAAATCCATTAGTAGTTACTGTCTAGTTACTATGTTTGCATCAACTAGGAACCAGTGTAGAGGCTTGAGTGTTCGACAGGATTCCAGGAAACCAGAGTTCAAATCCCCACTCAGCCAGTGGTAACCCATTGAGTGTCCTTGGGCGTGTCACACTCTCTCAGCCCAAGAGGAATGCAGTTAGCAAGCTTCCTTTGGAGAAATCTTGCTAAAACCTTAGGATATGGTCTCCTCAGTTTGAAGGCATGTAACAACAAGAAATCCCACAACTCTGCTTATTCTAAATTAAAATACAGAGAAATCACTAGGCTACCCTGCATTTGGGTGTTGTTTAACTAATTTGCTTTTCTTAATTAAGATGTTTCTTGATTAAGGAGTTTCTTGTGTTTAGGACAAACTTGATGGACTTGTGACAGCTTGTGATGCTTCTTTTTTCCTCTTTCCTCCCAGTTTTTTTTTTTAAACTTAGCAACAGAGGTGCCCTGGGGGCACTGTTGTGCAAAAGATCCTTGTTAAGGCAATATTTTTCTGAAGGAACACTATTAACCTTGTGTAAGTCTCTTTCCACATGGCAAGACATTTTTTAGAGATGTGAGGAATGTTTTAAACAAAACTGCTATCATATATCTTTATGTGACAATAAATTTTACTTAATTAAGTAGAACTTACTTCCAGCTGCATGTGCTTCGAACTGGGATGCCGTTTTTAAAACAAGTTCTGGTGAGGTCGATAAGATGGATGGTCAGGCTTACACTGTCATCTTGAAATGTCTCTTGTACAGGTCGTGTGGAGAGGCTCTGCGAGAACTAGTAGCACATGGGCACCCTTTGCAGTGTTGTGCATGATTGTGATTCTGCAAAAAATATTGCTGCAGTCTGTGTATGTGTTCTGCTGATTTGTAATTGAGAAAGATTGTATGGGAGAAGTTTGACTTTTGGAATGAAATTAGCTCTTTGTTTTTGAGTATGTGAACATCAGAAATCTTCACTTAAATGAGGGGGAACGTGTTCAGTGGGAGACAGAATTCTCCCATGGCCATAGTGCAGCTGCTGTAGGTGCCATCATCTTCATGACACCACTCTTCCTTCACTTGCTCACCCTCCCTTCACCTAATTCTTTCCACCTTGTTCAATTTCTTTTCTGTCCCTCATCTTGTATCTTAGCACCACTGCCTGCATACTCTCTGTGGACGCTGGTTTCTTACAGTACTCTGCAGATCCAGCTGCAAATCTTGGCTCTGAGGAGTCCTCAGAACCAGACGTTGTGGATGAGATGTCTTTGGAAACCACTTGGGCTTAACAACTGCAGGCTTCCGGGTGAAGAGTGGTTCAATTTGCCAAGTGAGGCAACTGCTTCAGTCCGCTTGATAGACAGACCAGATCTGCATAAAGTCATGAGAAGTGTCAGAAATTAGGATTATAGTTGGCTCTCCACATTAGAACTAGGGGCACAGGACTCCTGCAAAAGTGGCAGAATTGTAAATATTAAAATGCATGTGTGTGTGTGTGTGTGTCCGTGTCTGTGGGAAGGGGACTGTGGTAGGGAGAATGGGCACCCAGGGTTAAAACCAGGTCAAGGAAAGGAGAGGGAAGAAAGTGTTGGAATGGTGGCCCTATACTTCCTCTCTCACACCCAACTCCTTCTTTGGGTACATAGGGGACGTCAGGAGAGGGTGTGTAGTGCTGAGAAATTGGGCTGTGGGCTGTTCTTAGCTAGCCAAGCAGTGGCTGGTAGTGGAAGAGGAGGACCAGAGGTGGATTTTTAAAGAGCTTTCTGATCAGAGCCACTGAGAGGAAAAGTTCCCCCAGAAAAGAAGTGTCTGGGGGCGGAGGAGCCAAGAACTGAATGAAACTCACAAATAATCAAATCTGTGAAAGTCAAACCCACAAATGTGGATGACTGATTGTAGTTATATATTACGTGCATGGTCTTTGGTCTTTCAACAGATTGATTCCCCCCCCCATAGTTTATCTTTTCACATAAAAAAATTGAGCTTAATGTGACCTGAAGAATATTGATTCAGTTTTAAGTGTTGTTTTAGTTAGTTATTGCATTTTTTTTCATACCCTTTCTCCAAGGAACTCACTACACTTACAAATCCTGAAAGATGATGGGTCGCCCAAAGTTACCCAGTCATTTTCTTATTTGAGTGGTAGTGGATCTCCCTGGCAAGAAAATGAAGGTGGCAGGAGTACTTAGTGAACATACATTTCTATAGTACTACAGTTGGAGTTGTTTGAATTGGCTCTGCATTGAAGGACTGTCACCCTGTTTTAATATGTGCTCACCAATACGCCTAGCATTTGGCTTGTTTGCTGAATTTCTTGGGTGCAGGTAAGTCTGATTCAGTTTTCCCAGCCCTCAAGATATCTTAGAGTGCAGCTTCTCCTGACAGCATGAAGTTTAGGCAAGCTGTTATTTCCTTTAAAAAAAAACAATGGTATTCACCTTGAACTTTGCATGTCATAATTATTTGTAGTCTTTCTTCAGTACTTCTTTGTTATGTGTTTTGTCTTGTGCAACCCATTTTATGAAATTTATGAAAAGTGTAACTGAAACTGAAAATAATTTTGATGTAATTCTCATATTTTTCTGGTTCAGGAAGAGGATTAAAGATTTAGAGAAGCACACACATATAGACTCACTGCTTGAGGTGTTCAGATATTTTAATAATTGTATGGACTTCAGTGGCTCAGATCCCACCTAGATTCTTAGGTTAGGAGTGGAGACATTGACTTTAGAAGGAAGTTAGGTAGATCTGCAGCAGTATTTTGCTTTTTTAAACAAGAAACAGTTAACATTCTTCAGAATGCAAAGAAATCTTTGTGATCTGCATAGAAACCTTCATCCCTATTGAGTCCTTCACAAACGCAGTTAACTTTTGTTATCTCTCTCCCTCCCTCCACCATCACCTTTCACAATCTCACATCCCAGGCAGGTTTGGCCAGTATAAGTGGTTTTTCAGCAAAGTGCAGGAGAACAAGCCCACTATATTTGAAGATATGCAGATCTACCAGCCCTTGATGTGGTGATTAATCTTATCAGGCAATCCAGTGGTATATTAATGGGCACCACTGGCATTTAGATTTACCCCAAATTTTCATACATTACTGCAGATTTGATGCTGAACATTTGTCTCTGGAAGACAGTGGATGCTTTTAAATAACTATAAGGGTGTTTCCTGCTATTGCTTTGAGAGTAGGTACCTTTTATTCATGGTTTTGAAAGTCCAGTGCATGGTATTCTTGAGGTACTCCAGGGTCACTGATTTAACCTTTTATTTTCTGTCTAAGTCACTGTTCTTTAACTGGTTTGTGAGCTTGTCTTACTTCTGATGCCCCTTTCATTCATTCTAATGGCACACTAATACTAGCTTTTTCGTTTCCTATGCGGTCTTTCTGCCTTCTAAATATAATTAAATTGTTATCGCAAGCCTCTGCTTCCTTTATGAGTGTGTTAACTGTGACTTCTCTTTTTCTCTTTCACCCTTTACTCTCTGCACCAACTCCTCTTCCTTCTGTATTAATACGGTAAGCCCTTAGTCTTTGCACCCTTTATCTGCACTTAACTCTTCTTAACCACCTGCTACTTTGCAGATGCTGCTGGGGTGAACACTCCTTTTAATTGCCTCCATAAGCTCCAGGCCTTGTTCCAACTTTCTCTTGGCACTTCTTCACTCTTACTTTCTTCTTAAGAATCCTTGCAAACTAAGATAATCCATAAAATAGTCATGCTCTGGAGTCGCTTTGATGTCTGATGTATATAAGGAGAGAGGAAGCTGCCTTATAGTGAGTCAGCTCAGCGGCCCATCTAGTCCATTATAGTTGACTCTTACTGGCAGCAACAGTTCTCAAGAGTTTCAGGCATGATGGCTTCCTGGCCCTGACTGGAATTTCCTTTCAAATCTCCTTTCAAGTACTAACCAGGCTGACAACTGGTAAGGTCAGACAGGACTGAGTGTGTTCAGAGTTATATGATAATGCTCACATTTCCTAATGTATGCGTATTTTCATTAACAAAAGTTTCTATGTGTGTATTTTTAAATACATGCATTTTTATTTCTGTGAATTTACACATGTATAGTTTGGCAGAGGGGGGAAATTATCTGTCACGTTCCTCCTGATGATGGTAAAATAAAAGATGAGTATGTTAAAAGCCTCAGAGACCTTGAAATGGATAATTTTTAAAAAAGATTTGGTTCATTAATAGTTCTTTTCTACCACTGATTACAAGCCTCCCTCCAGTCCTCAGATATTCAGTCTGCCACTATGGTGCTGAACCTCTGATTTTCCCCACATACACGTGTACCAGCTTATAAACACAGAAAGAAAGAAATTCTCTGTGCCCACCCAGGATCCCTCAATGTGGGATAAGCAAACATGCCACTTTTAACATGTAAGCTACCAGGCATACCTGGAGATTGTTAGAGTTTTGACCAAATCATCTGGATGGAAGAGGCCTTTATGAAAGTTCTTCTCCAAACTTTAGGATGACAGACAAAGCTCTAGGATGCGACCGCGTAAATAAATCTGCTCACTTTCCCTCTGGGCCAAGCAAATAAGCTGGCCATGGAGAACTGAAGACCCCGTTCTTGTAGGTTACCAGGCTGTCCAGAGCTCTTTAGATCCCAAAATTCTTCAAACAGGCCCTGTCTAAGCAGCTCCAATGTTCATGCTCTGGTGCTGCCATCTTGGAATGGCATACTGAAGTACCAAGGCTACCTGTAAGTTCTTTGCCACTAGTAATATAGTCTGTTGTTTTCATTGGGCTATAAAATTAAATTGTGACTTCAGTGTTATGAGAATAAGCCCCAGCTAGCCTTATCTGTGTTTAACTGAGAAAATCCATTTTGTGCAACATGGTTTGTGAAAATACTGTGAAGATCAATTCCAAGTGACATTTCATCAAAAGACAATGTAAACAAAATACATTTAATTTGACAGCAAAAATGAAAAGTGAGGGAGGGGGAAGAGTAGAGTCAAAGAGGGCTATTGTGTTGCCTTGATGCCCGACAGAAAAGATGTGATATTTTGTTGTGTAATAGTTGAAAGCAACCTTGTTAGATGATCAATAAGCACAAAAAGTGAACCAGATCATTATATATCACCCTGTCTTCATCTTCCTGTGTCACTTGGGATAAGAATCTTAACTAGTGGAGATCCCAAGCTGTTTGTTTGAACTGACTGGTTCTCCTGCATGTATTTTCCAGATCTCTATTTGCTTGCATGACATCAATGATGTGTGGCATAATGGTATGGAAATACTAGCTGGTGCTACAGGCATTTTATTTACATATTTTATATCTTATTTACATTAATCTGGTGTACACAAAGCAAGTGTATTAATAATTCTTTTCTGGTTTTTGACCTTGTTTATGTTGAACTTAGGCATATTTTGTGACTCAGAATTATACAGGCAGAGGTGGTCTTATGGCATCTCCATGTTCAGTGGGACAGATAGCACAAATAAATAATGGAAAGAACAGCTGGTTCAGTTTGCTCCCAAAACTGAATCGTCTTTGGAAGAGAATGGTCAACTAGTGGCTCGCTAGGAAGGCTTAAGTATCATGGTAAAACACAGTGGCATCTGGTGGCTTCCATATCAAGGATGCATTGACTCACTTTCTGGGTTTTGTTCCAGACTTTAAAGCAGCTATCTTATCACCAAAATAAGTTCAACACCCTGGATAGCTTTCTAAAAATCTGGAATAAAACGTAGAGCAGATTCACCACACCCTTGACATGGAAGCAACCAGTCATAGAGTCGTAGAATTGGAAAGAACCAAGGGCCATCTAGTCCTACCCCCAGCCATGCATGAATACACAACTAAAGCACTCCCAAGAGATGGCCATTCAATGAAGGAGAATCCATTGCTTTATGAATTAGTGCACTCCAGTGTCAAACAGCTCTTGCAGTCAGGAAGTTCTTCCTAACATTTAGTTGGGATCACGTTTCTTGCAAGTTGAATCCATTGGTTTGTGTCCTTGTTTCTGGGGCAGCTGAAACAAGCTTGTTCCATCTTCTACATCAGTGCTTCTCAGGCTGTCTGATATGGTAGGCTGGTATTTCACTGTAATGTGCCCAAGAACCAGTACCACATTTGTGTCCATTGGCTACAACTGTTTCTTTCTTTCTTGGAAGCTTGTCACAGACCAGCAGCTGAAACCAGCCCATGGATCACTATATCGAGTAGCACCATTCTACATGACACTTAAAGATGGCTATCACGCCATCTCTCAATCATCTCTTCTCCAAGCTCCATTAGATATTCCTCATAGGTCTTGGTTTCCAGACCTTTGACCATCTTGGTTGACCTTCTGTGGACACCTTCCATCGTGTCAATTTCCTTGAAATTTGGTGCACCACTGCTTAACACTAGTTAAACATACTTTTGTGTTCTTTTTTTGGGTCTGCATCCTTCCTTTTACTCACGATTGAAACGCATGACAGCTCACAGCAAAGTTGACTTCTAAAAATACAGTTAAGAGGTCCAGATATTAAAAAGACAGTTAAATTAAAAATACAATTCAAAATACATTGGTAAATAAATAAAAAAATACAACACCCATTCAAGTAAGATGACCCTTGCTCAACGGCCAGTAATTTGCCCAGAGCCTGGCTGACTTAGAAAGGTCTTTGTCAGCCAGAAGAAGGGTGAGAAGTAGAAGGTCACATCTCCAGTTCTGACTCTTGGATTTTGTCCCCTTTCCTTCTTCTGTTGTGAATAGCAGTTGAGACATCATGATGGATAACCGTTTTGCCACCGCTCTGGTCATCGCCTGTGTGCTCAGCCTTATGTCCACTATCTACCTGGCAGCCTCGATAGGCACAGACTTCTGGTTTGAGTACCGCAGCCCCTTCCCTCCTGAAAATAACAGTGAAAGTAAGGCCACTTGGAATGAACTCTTTGAGGAGAACGCAGCGGAAAACTCCTACACGGATGCTCTCTTTAGATGGAATGGCACCATCGGGCTGTGGCGGAGGTGCATCACAATGTCTGAGAACTCCTACTGGTATAACTCACCAGGTAAAGCCATTCAAAATACTTTATCGGAATGCATCTTTCTTCGAATTGTTATAATTATTATCATCATTTGCTTATGTAGCACCCTCCCTGTGCACGGTGCTTTACAAGAACAACAAAACAGTTCCCTGCCCTCAGGCATACAATCTAATTAAGACATGACACAAAGGAAAAAGGGAAAGGCAGTGCAGAAGGGGATTAAGTTCATTAGATACCGCCTCGTCTTCCTTTCCTCTGCAGCCAGGGCAGTGGCAACTGGGATGGAGGGAGGGCCTTTCCTCTGCTTCTGAGCCTAGACCTGATGGAGCCATGTCTGCCTCTTCGTCTCTTTCCTTCTAAGGCCAGGGCAGTGGCAGTTGGGATGGAGAGAAGGCCTTTAATCTGCTTTTGGGTCTAGGAATGGTGGAGCTGTTTCTGTCTCTTCTTCCCTCCCTTCAAGCCCAGGGCAGTGGCATTTGGGAAGGAGGGAGGACCTTTCATTTCCTGCTGGATGAAGGTATGGCACAGCTGTCCTTGCCTTTTCTTCTTTCTCTCTGATGCCAGGACAGTGGCAGTTGGGATGGAGGGAGGGCTTTTCACCTGCTTCTGGACTTAGGCATGATGGATCTTTCTTTCTTCTTCTTTCCCTCTGAGGCCAGGGCAGTGGCGGTAGGGACGGAGGGAGGGCCTTCCATGTGCTGAATGAATCTCATCCCAATAGACCAGAGGTGGGAAAGTATGCCCCTCAGATATATACTGTGGCCCTCCCAAACCCTCAGGATCCCTAGGTGACATAAGAGACAATTTTTCCACTTTTTTTCTTTGGAAATTTTAGGCGCAAGAGATGCCCTTTTTCTGCAAAAGACCCAGGAGGTCTTGGAATGGAGGGTGGCCTTCCAAGATCCCTAAAGGCCAGTGTGACTCCCAACCCTCAAGAGTTGACCAAGCCTGTATTAGACATTACTGTATTTCTCATGATCAGGGATCCATGCTATATCCCAGTTTAGCTGCCCTGGCTGCGTCCTGTGGGATCCTGGGATTTGTAGTTTGGTGAGGGCATTAGAACTCTCTGGTTGAGAATTGTAAATGCCCTCCCTCAACTGCCACTCCCAGGATTCCATGGGATGTTGCCATGGCAGTTAAAGTGGAATCATAGCTCTATAGTTGTGCTGGGTAAAGTGGCCCCTCATCTCCCTTTTTTAAAAGAATGTAAAGCAGCAAGGGAAAGGGGATTGGTAGCATCCTAATCTTGATGCAGATCTCTTTCTCAAAATAGACCCTTCCTGAGCTGCTGTTAGCCCTGCTGGGAAGGAGGTGGTATTGTGCCTCTTTTTTTCTCTCTCCTCTTCCTCATTAGAAGTTCTAAAACTGTTTTAAAACAAACAAAACAGAACAGTCAAAGGATCTATATTTGATCTCCTGCATCATAGCTGTTTGCTTCTGAGAAAGAAGGCCAGAAGTATTCAAAACACTTTTTTTTTTAAAAAAAAAGGAGACTGGGTCCTATACAGAGCCTGAAAAAGTTACAGTTCAGGGCCACTGGCCATTCTCCATGGGGGATCCTTGTAGTCAAAAAAAGTAACTTTTTAGAACAGTGAGTTCACACCCGCACAGTAACATTCACATCATGTTTCTAAATTGTTCTGTTAATTCTTAGTTGCAAGACAGACAAATTGGCATGAGAGAAGACTACAATTATATCTTCTGAGTGGTTGCCTCCCTTATTTAAACCTGCACTTTTCTCCTAAGACCATAATAACTGTTTTGCCTGTAACAAAAATTAGTTCTTGGGGATGATTGTGCTAAGTTAGAACCTCAGAGGTCAACAGCAGCTGTGTCAGGATAGTATAAACACAATCCCACATGAACTCAGTGGGGCTTGCTTCTGAGTAGATGCATATAGGATAGTGTCGTGACAGAGAAAATGTGGAATACTGAATGAACTTCCAACAGGCAAAAATATAACATGTGGTTCTGTTCATTATTTATCTAATTTATGGCCCATCCTTCTGCTAGCATGAGACCCAAATTGGATTACAACAGATTAAAGGAAAGTACACCTGAAACTTATTTAACATAACAGTTTAAAAACGATTAAATAAACAATTATTTCAAAATAGTTTTAAAATAACAGTAAAACTTACTAAAATGATAGAAGTATAACACAGCCCATTAAAAGAGCCTTCTGGCAAAGTAATTTAAGAGCCAAAGGCTTGCCTGAATAAAAAGGTCTTTGCCTAACAGTGTGAAAAACAACAAACAGGGGGCCAACTGAGCTTCCTGTGGGAGGGAGTTTCACAACTTGGAAGCAGCCACCAAGAAGGCTGCGTCCCATGTTCTCACCAAATGTGCCTGGAATGGTAATGGAGTGGAGAGAACGCCTTCCTTTGAACCTCTTAAAAGCTGGGCAAGTTCACAGAGGGAGATACAGCCTTTCAGACCGTCTGGATCCAGGCCACGCAAGGCTTTAAAGGTCATAACCAGCACCTTAAATTGTGCCCAGGGGTGCCCAGGAAAGTTGTTGCAAAGTAGGAGTTCTGCGTTCTTTGTCACCAGCTCTGATCAGCAGTCTGGCTGCCACATTTTCGAGCCACAGCAGTTTCCAAACCATCTGCTTTGGTAGGAAGGCTCTTTTTACATTGCATTGTGACTAATCAACCAAAAGCCAGCCCTCTCTTTAGCTGGACTGAGGTGGCTTCCTCAGGCAGCAGAAGGTTGATTATACTGTTCCCCCTAGTTGGGAGGGCCATTGCTGCTCTCGATCCACCATTGCTCTGCAGAGCTTTCCAGAACCAGCTACTTTCTAAAAGCCTACTTTCAAAATGCCAGCACAGGCAGTTTTCCAGGCCACCCCACCTACAGTGCCTGGATCCAAGGAGCCTACCACGCTAGACATTCAGAAAGCAGTCAGCTCTATATGTAGTCTTCTCATTCACCGGCTGTCGGGAGATTCTAGGTTGCACTTTGCCTGTGCTGGCAGGAGATGACCTCTTGTAACTTTCTCACTCGAACACCTTTATTTGTTGTAAATATTTGCCAGACTGCGCACTCAAATGCAACATGAATGTATGCACGTTCAAGTTGTTCTCAAATTATTAAAATCCATTCCTTTGAAATCATTGTGACTCATTCTGGGAAACTTTTATTTTAACTGAAAGGTGCAATACAAATAACTTTTGATGTGGTTCATATTTTAATATTTTATTTTGTAAATGAGTCTGGATTTACACAAATGTTTTTGTATTTTTATACTTCAGAGAAATAGCTGTGTTAATCTGTTGTAGCACAACCAATAATCTTGCAGCACCTTAAAGGCTAAACAGGTATACCTCAGTTAATGAAGTAGATATGTTTCTGGGCATTCCTTCTTTAAGAAAAAAATTGGTACAAAAGGCAGAAATAACATGGGCATAATAGGGATAGGTTCCTTGTTGTTGTTAACTGCCATCAACTTTGACTTAGGGCAACCCTATGAATAAGGGATCTCCAAATCATCCTATCAGCAACAGCCCTCCATGGGTTGTAAATTCAGGTCCATGGCTTCCTTGACAGTCTATCAAATGTTGTGGCACACCCATTTCATCATGATCTTCACAATCAAAGGCTTTGCTATAAAAGCACAGGCTGATTTTATTCTGAAATGCTTTGGTGCACTCCGTTATCCAACGTATGTTTGCAATATGATCTCTAGTGCCTTTTCCTCTCCTGAACCCAGCTTCAGCATCTGGCATTTCTCTCTCCATATATGGTAAAAATCATTGTTGTAGAATTTTACACCAGTTCAAACTTTATTGCATTGTATATTGCAGATGTGCTGTTGGAACCTGACACCAAAAATCTGTAGGTCTCCAGCCCTTCTTCACCGTCCTCCCAATGCTAAATCTGCTAAAAAAAAAAAAAAAAATCTTCCAGGTGGACAGGTATAAAAAGACTGTAAAAAGGAGCTTCTTTGTTCACCGTGGTATGCCTGTATACCTATAGCAATAAAACAGTCCATTCTTAGCCACAAGAGTGTTTGTTGCACAGAAGGGGAGATATGTACTGTATACACATTCTACTTAATCTGGGTAGCTATCTATACATGAAACATGAGAGCAAAGCAAATCAGACCGTAATAAAATTTATTTCCTTTTTGCATTCTGGAAGGCGAGATGGTCACAAAGTGTGTCAGCTTTTCACTTTCGGATCAATTCATGGAAAAATACAAAGTTCCTGGGGATCATAATAGTGGCACTGACTTGAACCGGACCTGTAAGTATTATTACTTTTTGGTTGGTAAAGAAAAAAATAGTTTACCCTGGGAATAAGCCCTGCTGAATTCAATGAGATTTCATTGTATTGTGTATATGATTTTGTCCATGGGAAGGCGGGAAGGCATTTTTACACAAGACCATAAATCATTTTAGCCTCCTTCAAAAGTGGATGAGTGGCAGGTGTGTCAATGTGCTGAAAGCTACTAAATTAGCCAGTATATTCTTGTATTCTACACAGGATTCCTATGTTCATATACAATGTAGTCAGACCTTGGACATTTTAATTTTTGGTCTATGACTCCCAGAATTGCCCAGCCACTAGTCATGATAGCTGGAGAATTCAGGGAGTTGTAGTTCCCAAAGTAATTTCTCCATGTTCTGCGTATAGTTTTGTGACTAGTGGCCAAGTTCTGCGAAGATCAATCATATTCTGTTTAATAGGATATTTCTGTCATGGTTATTACAACCCCGAAAGCCAGAGTTTCAGGGACTGTGCAGTGAAAAAGCAACTAGAAATTGGGCTGAATCATTCTCTCATCCCATAGGCACTGCATTTGGCACAACCAGGGCAGAAGCGTTTCCCTAAACTAGACCTCCTAACTACGGTCGTCTTTGTCTTTGCTTTAGATCTTTGGCGGTTGCAGTTCCTCCTGCCCTTTGTCAGCTTGGGACTCATGTGTTTCGGGGCTCTCATTGGGGTGTGCGCCTGTGCCTGTCGCAGTCTCTACCCTACCATTGCGACAGGGGTCCTTCACTTTCTTGCAGGTGAGTCCTCCGGGCAAATCTCATCCAGTTGTGATACACTGGAACTTCTTAATCACATGAGTCAAGACTTCTGTTCTGTCATCTGACCACAGTGTGTTGCTTTCTCTCTCCAGGTCTGTGTACTCTGGGCTCAGTTGGCTGCTATGTAGCTGGAATTGAGCTACTTCATGAGAAATTACCCCCTCCACGTGCCCAAGGCCAGTTTGGCTGGTCCTTCTGCCTGGCCTGCGTCTCTGCCCCATTGCAGTTCATGGCAGCTGCCCTTTTCATCTGGGCTGCACGTACAAACAGGAAGGAGTTTACTCTCTTGAAAGCATACCGTGTGGCATAGGGAGACTTTAATCTTGTCCCAAATCTCTCTCTCCCTTTTTGTTCGTTTTAAGACTTTTTTTTTGTAGCCCCCATCCTCTTCCCTTTTTTTTTTTTTTAGTCGTTTATCTGTTCCACAGAATGCATGTCTCCTTGCCACTTGAAGTGAAACAGCTGGCAGATTTTAAAGTTAAAGAGACTTTACAAGCCACACTGCTAGCTTTTTTTGTGACAGATCTGCAGGGTTTTAATAAGTTCCTAGTTTTTTTAAAAAAAATTGATGGTGTGTCTCTGTTACTCCCCATGTACTGCATTTCTTTTCCTATTTTAACCTCATTTGCCTCAACCAGTTAACAAGATTTGAGCCCAGAAAGAGAAAGGCTTAGATGAAAATTAATTTTGGCAGTATAGACATTGTAACCGTTACGAGGTAAACTGGTGCAACCTTTCTCATAAATGTAGCTATGGAACTTAGATTGTGATATAATTTTGTTTCTCATGTCTACTACTGTGTCTCCTTCCACCTTTCCTGGCCTGATTGTTGTAAAATGGCTAATAGCCACGGCCTTTCCCAGTCTTGTGAAATTATGTCAAGGTTTTTTCTCCCTCACTCCTAACCGCTCCTTGTAAGAGGAACACCTCTTACAAGTTCTGATTTCTAATTTGACTAATGTATATCTGTACATAAATCTGAGTTTTAAAACCCTTTATTTATGCAATGCATTACCTTTTTGTATAAGTATTACTTACGTCACCTAGACGAAAACTTTTGTTGAAAAAAAAAAAATAAACTTGAGCAAAAGGCTCATGAATCTTACTCATGTTGTATGTGACCATTGACAGAACATTAGTGCCATCCTGGATCAGAGCACAGGCCTGTCTGGGCCAGCATTTTGTTCATATAGGAGCCAACCAGTTACTCGCAGGAAACCGTGAATGACTTTGCAGCCACCATCTTGTGTTCCCCAGAAGTGTATCCACACTACACAATTACAGCACTTCCACACACTTTAACTTTCATGGCCCCATCCTATGAAAACCTGGTTATTTATTGAGTACTGAGAATTCTCTGGTCAAAGGAAGGCACCTCACCAAACTACAAATCCCAGGATTCTGTAGGAAAGAACTATGACAGCTGAAAGGGTTATCAAACCACTATAATATTGCAATGTGGATATACCAAGGCAGATTAGGTCTGAAATTGGAGGTGAAAAAGAATGATAAACAACTTAGCAAAACTGTTTGCCTAAGGCTACCTTGACATTGATTTCTGATTTCTACCTTGACATTGATATTGAAGATCGTGTGTATGTTGTAGTTGCTGATTCAGGGCTGGAAACGTAGATCACCTCAGTTCTGTTTAATCATAATTATGTCTGTTTACTCAGAAATACGTTGCATAATCTTAAACAGAGCTTACTCTCTAATAAGAATGTTTTGGATTGCTGCCTAAGTCCTGCTGGAGTTTGTGAAACTAGTTAATAACAGATAACTTAAGCTCGATGGCTTACACTGGTATATGCAGAGTAATCATGTGGATTTCAAAAATCCTTTTCCTCCTGCAACTCTATTTTTTTTAAAAGCAACTCAGGGCAGAGTGGGAAGAGAGATATTCCAAGAAAAAGTTTATTGGCCTTATTTCCAGGTGTGATACCAAGTTTAAATAGATGGATTTGCTGGAGCTTCACTGTGGCTCCAACTTAAGCCATTTCCGCACCAGACTGTTATAGCACTATGATTCCACTTTCAACATCCTATGGAATCCTGGGGTTTGCGTTTCGGGAGGGGCCAGCCTCAGAGATACACTGTTGTTTTTGTTGTGTGCCTTCAAGATATTTCTGACTTATGGCAAACCCATCATGGTGTTTTCTTGGCAAGATTTTGTCAGAGCAGGTTTGCCATTGCCTTTCTTGGAGGCTGAGAGAGCGTGACTTGCCCAACATTCCCCAATGGGTTTCTGTGGCAGAGTGGGTAGCATTCAGATCGCTACACCATGCTGGCTCTCTTCCCCCTATTTTAGAATGATTACATTAACCTGTTTTGCATAGTTTTTCATCTGATCCCAGTAAGGCTATACAGAACAGAAATGGGAAGTATGTTCAACAAAAGGAAACACCCCAGAAATGTACCATCAGCCAGAAGGGACCCCATTGTTAACCTATGGAATATGTGAACACTGGATACGCTTGACCAGTAGCTCTGTTATTTTTCATTTGAGATGAGAATGTCATGTGCTTTTCTTTTTTTCTCATAGCCAGCAGCTCACATGGTACTTCAGTGTATCCAGGGTGATGAAGAGCAGCTTGCTGGGTTGTACAACAAATTACTTTTCAAACTGAGGCTGTCAGATAGAAATCTTCAAAAGGAATTTTTGATATGAAACGGGAGGTTTTCCTTTCAGTGTGTTATACCAGAATAGAACTCTTGCTGTTGTTGTGATACTTTAATCTGTTTTGTAAGTGGCAGGATACTGAGAAGGGTGTGTATGGTTTAGTTGCTGATTCAAGGCTGGAAAGGCGAATAGCCTCAGTTCTGTTTACCCATGACTATGCGTGTTTACTCAGAAGTACATTGTGCTATGTTAAACAAAGCTCACTCTTTAATAAGAGTGCTTTGGATAGCTGCAGAAATCCTGCTGAAGTTTGTGAAACCAGTTAGTCACAACTAATGTAAGCCCTATGGCTTTCACTGGAACATGCAGAGCAATCATGTGGATATCAAAAATCCTATTATGTTCAGATGGATGCACTCCCAGGTAAGTGGATGTAGGACCGCAACCTTCACAGCACAAGATGTGGCAGGTGCTCAGTTCTATTCAGTGGCACAGCTGTGGAGATACCCCTTACTGTGGTTGAGAAAATAAGAAAGCAATCAGTAGCTGACAGTGCCAACGTCAAATGCCCTTACCCCTTGGTAGACATAGGCCATTTCTGCCCTAGTGCGTTATAGTGCTATTATTCCACTTTCAACATCCTATGGAATCCTGGGGTTTGCAGTTTAGGAAGGGGCCTCAAGGCCCCTCCCTCAACTGCAAACCTCAGGATTCCATAGGATGTTGAAAGTGGAATAATAGCACTATAATGCTCTAGTGTGGAAATGTAGATAGAAAAGGTGACAGAGCTAATGGAATTCTGGGAGAGGCACTGTGTTAACTGTCAGTTTTAAAAGTGATTTAATATGAGTTTTAAATGGATTTAAATACACTTTTGTCAGATGCACTGACAGAATATAAAAAAGGAAAAAAGTGAGACAGAAAAAGGAATTTAACAAGATCTTTGAGACTCTATTTTAGCATGATCTTCTATGGATATCAATCCACTTCCTCAGAGAATTCTTAAAGCCACAGTTTTTAAAGCAAAAGTAAACAGTTGTGGGAGTGGAAAAGATTGTAATAGGACAAAAAAGATGCAACTTGTGACCTTGGCTATAAATCTTCAGAGCTGTGAGAGGTGACAGAACAAGGCACAAACGGTTAACGCTGGCCATGCATTTTCAAAGGGCTGCAAAGGGACCTTGTAGCACCTTTGCGACTGAATGAGAGACAGCAGTTGGTTGCATAAGCCTTCCCAGACTTAAGTCTGCTCCATCAGATGCATGGAATGAAGGGCCCAGGAACAGACCTGTGCAGTTACGAATGAGCAGGCTCTTAAGGTTTTAAAATATTTTAAAAGCACATTAAGATGCTCTTTAAAAACTCCTAAAATTCAACTTGCATTTGACAGAAAAGACAAAATCATAACAGAATAGTGCTGACGTGTGGTTAAATTAATATTTTCATACATACTAATTTCACATTGTGTATGCGTGCGTGTACTCTTTCTCTCTCTCCTCCCTCCCCCGTATTATACACCCAGACACGCATGTAGGTACACGTGAAAAGGGTGGGAAGAGCAGAGTGGAAGTGGCGAGCAGAGGTGGAAAAGGACGAGACTGAAACCCTGATATACGGATGCACAGAGCTCGGAAATACCGTTTTTGACACGAAGGGCCTTTCCGCACTCCACTGTTATAGTGCTATTATTCCGCTTACAACCTCCTACGGAATCCTGGGGTGTGCAGTTCAAGGAGGGGCCTTTAGAATTCTCAGCCAGAGAGCTCTTGGGCCTCAGGAAACTACAACGCCCAGGATTCCACAGGGTGTCGAAAGTGGAATCATAGCGCTATAACAGTGGAGTGCGGAAGGGCCGTTAAAACTCCCACTAGTGCCGCCGCAGCAGCGCTCCCGGGGACGTTGCTGGAAACTGTAGTACAGAAACCTATCGTTCCAAACTACACGTGCGCACCGGCTACAAGGGCGTCGACCACTTCCATCCCCCTCCGCCCCTCCCTATCCGGAAAAAGAAACCCGCAAATCTGGGCAAGTAAGGGCTCAGAAAGGGCTGAAGAGCGTCACTTTTTTCACTACGCATGCCCACTCTCTCGAGGGCCTTTCCTCTTTCCCTTGGGGCCGGAAGTCCCGACCTTTGACCCTGCTTCCTGTTTCCTTTCGGCCACTTCCTCGGCGGCGCCAGTATGGAGGCTGTGGAGGAGTTAGATGTCGATGTTGAGGGGGATGTGGCGGCGGCGGCGGCGGAAGCGCGGGCGGGGTAAGCGCGGGCGGCCTCGGGCTTCTAGTCGAAGAGAGAGCCGGGGGCCCCGCGGGGGTTGGTTCCTTTCCGCCAGGCGGGTCCGGGAGAGGCTCCTGCGCTGGGGCCGAGTCAGAGGCAGCTCTGTGCCGGCGCGTTGCCGGGGAGCCTTCTTTCCCTGCCCGCCGTGTGGGCCTTTGCACGGGGAAGTGTCCTCCTCTTGTTTCCGCCTAGCGTCATTCTGGGGAGAGGCAAATAACGATAACAAATAACAGTTGTTGTTGCTGCTTGTTGCGCTTGTCGTTATTATTAATCTGGTGGTGCTCAGACGAGCGCTTTGAACAGAGCCCTGACACGGTTCAGCTCTTGCTGCAAAATTAAACGCCAGGAAAGGGTAGCAGAGCTGCTTCGCGTTGTGAGTGTGACCAGAACAAAGCTCGCTTTTCCTTTCTTTTAGAGAAGGGAGGGAATGCTAAAGAGGATATCTTGACATACACAGCCAAGGTGGTGGAGCGGTTTGAGCGTTGAATTAGGACCCTGGAGACCAGGGCTTGGTTCCCTGCTCAGCCATGGAAACCCATTGGGTGATCTTGGGCACATCACACACTCTCAGCCCCGAAAAACTCGGTGATAGGTTCATCTTAGGATCACCATAAATGGGAAATGACCTGAAGGTACACATCAACAACAGCACGTCTTAACGTGGATGGGGTATAAATATTCTCAATAAATAAAAGAAAAAGTATAGAGTGTCTCTGTAAACTACAGTAGACCCAATGAATCAATAGATAAATACTAGTACAGCATCGAAGTCAATCCTGTTGATTCAATGAGGCTGCTCTATTTGGGAAGAGTTACTGTGTTTAAGGCACTATGTGGCCAGTAGAGAATTAAAAATACTGACAGAAAATATTTTTTCTCGAAAATTTTGGACAGGTCTAATATATACAGGCACTTTGAGGCCTGAGTTTCTTCCTGGATATGGTTTGAATAAAATGCCTGCTCTCATTTTTCCTACAGAGAAGAAAGCCTCAGATAATCCTCACAAGAGTTAATTTTTCATCCATTTTTTCCTTTTAGGATTATTGTTGTGGTGGAAGTGAGGGGTTTTATGTTACTCTGAACTCACTGGAAAAAGTGGAACAAAAATGTACTAAACATTTCTTGTTATTCATGTGATTTAAGATAGTTAAATGGAAGTAAGCTTTCCTTCATCTTCCCTGTTCACAGGACTCTGATAGAATGTGCCTTACTGTTCATCTCTGTAAAAGTAATGACAATTCTTACACTCTTTTTATCAAGCCTGTACTAGTTATTTTGGTCCTTTCCTCTGCAGTATTGGTTCTTGACCTTTTTTGGGATACCAGACCCTTCTGAAAATCTGATGAGAGCCATGAACCTCCTCCCCACAAAATACACAAACTTATTCAGCATGCACAAAAACTTTAAAAAAATTATTTTCATGCATTGGCAATTGATTTCTTAGTGTGGAATGAAAAAAATTACAGTGAACTCTTGAAAAGACTAAATTATTACTTTAACGTTCACTGTGACAAGAAAAATTAAGATTAACAGGAAGAAAACAATAATTTTAGCACCCAGTTATATACCCCTTGAAGCCCATTAATGCTTAAGAGTTCCCATTCTACAGAAATTTCTAGAGAAAAACATAGAGACCAGTTTCCTCCTAGATTTTTTTGACACAAACCCATACAAAGCATAGCACTGTCAACAATTTTCATAGCTCTCTTGCTCTCTCTCACTCCCTTATCCTTTCCATACTTTAGTTGGATATAACTATAGGGTAGATGCTACAAGAGAAGTGTGAAAATATTTTACCTTGATTTTTAACTATATTTAGGAACTACCTTTTTTAAAGAGCTGGAAAACTGTTATAATGCTTTATAGGTTTTATTTGGTACACTCTGCCTTTCCTCAAATGAGCTCAAGGTGACATTTATATTGCTCCCTCATTTTATCTTCAGAACAACTCTGTGAAGTAGTTCAGACTGAGAATGAGTGAAGGGGCCTAAGTCACCCAGTGAATTTCATCACTCAGTAGGAACTAGAACTCAGATCTTCCAAGTCCCAGTCCAGTACTATGCCTTGGAGTGTACCTGCTAACACTTTGCAGCTGTTTTGGAAGCAAACCTAACTCTTACAAAATCAATTTCTGTTTTTATGTATTGCTGATGTGTATTTTGCGGAGTATGGAGAGTACTTCTTGTTTCTTAGCATTAAGCTAAAAAGTTTTGCATAACATATTTTCTATTTCAACTAATATTTCTTTAATTTAGACAATTATGGGACAGTTATTTTAAAAATCATTTTCTGCACAGTCTTAGGAATTTTCCCTGTTTACAATATAAAGTGAGGCGTTAGATGGATAAGTAATAAAATAATCTGATTATTCTCCCAGTACTTGTGGATTTTACCTCTTTACCAGTGTAACACCGTGTAACTTTAATCAAGCATCAAAGTATGAATACAATAACAGAGCATCATTTCTATTAAATAGATCGTATGTTGCTTTTTTATTTCAGAAGCTATGAAAATCCATCATCCAGTTTACTCCAAGATCATTACCTTGATTCAACGTGGAGAACTGACATGGGACTTGTAAGTTGGAGCTGTTAACAATTCTGAGAAAACATCTTAAAGCATGTTCAGATTCAGAGAAACAAGGGAGGAAGAAAAATATCACTTCTGCTATTCATGCACAGGTGATACTTGAACAATCTGTGCATACAATGAACTGTGTGAAGCAAGTTTATAGGTACATCTCTGCATGTAGGCTGACTATATACTGTTGTTGTGTAGAGCTTAATTCCCATTGTTAGTTCCAACTGAAATAAACACATTGAACCAATGAGACGAACCAATGGGATTTACCTAAGTGTTGACTAATGCCACATGTGTGCTGTTGATTCAGAGGGTCTGCTCTATTTCAGAATGGCAATTGGATTTAGGATTTCCGTAGTTATATGGGGGAAAAAACTGCTGCTGTTTATTTGGGAAAGAGTCCCTAGATCCTGGCCATGAAATGAAAGTAAATGCCAGTGCTATAGCTGTCTTCTTTCTCGTTTTCTTTCTTTCTCTTCCTCAGCATGTTTACTAAAACCCTTACCCATGCTTTTTTTAAAGAAAGCCATGATTTTTGACGTATGCTTATTGTGATCCCTGTTAGCCTTTGATATCCAAGGGTTTGAATTCAGTGATATCTAGTAAATTCTTACTAGAATAAACCCATTAGAGCCTGTGTGGTATAGTGGCCTGAGTGTTATACTAGGATTTTGGGAAATAAGGGTTTGAATCCCTACTCCATCATGGAAACCCACTGGGTGATCTTGGTCAAGTCACACTCTCTCAGCCTATGAAGAAGGTTATGGCAAATCCCCTCTGAACAAATATTGCCATGAAAACCCCATGATAGATTTGCCTTAGGGTTGCCGTGTCAGAAACAACTTGAAGGCATGTAAGAACAACAAAAACAGAGTAGTAGACTAACATTGGATTTTGCCCAAGGTTTCCCACAAGTTTAGAAAAATCTGTTACCAGCTCTGTAGTGAATAATATGAGGAATATTAACCTACCTATATTGTGGTTCCACCCTTTGGTGAAAAGGGTGTTATAAATCAATGCTGCTGTTGTTGTTCTCTCTTTAGAGTTGGTTTCAACATTGTTATGATAAAAAACAGAGTAAACAATGGTTATATGCTTTTTTCCTAGCCCTGGAGTCTCGATAACACAATTAGTGAAGAAAACAAGGCTGCCATTGAGAAGATGTTATTGGAAGAAGAGTATCCTTTTCCCATTAATCATTTTGATGAAGCAGAATTTTGACCATTGGGGGAAATGGTACTGTGATGTAGACTTCAAATTAACAGGCTGCTGTTCTGTTTAAAAATCGCTCCATGAGAACCCATTTTGAATTCTCATCACCAAGACAGTACTTTCAATGCCAGAAGCCATATGCTTGTTTAACAAAAGTAGTCCTGCTGTTTTTGTCCTCCTTGAACCTAATCAGGAGCCTGTAAATTACCATAACTCGTGCTTATTGAGTCCTAAATGTATGTGTAGGTATGTCTTATTGAACTGAACAGGGATCATTACAGGAAGCCCCCACCTTTTGATGCCTTGTTATCTGACAACTCACTCTTTTGACACTTCCAAATTAAAGACAAATTACATTGATTCAAGAGGGGTTCTGCTCTTTCAACAGTTCTTCCTGCCTATGGGGGCTTCCTTGGAACTGGTTGCATGTGCATGTGCTGCTTGGAAAGCAAGCTGTGGGGGAAGATGCTAAATCAGCTGAGAGACTTTCATGCTGCACACATGCAGTTGGCCTCAAGTGAGCCTTTGCAAGTTCTTCATGCTCCCTACAGTACAGTACATGGGTTCTGCTTTTCAACCAATTCTGCTTTCTGACAGTGCTCCGGTCCCTAACCTGTCAGATAAGTCAGGGAAGCCTGTACTCAGCAGAGGTGTGTGAGATTGTACTGTCAAGACATTTTTGTATTCTTTGTATAGAGTTGTAAAGTTTTCCCCCTGAGGCTCGATAATGGAAGTGTAAAGTGAGCATTAGATATTTGCATTTCTGAAAACAGTTTTGTTTGTTTTTTTTAAAAAAGGTCATGTAATGCAAAAATGTGGTGCAAATCGGTTTGAATATTGGAATGGTGTTTCCTTTGGGAAGCAACAGCTTTGCATTATACATTTTTTAAGTACATGTACAGATATACACTTAGCTTTCTAAAGAATCAGGCCTTATGAAGGTGTATGTAGTTGTTCTGTGACTAATCTGCTTGATGCAGGTGACAAATTCATTACCTTGTAACAGTGGATTTTTAGCACTAGAAATAATTATGAAAATAGCAGTGTAGAGAAATAGCGTTAACATTTTAGAAGATCCTTAATACATTTCAGATATTATTTGTCAAGTAAATCATTTCCAGAAAAACTTTGGCATGAACTGAAAGAAAGTGATAGAAAATGCACAAAAAGGTAATGGGGAGGAGTGAAATAGACATTATATACAAATTTCAAAATGGGGAGTAATTGTGTTAAAAGGTTTAAGGTAAATGTCTTGATTTCTTTTTTTCTGTTTTTTTTACAGCCCACACAAGAAAGAAGCAAAAGTCACGTATGTCCTTCTAATGTTATATCTAAATGCAGAGGTGTATTAATTTAGAACTCACACAGAGTCTTCTAAAAGAAAGAAAAAAAATTCCTGCAAAAATTGCAATAATTCTTGTTGTGTGGTTTAGTCTTCTGAATTCACCTCAGTTTTTTAAAAGGTGACAACTTATGTGGCCTGCATTTTGTAGTTGATTGCCTTCCAGTTATTTCCAACTGATGGTGACCCTCAGGTAACCTTATCATGGGGTTTTCTTGGCGAGATTTGTTCAGAGGGGGCTTGCCTTTGCCTTCCTCTGAGGCTGGCAGAGTGTGATTTGGCCAATGCCACCCAGTGGACTTCCAGGGCTTCCCTGGTTTCCAGAATCATAGTCAAATGCTCAAATTACTACTCATAAATAATAAATAAAAATAATAAATAGATGAAATAATTAATCTTGTCCTTTATCTGTTTCTTTTAAAGCAGATAATATAACCTCTGTTTATGCCACATTTGTGTGTGTGCACGCACGCATGCGTGTGTGTTACTTCACAGAGTTAATTCAAAGATCTGTAACAGAGTTGCATTTTCTTAACCCCCCCCACCACCACTTTGCGTCACCTACATTAAACTCTAGCATATTTTGCTTTATCATTTTTGTTAGGTTACGCTCTCCTGCAAAATCAGCTAGTGGATCACTGAAGTGGACAACAGAAGAAAAAGAGCTTTTTGAACAGGGACTGGTAAGTATCACCTATGGTTAAACTAACTGACAGTTTTTAGAGTGGTATTATGTTTAATTTGTTCTGCGGTGCCAAACTGCAGTGATTTTATTTGTTTAAAAATGTAACCGTACAGTATAGTACAATTTTAGTGATGTTGTGGCCATCCCCAAGCCTTCATATTAAAGGAATTCCATGCTAAATTAGTCACCTGTGAAAGCCAGTAGGAATTTCTGAGAGAAACGAATTACCAGTTTTTATGCATGATATTTATCATGAGTTGTCAGTTACAGAGCCAGTGTTGTGTAGTCCTTTGAGTGTTGGAGACCAGAATTGAAGTCTCTGGTCAGCTATGAAAACCTACTGGGTGACCTTGGGCAAGTCACACTTTCTCAGCCTCAGAGAAGGGCAATGTCAAACCCCTTCTGAATAAATCTTGCCAAGAAAACCCAGTAATAGGTTTGCCTTAGGTTTGCTGTAAGTCAGAAACTACTTGAAGGCACACACAAAAATAACATGTCAGTCATGCCCTTTTGCTGACTGAAAGGTCCTTGATCTAATGGAGGTTTCTATCAGTGGGATGGGAAGAGGCAATTTTGTTACATGTTTCCTCTCCCTGCAGTTCCCTTCTACACAGTGCACCATACTGTATGAAAAACCCTCTAACTCTTTGGAGCAGATTAGAGAAAGGAATGGGAATCTGAACAAATCGCCTTCCTTTGCATTCCACTGATGAAATTCTCCATTGGATTCTAGAACCTCCTGACAGTATAGGCACACAGTTGGAGGTGATAACCAGTGCTTAGCTACGTAATAGTTTTTCCTATGTGTTTCAGACCCCCCCACCCCTGTTTTCACAAGGCTTGACAGCATAACACGTTTGCATTGACTGAAAGCTATATGATATGAGAAATAAATAGATTGACTTCAGGAATCTCTTGCGAGTTTCACAGAATTCTTGTGCTCAAATTGTTAAAAAAAGGAGTGGGCATCTGTGGAGGGCTGGGGGCCTTCATTGGTCCCTCAGGAGACTTTGGAGGGCAGCACTCACTGCAAACTCACTTCTTCTTTTTAACAAGGAGTTAAAATGTTCCACAGGACCCAAAAACTTGGCAAAACTTGGCAAATCCTCCACGTTTGTTGTATGCTTTCAAGTTGTTTCCCACTTCTAGTGACCCTGAGGCAAGACCCTAAGGGGTTGTCTTGGCAAGAATTATTCAGAGCGGGTTTGCCTTTGCCTTCTTCTGAGGCTGAGAAACTGACTTGCCCAAGGTTAGCAGCATGTTTCCATGGCAGAGTGAGGATTCAAGCCCTGCTCTTTCAGAGTCCTAGTCCAATTCTCAAACCAATCGCTGGCTCTCCCTCTCCCCCTCCCCCATGCACGAGAGGGCATTTGGGGGCAAAAAAAGAAGAAGAAAATCTGTTGGAAAAGAATGCATTTTTTCTACCCTGGGAGGATCTCGGGGCCACAGAAACAGCGCTGGGGTGTGCATGAAGCCCACGGGCCACACTTTGCCTCCCTCTGAGTTAAAGGCTCAGAGCATACATTCTGACAAATTTCTGAAACTCTGTAAGAGGGTTGCCGACCACAAACTGAATTGTGATCCATGCAACTAGGGGAGACGTAAATCTAGATGTTATCTGATAATTCACCTCCACCCAGCAGAGGGATTGAAAAAGATTGGGACAGCATTCCATTGATTTTTTATTAATTTCCCTGTATGTCTGGAGGGGAGATAAAGGTGATGGGAATCCTCTTCCATTTGTGGATGCTGCTCCAGATAAGTGCTGCATGTACTTATGAGTTTTTAAAAAGGGTTTTAAGCTATGTGATATGTTTATAATCCTTAGAATAAGATAGCGAATTGATTTATCTGGACACTTTGAGTGAAATTGATATTTATTTTCCATTAGACTAAATTTGGCAGAAGATGGACAAAAATTGCCATGATGATTGGAAGTCGCAATGTTCTTCAAGTAAAGAGCTATGCCAGGCAGTACTTTAAGAACAAGGTAAGCTTGCTACAGATGACAGGTGATAGGCTGGCAAACCTTAACTACCACAAACAAACTAGCCTTGCTGCATAAGTCTGCATTGATTTGGGGCTTGATCTGGGCCACCACATCTAAACAGATTCAAGAATGGTTCAGATGCCACTTGAAAGTAGATTGAAGTTTATGGATACCACAGGTGTTGTAAAACGAAGAAAGCCCATCTTTTATTCTGCTGTGGTGCCCCTAGCCCTGTAGAAGGAGAACCTAAACTCTGTTGTTAATACTGACCAAAGTGGAACCATTGAATCATTGAGATTTACCTATGTGTTGGTTCACCACTACACAAATGGATCTGTTCTAATTGGGACTAACCAACAGGATACCAGCCATGGTCACCGATATTAATGTGTGTGCCTAGCACATGCTCATATCCTACATACTCCCCTCTCCCTCTTTTTTATATTTTTCATATTTTTTGGAAAACTACATAGATTCACACAATGTGTGCATATACAGTCAGCCCTCCACATTTGCGAGTTTCACTTTTGCAGATTTGATTGTTTACGGATTATTTGCTGTCAGCTCTGCTGCCTCCCTTTGCCGTTTTTAATAGGGACTGCAAGCCTCATGAGATTGAGAAAGTGTGAACAAGGCTTGTAAGTCCCTATTAAAAATGGTGTGGGGCAGCAGTGGAGGTGGCAGTAAGCCCCACCAGCCACCCAATTCTGCCTTGTGAAGGAATTATGGAGTATCAAAGGAATCCGTGGGGGGTTGAATATGGTGATCATATTTCTTTGTGTGTTAAATATGGTTTGGGAGTGCCTAGAGTTTTCACAGTTTTTCCACTTTCATGGGAGTCCTGTGCCTCTAACCCTAGAATATGGAGGGATGACTGTATTTATAATTCCATATATATCTCTTTGTGAGAGAAATAATTTCTTTAGCTGATTGCCTAATTATGTTTTGATTTCCTCTCTTCATTGTGCCCTGATTTTGTTCCATTTGGTGGGGGAGTTCGTTGTTCTGCTTTCCTTTTGCCTTCCCCTGCCCGCTCCCTATGTCTGTCTGGCTCCCCTGTTCCCTTTTACTGCTTTCCTTGTGTGCCAGCTTCAAGTAGGCATCAGTTATGAATGTTCATCCATCTTGTTCCCTGCAGACCCTTAAATCTCATACTGCATTTCTGGTCAGCACCTAATTTTTGACAAAACCCGTTTTAAAACTGAGCTTACACTGGAGAGCCAAAAGCGTTAACTCTGCCTATTGATTCATCTTGTACAAACCAAGACACAACAGTTTCTTTAATCTCCTTCACCACTTTACATTATCTACCTGAGCAGCTCAATTTCTTTTTCTTTGCTCATGGGTTAAACGCAAGGAAGCAGCTCAGATGTAAAAGGGAAAACCCTTTACAGAGTTTCTATTGCTGTTTGCATTGGGGAAGACATTTGAAGAACTTCTTACCAGTCTTTGAAGTGGAATCCCTGCTGAGATGAGAAATTTACAGGTCTTCTGGTAGACAGACTTTGATGCAGTTGAGGGTTTAGGAACATTAATTTCTGAACTGCACTCTCAGAATCTTCAGCCAGCATGGCCACTGGCTTTTCCTGACAATACTGTACTTCTTGTTGTCTTTCCTACAAACATGTATTTGGTATTTGTACAGTACAAATTTCCAAGTGGCATAGAGAATTCTTGAGCTATAGATACACACACAGCAATAGCACAGGTAAAGGAAAATCTTCAGAGCCTTCAAGTTAGAATCATAGAGTTGGAAGAGACCCGAACGGTCATCAAGTCCAACCCCTTGCCATGAAGTAATACACCATCAAAGCATTCCCGACAGATGGCCATCCAGCTCTCTTGAAAAATCTCCATCACACTCCAAGGGAGTATATTTCACTGTTGGACTGCTCTTACTATCATTCTTCCTAATGTTTAGATGGAATCTCTTTTCCTGAAGTTTGAAGTCATTGTTCCATTATCCTAGCCTCTGGAGCAGCACAAAACAGTCTTGCTCTGTTCTCCATATGACATCCCTTCAAATACTTTAAATATAGCTATCACCTCTTCACTTTCTCTTCTCCAAGCTAAACATACCCAGCTCCCTAACCCCTCCTCATAGGGCATGGTTTAGTGGTCTCTTGAAAGGGAGCCTAACTTAAGACAATTTGGCTGGAATTCTCTATCTTTGTCTATGTTAACTTTATGTATGGTTAGGTACATAGCAAAGGCACTAAGAAGACCTGCTAGTGAATTGCATAGGTGCGTTACAGGACACAAGCAAGAGTGTCACAACACTCATTGGTTTCATTGTCGCTCCCTAGCTGGCGTCCCATTGCAAAATAGGACTCATGCATATCAGTCGTGATGTGTGTCAGTCACTTTGCTGGTTCCCCTACCTGTTAACATAACAGTAGCCCTTTACTGGATATGGATGTTACGGAAGTGATCAAGTCTAATTTCTGAAGACATGCCTCCAAAAGAATTCCAGCCTTTTTTTAACTAGTTGGTGAAATCCAGCTTACCAGCAGACTTCTATTCAAGCAAAAGAACCTTATTCCTTCCTGCTCTTGCAGTTCCTGCTTCCTTTCAGCAAATTTTGAGGGCATAGATGAGGAAGGGGAAATTACTTTTTGTTCCACTAACTGAGAATGTTCTGCTAGCTGGAGGGTTTTTTGTAGTATATTATATCCAGTTATTATATTGGTGTCAAAGACTTGACTGTCATTCTCAGCTAATATTTATATTCATTTGAATTTTGTTATTTTGCTATGTTTAATTCTTCTTAATCTCTCCAAGGCAAAGACTGATGGCTCAGAAAAAGTGGAACAACGGCGACAGTGCATCAGCATTTCTGTTCCCAATAGCAATGAGGATGATGAGGAAAAGACACCTACACTCTGGGCACCTACACAGTTAAGAGGCCGGGCAGATCCCAACCTGAATGCAGTGAAAATTGAAAAATTATCAGATGATGAAGAAGTTGATATTACAGATGAAATGGATGACCTGCTTTCTCACGTACCTCAACAAGAATCTGGAAAGTGTGAATTATTCGGCACTTCAAAGAGTCCGTCCAGGCAAAGCAACTGGACAGTGTCCACTTTGAATTCTGATGGACACACATCTACCATGCTTTTAACTTCAAAGTACAGTCCAAAATCAGAGGAAAGTCCAGTGGAAACTCCAGAGACTGTGGTGTCATGTTCTGAGAACAATAGTCATGTGTCTGTGAAATCAGAGAATCAGAGGTGCAAAGAAGTAAAAACTACTAATGGGTCTAATTGGTTTTCTAGCCCAGAGATTTGTGGTGAACAAAGAGACTTCAGTGAAAATAGCATTCTTGTCCATCCTTCTGACCACTTAGAAGAGGATAATCACATGGATGCAGAAGAGCTTAAACCACCTGATCAAGAAGTAGAAATAGACAGAAATACCATATCAGAAGAAGAAAAACAAGCAATACCAGAATTTTTTGTGGGACGTCAGGCCAAAACACCTGAGCGCTACTTGAAAATTAGAAACTATATTTTGGATCAGTGGTAAGTAAAATATGTCTGTTAGGATTGAAAAAAACTCAATATGGTAATGTATGCAAAGCAAGTATTTGGGTGTTTTGTAGGTCATTGATGGCCTGCTAAGTCACAGTGTTTGGTTTGTTGATGACCTCTTCCTCCTGGAGGAACTTGGGTGAATACTCCAGAATTGTGCTGTGTATGCAGAGATTGTAGCTTACAGTTTCTAGAATCCTCTGGGTAGCCTCTGATAGTCCAAAAATAAAATGTTAATGCTTTGCTTGTGTGAAATTTTGACTCGCTTTGCACACAAGACTCTGGTTTTCACCTAAATGATTGGATAGCAGTGAATGAGCTGCAATTCTGGGCAAAAAGCAAGATATAAATAGAGGAGGGATGAGGAGGAGGGGGATGGAGGTAGAGGAGGAAATGGTATACCACTCTTGACTGCTATGTAACCCAACTACTTTCTAGGCTATTGCTATCATAGTGCCAAAATATAACTTCTGGAGTTTTAAGCATACTTTGGAGAAGTTTTTGAAACCAGAAGTTATTCAAACTTTATTCATTCAGAATATTTCTTTCCATATTGGAGTGTCCAGCTCCTAACTTAAGAATATGATCATCAAGATATTTGACAAGGAGCAAAACCTGTGTATTGTGGTGGTTTGAGTGTTGGACTATGACCCCAGAGATCAGGGTTCAATTCTCTGCTTGGCCATGGAAACCTGCTGGGTAACCCTGGGCGCATCACACGCTGCCAGCCCCAGAAAACATTGTGATAGGGTTGCCTTAAGGTCACCATAAATCAGAAATGACTTGAAGGTACACAATAGCAACAACAAATCTGGAGGCAAAATCGATGAGTGTGTGTGTGTGTGTGTGTCCTGTGTCACTGGGAACAAATTCATGCAATCATTCTCTGTATTTGGTTGGTATCTAACTTTTGATTTCAGTTGGTAACAACACATTTTCAACCTGATTATCACAAGTCCTTGTGAGAAGAGAATTAGACCAAGAAGTTGTACTGCATTTGGAGGGGATCTCCACAGTTATTTACATATTGTATGTAAAAAAAAAAAATTCTCATCATGTGGTATGACTGGCCCAGGCACAAAAGGTTCTTTGGAAGTATGTTGATAGCTTTCTCAAAGTGGATGTACCTTCTTGGTTAAAAAAAAAGTCATTCAAACTTGCCCATAGTTGCATCCTTTGTTTTAAATCTAGTTGGTAGGCCCAACTGAATCAGTGGGGTCCTGGTCAGTTAACATGTATGTGTCATTGATTTCTTGAATTTACTCTATCAGGCACTAATAATTGGATTTAGACCATTGACTTCAATGACTTTAGCTTCATCCAGGCATATTTAGAAAGTATCTCTGAGGTTATTTGCAAGCTTCTATATTCATATACAGTCCTCCTTCCACATTTGTGAGTTTTACTGTTGCTAATTTGATTATTCCTGGGATGCCCACTTGCCCCTCTTTCTCCCCTTCCCACCTCGTTCCCACCCAGCTTGCTCTTCCCATTCTCCCTGCCCCCAGCGCAGGCACGGCCCACGCTGGGAGCAGGAAGGTCCAGGGAGGGCAATCACCAGTTCCCCGTGCTCCTCCCGCCTCCCCTGCCACCGCCGCAGGTGTGGGCGTGCCTGTGCAGGCAGCAGGAAGACCTGGGGATGGTGATTGCCAATTCCCTGTGCTCCTCCTCCCACCACCGCAGGTGCGTGCGTGCCTGTGCAGGTGGCAGAAAGGTGATTGCCAATTCTCTGCACTCCTCCAGCAGCCCTTGCTGCAGCCGCAGGTGCCGGCGTGCCCATGCGGGCAGCAGGAAAGTCTGGGAAGGGCAATTGCCAGTTTTCTGTGCCCCTCCCACCATCACCACTCCTTCTGCAGGTGTGAGTGTCCCAGCGCGGGGGACAAGAAGGTCTCGAGAAGGCGATTGCCAACTCCCTGTGCTCCTCCCGTCGCCACTGCTGTGGGTGCAGGTGCGCCCCACACCAGCAGCACAAAGGTCCAGGGAAGCCAATCACCAGTTTCCTGAATTCCTCCTGCCACCACAGCCAGTGTGGGTGTACCTCTCGTGGATGGCAGGAAGGTGCAGGGAGGGTGATTGCCTGTTCCCTGCCTCTCTGCACCCCCCAGGTGGGTGCACCTGCCGGGCAGAAGCCTGTAGGGAGGGTGCCCTATTCACAGTTATTTGACATCTATGAAGGATTTGTGTCCCTGTCCCTTGTGAACGTGGAGGGCCTACTGTATCTGAAATAAGCAGCAAGTAGCTAGATTTCCAGCATTTTAGCACTACCTTGCTAAGCTGTTACATTATGTGCCCATTCAGAAATATGTCTTGCTATGTTCAGTGAAGAAGAAATGTTCAGAACAGCTTTGGGCTTCAGTATACAAACTCTTGAAATTTCTGAACTGACTACTTCCTCTGTATGGCATGTAATTTTCAATAAGAGCTTTTCGGCAGCAGATTCAGTGTTTCAGTGAAATTTAATTCAGTAAAAAAATGACTTTATTCAGTTTGCTGAAAATTTTGACTTTCCCAGGCTCGCTTCAGATCATTAGGAAAACATTCTGACAAGATGCCAACATTGCATTGTTTTCAAGTGACTACAGCAGATGTAAATGAGAATGTCCAGTATTAACATCAGTATTACTTGATCATAAAATTTGGTAGCTTGCCAAATGTCTAACTCAGTGACATTTAGTTCTTGATTTATAGAGTGTGTATCTCTGCCTGAAAGGGAGGGGTCCAATTGAACAAACTTATAATTGAAGTTATACTAATTGTGGCCTACACTTAATATATTTCAGAGGGTGCACATTTAATTGTTGATCTCAGTCATCTCCTAATTTCTATTTTTATTTTGGTTGTTTCTTTATTACAGGGAAAGAATTAAACCAAAATACCTGAACAAGACTTCAGTACGCCCAGGGTTGAAGAACTGTGGAGATGTCAATTGCATAGGACGTATACACACATACCTGGAATTAATAGGCGCAATTAACTTTGGATGTGGTATGACATAAACTTTGATCTGCTCAGATTTGCATTGGTATCCTGTTTCTTGACAGAAATTCTTTACAACCTGCCCAAAATTTCATAAATAAAGAAATTGTTGTTGTTGTGTGCCTTAGAGTTTCTGCCTTATGGTGACCCTAAGATGAACCTATCATAGGGTTTTCTTGGCAAGTGTTTTTCAGAAAGGGCTTGACTTTGCCTTCCTCTGAGGCTGAGAGTGTGTGACTTGCCTAGGGTCACCCAGTGGATTTCCATGGCTGAGTCTGGTCTCCATAATCATAGCCCAACACTCAAAACTCCTGTACCACACTGGCTCCAAATGTAGAGATGCCACACACACGTATTATGTTTGTACCTTGCCATTCTACTCAGAAATGGGGGAAATAATTTGAGATCAAAACCATTAAACAAATGGACTAACAGAAGTATGTGTTTGGATGAGGGTATCTGGCCAGGAAAAAGTAATCACTGATTGGGGTTGGGAATTGATCTAGCTCAGTCAGGAGCGCTTGGATGGTGACTTTTTCCTCTTCCAACAAATATATTTTACCCCTCTTTGTCTCCCTTTCAGCTACATTGTAGTCAGTGCGACTTCTGTTAGGTATATGAGATCTTAAAATACTTTTGAGTCTTTCTCAGCTACTCTGGCTGTGCCTGTGGAACAGAGCTTGGAAAAGTTCCTTTTTGGACTACATCTTCCAGAACTCCCATAGCCATGCTTCCTGGGGATTCTGTGAGCTGTAGTCCATAAAAGTAAGTTCTCCAAACTCCAGTCTAGAAATGGGACTTGCTAGGACTGATAATGCTTAGGTATGATAGAAGTAGATGATTTTATATTTTCCCCTAACCCAAAAGACACCCCTTGATTCTTTTCCTTCTACCTTGTCATATCCATCAGTTACAGAAAACCAGAAAAACAAATAGTTAACATTAGCACTCAGAGCAATGCTCTTGTCCTTGTCAAAAAGATTCTTCACAAAAGCACAGTTTTCTTGGCTTAGATGATACTGGACTCTGTATACCATTATCAGTAGTTGATAAAGGGGAAGGCCCATTCAACATTTGTAACCTGCAGTAGTTCCCTCACTTTTAAATTTGTGGTGTTCATGAAAACCTATTTTTAAACCCTTTAAAACTTTTAAACTCTTCCAAACTCTTCTGATTACCCAGCACTTGATCTATACCTCCTGGGCTTTTCTCATTTCTGGATGAAGCCATTCATTTTTATTCCTATCTTGATGTTTTAAAACACATGTAGCTGGTTATCGTTGTATTTCTTTTATTTTGGGAGCTAAATTGGACTTGTTGCTGACAAGAGAAAGTTTTTGTATGAACTGAATGAAAGGCTAGCAGTGGCTGCCAAAGTACAATCTAGTACGTTGTTCAGTATGGCCTAGATGTTCTGCACTGTAATATATACTTAACATATACTTCATGATTATTTTCCTATTTCTTTGCATCCCATGGGGTTGTTTATATAGCTGTTTATATATCAGAGGAAGAAACCAGCAAAACCACCAGAATATTCCTTGCCTAAGAAAGCCCTATGAAAAATTGATAGGTGTCTTGAAGGCACATATACACACATAAATACACTTTCTCTTCTAAGCTTGGTTGGTTTTGGAGACCACAGAACATATCACTGTGTATGGTAGAGCCTTTGCATCGTCACATCATAACTGTTATACGCTTTAGAAGCAAGGCTGCAATAAAGTTGTCATTTAGTTGGAACCACTAGGAACTGGCCTCTTTTGTATTTATGTGAATTTTAAACTGAATAACCACTTCCTTTTATTTTTACAGAACAGGCTGTATATAACAGACCACAGACCACTGACAAAATGCGTCCCAGAGAAGGAAAGGATGCTATTGATGCATATCAGCTTGTGCAACGGCTGCAGTCTATGGTAAGGTTATGTGTCACCAAAAGTCATCTTTCCTTTGTAACTCTTTGGATTTTGTCACTTTCCCACAGTACGTGACTAATTTTATCACCAGTTTATTATTATAAAGATCTAGAGAACATTTTTTCCACAAACTTTGCTTAGCTTTTTCTGGGCTTAATAAATGTTGTATTGGAATTCTGCACTAAGTATTATCTTCACCCAAGGCTTCATAAGTTGCATATTCCTTCAATAGAGAGTATTTGCCAAATGCAAAAAATATGGTTCAGCAGTTAAACTTGGTATTTTGATTTAGTGAAGGAAGAAAAACCAAATAATTGTTTATAACTTTCTTTTTAAAAACTGAAACAAATACGAAAGATATATATATATCAAAGGTAAATGTGTCCCTATTCTTGCCAACTTCATTCACATTATTAGTAGGATTTGCTACAAACTTTCAAGATTGGTAATGAGTGGGAATGTTTTTACGAAGTTAGCTTTTAAAAGGCTTTTAGAAAGGTATTTTGAGCCGTTGTTTCCATTATGATTATTTATATGTTATTGTAATAAACAATTTTTGAGGGCTTTGTAATTTGTTACATATGAAATTGTCCTTTAAAAGGTAACTCGGTAAACTTTGGCTGGTTTCTTCATTTCTGTGAGGCCCATGTCTGTGTCATTTATATACATCCTGCTGATTGTCCATATCCTTCTGATGTGTAATGATGGGAAGATAATGATGTGTAGGTAGTTCACTTTGAATGCAGGGGGCTGGTGGCTTATCTTCACACATGTTCAAAAAGTGGATAATATCAACCCCAGTTCACCAGTGACCTGCATTCAACAAGTTATTAGGAGTGTGGTCTGAGCACGCCATAGTAGTTCCATGAATTGTCTTGGAGCTCTTGAATAAACACGCACGTGTGTTTCTTTTTTGTACAGCGTACAAGGAGACGGCGAGTAAGAGACCCCTGGGGAAACTGGTGTGATGCCAGAGATTTGGAAGGACAGACATTTGAGGTAATATTACTGATAATAATTATACTTATTTTTTATTTGCATTCAGTAGGATTCTCAGTTACATACAATAATGTTGTGGTATAACAAAAGCAGGAATATTAGTCCTAAGTTTATATAAATTCAGATCAATAAAAAAGGCTTCAATTATATCACCTGTATCACTTGGGTAAGCTTTCAGGCTCACTTACAAAAAGTTACAACTACAATAACACATTGTAAATTAGAAATATTAGAGCCGGCATGGAGCAGAGGTTTGAGCAGTCAACTATGACTCTGGAGACCAGGGTTAAAATCCCTATTCTGCCATGGAAGCCCACTCAGTGACTTTGGGTAAGTCACACTGTCTCAGCATCAGAAGAAGGCAAAGGCAAACCCCTTCTGAACAAATCTTGCCAAGGAAACCCCGTGAGGAATAGGGCAGGGCATCAACTAGATGTTTGTGGTAGAGTGGCACAATCTTACACCTTTTCAAAGTTAGCTTAAACTTGAAATAGTTACTGGGAAAAATATAGAAAGCTGGTTTAATTCACTATACAAAATAGCTGTTGTTGGCCTTGTTTGTTGCTGAGGCTTTGTGCATTCTTGCTGTTCACAGGGTATCTGGCACAGACATAATTGTACAGTGATAACAGCTGTTATACCTAGCAGGCGCATTCATGACAACGGAGTGCATTATCCTTAAGCTTATTGGTTCTGGTAAACTTAAGCATATTTGATTTTCTGTCAGTCTGTTAAGTTAGCTTGCCTAATCAATATGTTTGGCTTTTAGCACCTTTCTGCTGAGGAGCTAGCAAAGAGAAGAGAAGAAGAGAAGCTTAAACTGCCAAAAGCCACCAAAGGACAAAGGCATCCCAAAAGGTTTCATTTTTATGTCTATTATGCCTCAGCTTGCATGTCTTTAGGTGTGAGTGTTACTTGTTAGCCATACTTAGGAGGTAAATCTTTGTTTAAACCTGACTTCATTAAACACAAATTACCATTCAAATAAAGAGTGAGATATTCCCGTGACTTTTTAAACCTTCTTCATCAATGTATAGGTTTGAACTAACTAGACTTCCATATGTTAGAATTAATTATAATAATTAATATTGGAATTAATAACTAGGGCAGTGAAGAAATGATATGACTATATGCTTGTGAATGAGTTTTCCCTTCTATTAATTCTATATTTTCAGAGAAATTTTCTTTCATTTTATAGTTCCTTTGACCCCTTTCAGCTGATCCCTTGCTGTTCCTTCACAGAAGAGAAACCAGTAAGTATGATATAAGGGATAAACAAGAGCACGCCTTTGTTTACTTAAGCAAGCTTTCCTTATCATTTTTATCTTTTTAGGAGCCATTCCAAGTAAGAGTCGCTGCAGAGGCACTTCTGATTATGGATTTGGTAAGAGCTGTATGTTCTATCAGATGACATGATTCAGTTCAAAGCCAAAAGGAGGTTTGGCCCATGGGGATTTTGTTCTTGCTTCTTTTGTATCACCTACACCAGGATTGACAAGGCTGTGGCCCTCCAGATGTTGTTAGATTCTAGTTGCTGTGAGTCTCAGCCAGCCTAGCCAGTGGTGATAGGAGTTGTAATTCATCAACATCTGGAATGTCATAAGCTTTCCAACTTGATATACACACTCTAGTGTAGTGCTTATCAGGCTATCTGACTTAGGAACTGTCACTTTTTTTCTATTCTGTCAGGGATCGGTACCATATTTGTGCCCATTGGTTGCAACCGTTTCCTTTTTCCTGCAAGCTTGCTGGAAACCAGCACTGGTCCAGTGACCACTTTGAGCAGCAGTGCTCTAGTAGATCAGTAAAATTTATGCCCCTGTTTTCTGACTTAACAAGGGCATGGGAGTACAAACTTCCGCACAGTTAAATGTTAGGGATCCAAGATAACCAAGGGCATGACTGAAATGCTCTAGAATTCCTTGTTTCTGTGGATATTGGAAGCATGATAACTTTATGTCAGGAGCTGGCAATCTTAGCAGGCCCAGGAGCCAATTTTGCCTTATCCAGGGACTTATTGCAGCCTTCCCTGTTTTTTAACCTGAAATTAATAGTTAAATGCTTTCAGTGTGTCTCTTGTAAATGAAGGAGTGGGACCAGGAGCTACAAATATGGCAGTGTGCTTCACTTCTTTATGATGATAACCTTAGAGCAGTTGTAATTGACTAGATAAGTTGTTGTAAATGTGTTAAAAAGAAATGTCAGTTTCCTTCCTGCTGAAGTTGGAGAATATCAGTATGTTTGCGTGTTTCATTCAGTGATGGAGAATAACTAACTTGGCTTCAGCAAAGCTTTTTAGTGCCTTTCCTGCTGTCATTAGTTCTGTAAAGACAGCTGTCTGACTTATGATCTGCAGAATTCCATAATGGGAACCCCTAACATTGAAATTGGCCAAAGAATGAATGAATGGTTGTTCCAGGAGGAGGAAATACATCAGGCTCTGTAAGAAAGCATTGTTTAGCATTATCTCCAAACACAGACTATAGTTATGTATCATCAAATTCCTCAGTCTTCATAACTCTCTGTCATGAGCCCGGCTGATTCAGATGGGGACTCGGAGTTAGACTTGGACTCTCAGCAGGGGGAAGATCCCTTGGAGGGAGAGGGGGCTCCTTCAGAGTCAAGGGAGGGGCCTGCCAGCGAACCCACAGCAGTCCCAGTGCCGGATCCTGAGCCAGTGCCTACAGCAGATGAGACCAGTGCTTCTGGCTTGACAGAAGCTGCTGTTTCTGACTCCAGCCCGGAGTTTGCAGCAGACCCTCCTCCCACGTTCCTCCAGAGGTGGCTGGAGAAGGAGGCGGGTTCGCAGATCGCAGTGGCTGCAAGAGAAGCGTCTGAGGGCCTCCAGCTGTGAGCTGGGCCAACGGACATTTGATCAGCTCCAGCTGGGCTAGAGCCTGTGTGTTTAAGGCAGACGCTGAGGGAAGTTGGGCACAGGGCAACAACCGTCTACCACCTGCGAAGCTGCACCCTGTGTCATGGGCTTTCGGTTCCAGGCTAATCCTTGCTGTTGAGTTGGCTGCCTCTGTTTGTTTTGGGTGACGTAACCTCTTGATTACTTTAAAAAGTCATAACCCAGCTCTCGCCTCTGTGTCTGCTTAAGCCGCCGTCTGATATTGACACTCTGTTTCCTGTTTCTTTATGTATATTGTATGTTGTATGGGGAGAAGGTAACAGACATTGGCCTAACTCCTATTGATAGAGAAGAGCCACTGAATCGGTTGGTGAGCCATTGTGGCATGGTTGTGTGAGTGTTGGACTAGGACTCTGGGAGACCAGAGTTTGATCCTGTTTGGCCATGGAAACTCACTGGGTGGCCTTGCGCAACTTGCAGTCTCTCAGCCTTAGAGGAAGGGATTGGCAAACCACCTCTCAACAAATCTTGCTTAAAAAAACCCTGTCGTAGGCTCATACCTGGTTGCAGCAAGTCAGAAAACAATGTGAAGCTATACAACAGCAATAAAATCTAGATGGAGGTAATCAACATGGTTCCAGTCATTGTTTTCCTACAGAAACTTAAGAGTAATACTGAACAATACTTTTCTTACATTTTCCAGCATGCTCATGTTTCCATGGCAGAGGTGATAGGCTTGCTTGGTGGAAGATATTCTGAGACGGATCGAATAGTTGAGGCAAGTATCATACATGTCGATATTTAAAAATCTCTCAGTCTAATGCATTGTGGGCTGTTGCTTGGAAACATGGCTACATGCAAGATGGTCCAGCTTAGAAACATTATTTATTGGGCTACAGTTCTCAGAATCCTGTAGCCAAGAAGGCCAATATCCATGCCAATTGGAGGATTCTGAGTGTAATAGTCCTATACCCTAAAGGCACCAGATCCTTTCTGATATTGGAAGCTATGCATGGTCCGCTCTGTTTAGTACTTGGATGGGAGACTGCCAGCGAATACCAGGCACTGTAGGATATATTTCAGAGGAAGAAACTGGCAAAAGCATCTCTGAGTATATCTTGCCCAAGAAAACCCAATGAAATTCTTAGAGTTGCCATAAGTCAACTGGTGACTTGAAGGCACATAGACGCACACACAGTCCAGGACCCAAATCAGATTGCTTGCCCTGACTAGAGTAGATCCATTAAATCTGAGGAATTTACAGAAGTGCTGGCCTATATTCAGCACTGGATTCCAGGTGCCAAAGGATACCTTTTCCAGTTCTGGCAATAGGCATCATGCTGGGCCATTACATGGACTCTACAGACCCTAACATCCATATATGAGCAGCTGTGTAAGAGTTATGAAAAAAACTTTGGTACGTTTAGGATTCAGAGGCCGTCAACTTTTTTTTTAAAGAAGTGTGTTGTCATTAACAATAAATAATCTCTGAATTGTTATGCGTTCATTGGTTTACTCCAGGTCTGTACAGCAGAACCATGCAATAGCCTCAGCACAGGATTGCAGTGTGAAATGGACCCAGTGTCACAGACTCAGGCGTCAGAGGCACTTGCTGCTAGAGGCTACAATGTCATTGGGTGGTATCATTCTCACCCCGCCTTTGACCCCAATCCATCAATACGAGATATTGATACGCAAGCAAAATACCAGGTACTGTTTATCTGTGTGGAAATACAAGGAAATGGGCTTGTTTTATTGCTAGTTGATTTCATAATGACCTTCTGAGAAGAAAAAGCGGTAAGGATTTAAAGTTGTGGCCATTTAGAGCACCACCTGGTTCAGATATTGGCCATTAATTCAATAATGAACTGCTGGCTATCAAATACTGCAGAGCTTTCCAGACTTTTCATGTTGGTGACACACTTTTTTAGACATGCATCATTTTGCAACACAGTAATTCAGTTTTACTAGCAAACTGGAGGTTAAACTAACCCCTTATTGGAGATACAGACACATACATAAATTGTAATAACAAAATGTATGGGGACACATATCTCATGAAACCTTTCATAAATTTTCAAAAATATATGATTTATAAATAATAACATACATTTCCAAGATTGTAGGTGACATACCTACACACTTCAGGAGACATGCTAACATGTCATGGCACACCATTTGGAAAGCCCTGAAATACTATGTTGATATTTAAGGTGGTGGGGCAGGGGATTTACCAAAGATTACGCTGGCAAATGTTTTTGCTTTAATTTTCATTTTTTAATTTTTTTCCCTCCTACAGAGTTATTTCTCAAGAGGTGGATCAACATTTGTTGGAGTGATCATAAGTCCTTATAATCGAAATAATCCTCTTCCATATTCCCAGATTACGTGTTTGGTAATCAGTGATGAGACAAGTTCTGATGGAACCTATCGTAAGTATGTTTAAGAATTGGTCTTCATCCTTATTTGCTGTTCATTGTCATCATTTAAATTACAATTTTGAAAGCAAACTTTGAAAAGTGTACTGACTAGAAAGACAAGAGAGAGAACGGTAGTAGTTAAATATTGATAGCTTTAGTGAATAAATGTGTATCATATAAAAAGAAGTGGAACAAAGAGAAAAACAAGTATTTGTGGCATCTTTAAGACAGACTTATTTTTACATGTATTACAGTTGATTTCCTAAGGTTCTTCCCCTTTTAAAAAACATTAAATTATTTGTGGTGCAGTGGTTTGAGCGTGTGACTGTGATTCTGGAGACCTGGGTTCGATTCCCCACTCAGCCATGGAAACCGACTGGGTGACCTTAGGTGTGTCACAGACTCAGTCCCAGAAAACCCTGTGATAGGTTTGCCTTATTGTCAGTGCAAGTTGGAAGTGACTTGAAGGCACAGAAGAACAACAGAGTGTGTGCACGTGTGTGTGTGTGTGCGTGCGCACGTTAAGAGTCCTTGAGCTTAATATTTTGGTGAAGAAACCAAAATAATGCTCTGTTTTAGAAATTTGTATGTGTGGTGGTGATGGTCATGGCAATATTAAAATATAATCTGAGGCTTGCCTCCTTTCTTGTGATGTCTGCTTTAGAAATTGGCACCAGACTGTGAAAAAATGAGGAGTCCTGATTTAGAGATTGGGAAGTGGGTTGCGGCCTTGTACAAATTTCCTGTTCCTTCCCAGATATACATGAATTTCTTCCATGTTCTTTTTAACAAAGTTTAAGAAACAGTTTATCACAACAAACATATGGAGACAAGTGATGCATTTCATATCTGAAAATAAAAAGTTTGTGTAATGTATTAAGTGATACATTTGAGTGACTTACAGGTCTACCATACAAGTTTGAAGTCCAAGAAATGTTGGAGGAACCTCAGTGGGAACTGGTACTGGAAAAAACACGATGGATAATTGAGAAATACAGGATGTCTCATAGGTGAGTGACTGCTTGAATTTTGAAATCAGTTAATAAGCCAAGTTCCAATTATTTTCTGGTCGAATTGCAAGTGCATATATGTATCATCTGATATAGTTCTGCCGTAATTCTTTCAATAGCTGTGTTCCCATGGATAAAATCTTCCATAGAGATTCAGATCTGACTTGTCTGCAGAAGGTAATCATCACAAATTCTTTGTTTCTTACCTAAAAATCCCCAAGCTTTTCTAGTTACAACAGACGTATTAGATGGGATTCGGACTTAGTCATTTTTGAGGTATATCATTTGAAATTAATGAACCTTCATTTGATCAATTGTTAAGTTCCACTGAATCTAAATCCAGTCTATAAAACATAGGGAAAAATTGGGCTCAAAGCATAAACAAAAATGATAATGTTTTGTTTCCTTTCTGTTGTCATTACTTTGGTGGCAAACTAGATGGTTTTGTAGGAAGTTTTGATTTTAGTCATATTTTTGGTGCAAGTCTAAAACACATTTCTATAATCAAACAGAGGTCTGGTATAGGGAACAAAAAAAGCATTAACACAATGAAGTACAGAGTTCATTTTCTTCGACCACAAACAGGAATTCACAGGTTAGGTAAATTGCATTGTTTGTTCATTTCTTGCCAGCTGTGCTGGCTAGAGTATTCTAGATATTGAAGTCCAACACATAGCTTTTCCAGGTTCTGATTCTTACATGCATGTTGCAGAATGTAAGAATATTTAAAAGAATTAATTGTGATTTTTTTTTGGTAATTTTTGACATCCGTAGGTATAGACATGTTAGAATTTGACCTTTAAAGCAGGGCACATTAAAGATTTGTTTATACATACGGTAGTACTAAATAAAGCAGATGGGTTCACAAACAGATAAGTATCAATGCATGCAGCAGTTGGCATCACTTCAGTGAACAGCCATGACTTGAATAATGCCACAGTGGTTACTACATTTGAAGAGTCAAGATAGATGCCTGGTAGGCTTTCCTTATAAATATCACTGTTTTTTTCCCCTGTCCATCAACTTTAAACTAGCTGTTGGAATGCATGAGGAAGACCCTGGACAGTGTGGCAAATAGCTTCATTGCCGAAGAATTCCTGGCTCAACTAGAGAATTTATTCCTTTCTACTTACAATAATGAGGAATGGAATGATACCACTGAAGAAAATAGCACATGTCCAAATGACCTGCCCATATAATGGTACTGAAAAGAGTAATTGCATCCATGCTCAAGAGTGACAGCATTCAGGGTGGCTGAAGGAAACAGTAGATACTCAAAGATGGAGTGGAACAATCATGACAGACAAAATGATATCTGACACAGAATCTTCCAAAGTTGTGGTTGCATTGAAGAAAGATGAAGGAATGATTTGACAGCCCACAACTTGGATAGAGCCATTGCACCATGTTGGTTATTCAAGATAACTTAAGTGATAGCATGCTGGTTAAACCAAAAGCCAGTTTGTAAGATGATGCTTAAATAAATATATTACTTACCTTTTTTGTATGTGTGTCAGAGAATGCTATTGCGCAGTACATTTCATTGTCGAATGGAAATTCTCTGGAGTGTCAGCAAACGTATTTGTCCAATTGATGAGCTGAGTGTTGTAATTACTTCCAAGTATTCAGTTGTTAGTATTCCTCATGGAGAATCTCCGACTTGTGTGTCTCTCTTGTTGATGCATGCTCAGTCTGTTCAAGAACCCTCCTCAGTTGAACTGCAAAATAAGATCAGAATAAAAAAATCAGTCATACAGTATCTTGCTATCTATATACCAATTTATACAGATTTGCAAAATTTGCTGTGCCTGTAGAATAAGACATTCTTACTTAGTTGTTGAAAATGGGGAAACCTTGCTGAGCATAGCATGCCGAACATTACAGAGACTAAGAATTTTAATAAGAATATTCCCCAGACCTCAGGTATCAAAACCCAGAAATACATACTAAAATACAAAGTGTGTAAAGGACACAAAGGAGCCAGAAAACCTCAGGATTAAAAACACTGTAGTATCTCATCCCAGATGGATCTTTTTTTTGTGAAGCTAAGTTTTGTCTGTGGAAGTTTGTGAATTAAAATGAGCAACAAGTTCCACTCTGGCCGCTGTAGTCCTTGCCCAGGTGTAGTTATACTGGCATCCTACTTACGTATCTGTTGTCTAACAACATATTCATAAGAATATGTATAATAAGATTTTTCTCAATGATTTAAGACTATATTTCATTCAAATATCAGCATGTAAAGGCCCCAGAATCATAGTACAGTAGGTACAGTTGTATCAGTGTTGAAATATGGCTGGAGTCTTTTTGGTTAATTCCCACTAGAGTTGACCCACTGAGTCAGTTGTCAACAACCAGTTAGATTAATTGATTCAGTAGCTTTACTCTAGTCAGGACTAACAAAATTATTTAGACCACAGTTTGAACGTTAGTTTAGCCCCTAGACTGTTAACGTCCGTTGTGTTGCCTGTGATATAACCACTCACTTATCCTAGTGAGACCCTAGCATGGTACTGAATAATATTTCAGAGTCTCTTAATAATTACTTTGCAGCTTATTTTCTTTTTAAAAATGTAGACATCTGTATTGTAAAAGTGTTTTGTAAATATTGTGTATTTGTACAGAAAAGAATTAATGAATTACCTGACCCTTATGTAAAAGCACAGTACAGATATGTCTGCCTCGTTTTATCAAGGAAAATTTGTGGTAGCTTTGCTACTTCAATAAATTCTGAGAAGATGTTTAAAATGTTCCCTTGTTTAAAATTAATCTTTTGCTACATCAAAAAGAGAAGATTCCTCTCATGACAATAGTGTGTAATTCTTCAGATTTCTTTTGAACTGCATTTTGTACTCTGCCTTTTGAGACACGGTAGCACCAGGAGTCCCAGCACTACAATTGAGTAGTATGAGATCAATTCCAATCCCAAGCATGTCAATCTTGGGCTTGTTGCTTGTTCATGATGTGTAATTATAGAATCATAGAATCACAGCAATGTAGAGTTGGAAGAGACCACACGGGCCATCCAGTCCAACCCCCTGCCATGCAGGAACACCCTCAAAGCACTGAGATGAGAATAAAGAGTGAGTTCTTAAGCAACACTGCTGGCTGAGGATTCTGAGTGTGTATAGAGATACATAGATATACAAAGAGTGTGTTAAAGGTGTGTAAACTGTATTTCAGTCTTCAGCAAAATCAGGTACAGGTGGGTCTCAGTTTATGTCTGGGTTGTATTCCAGGACTTGTGATGTAAATAAGGATAGCCAGTTCTCTAAAGAATAACTGGAGATGAGGAGCGTGCGTACAAAGTGCTGAAGTTATTACAGTTTTTAAAAGGTTTAAATCACAAAACATCAGAGCTTAACTTTTCCAGGGTAAAGAAATGGGCAGGTGCTCTCCAGAAGAGGCAGCAATGGAGGGTCCCAAAGGGCCTTGGCTGGCTTGTCATTAGATGACCGTTCCTCTTCAAAGGAGCACACAGACGGAGAACAACTGGTAAGAACTGTGTCCTCCTGCTGTGTCTTCAACAGTCTTCTCAGTTGGAGAAGGCACATATCTTGCTGTGTGTTCTGCAGCAGGTTAAGACCACCACTCGAGGAGAATGAGCACATCTGCTGTCTGCTGTCCAGCAGGCTTGCCAAGTGAAGAAGACACATTTCAGTTGCAAACCCCAATGTGGAGCTGAGATTGTGTGACATGCTGGAGATCACCCAGTGGGTTTTCATGGCCAAGTGGGGAATCCAATCCTGGTCTCCAGAGTCATAGTCCAACTCTCAAGCCACCACACTACACTCTTACCATTCATTTATACAACATCATCAGTGTACCTGCTGGTTTACAGATTAAAACCGGCCCTACCAAAGGCATACTATCTAATACATAAGGAAAGAAGGAATACAAATATAGTACCAATGTAATACAATTGTAAACAAATTATCTGGTTAGAAAACCAATGCAATATAAAGCAAATTGACAAATACATATAATCAAAATATACAAGATCATAAAACAATATTAAACTAAAATTTTAAAAGTGTTGGGGAAACAAAGTTTTTAATTAATTAATTAAAACCCCAAAAAGGAAAGGAATAGTCAGGAAATTCTCCTTTCAAGATTATAGGGTAGCATGTGAAAAATTATGAAGGAAGAGATCATAAGAGATGTCCCCTGTTTGAGGTTTAGACTTTTTTCCTTTTATGTAGATTGAATAAAATGCCCAAAAAAATCCCATATATTTGGGGTTTGGCCATTCATTATATACTTAGAATACAGTCTTGTTAACATCTACTTCCTGATTATCAACCCTGCGTGTCATGATTTTCACTGTCTCTTATTTTGAAAATGTGGCAACACTAAATTAGTGAAAGTATTGATTCCAGTCCACTTAGTCATGTGTTTCTCTTTAAAATCAACATTGTCCACATTCCTAAATTATATGACTTCAACATTATATGAAACAATTATAAATTACATCTACACGTTACTTATTTAGACATGTTGATAATTTACAATAGATAAATTACATTTAGAAGCACACTGTATACATTTACTAGCTTATGTACCTGCCGTTGTCTGGGATTTTATTTTCTCATAGATAATACTTGTTAGAAAAAGTTGAGATCCTGTGTCTCTAATTCCCCAAACGGCTTTGTCCAGTACCTGTAATTTTGCCCCATATTTCCCAATCCAATCTGTATTCAGAGTTAACATACAGAGGTTAGGTTCCTGAGGGAATACACTGCCCTCCTTCTTGCTGCTAGGCGTAATCTCCATAGCAAGACAGGCACAGTTGACTGAGGCCCAAGAGCTCTCTGGCTGAGAATTCTAAAGGCCCCTCTCTAAACTGCAGACCCCAGGATGCCACAGAATCTTCGTAGAAAGCCAATCATACGAGGTCTTCGCCTGACACAGCCAATCATATGAAATGGGAAGTACTGGAAATACCATGTCAGGTTCTGGGCACCTCAATTCAAGGAGGATATTGACAAGCTGGAGCACGTCCAAAGGAGGGCGACCAAAATGTTGAAGGATCTGGAAGCCATCCCCTATGAAGAGCAGCTTAGGGAGCTGGGGATGTTCAGTCCACAGAAGAGAAGGTTGAGAGGGGACATGATAGCCATGTTTAAATATCTGAAGGGATGCCATGTCGAGGAGGGAGTGGGCTTGTTTTCTGCTGCTCCAGAGAATAGGACACAGAGCCATGGATTCAAGCTGCAGGAAAGGAGATTCCACCTGAACCTCAGGAAGATCTTCTTGGTGGTCATTGCTGTTGGGCAGTGGAATCTGCTGCCTCAGAGTGTGTTGGAGCCTCCTTCTTTGGAGACTTTTAAGCAGAGGCTGGATGGCCATCTTGTCAAAGGGAGGGCTTTGATGTGGGTTCGGGCATGGCAGGGGGTTGGACTGGATGCCCCCGGGTCTCTTCCAACTCTATGATTCTATCCACTTTGACTTTTATATATTGGATACATTTCTTTCTATATGAAGGGCTGCCACCCCAAAACACAGGATTTGGGGGGCATCCCTTTCAGTCTATATAAAAGGAGCCGCCTTCTTACCCTCAAGCAGGCGACCTCCTTTTACAATAAGGACTATCTGACTGCCTGGTAAAGGACGAGCTTTCTGGCCCACGAATGAGGGACACCTGACAACCCTCATTTGCGGCAGAAGCGCCTCGAGGCGCCGCACGCATCAGAACCCCTCGGGAGGGCCAAACACGCGCGGCCCGCCGCCTTCCACGGGGGCGGAGCCACGTCTGAGGAAAGCGCCTTCAGCAGGAACAACGAAACACGGTGGAAGGGAGGGGGTGGAGAGGAAAGGGGCGCGTTTTTGTGGACCGGCCAATCAGAGAGCCGCTTCGCCGAGTCACGTGGGGGAAGTCGGGGAGAGGGCAGTTGGGGAACCAAGGGAACGGTGGCACGCGCGAGCGGGAGGGGGCGGAGTCTGAGCCGGGTACCAGGTGAGGCGTTTGGAGCCGGAGAGGAAGGGGCGCCAGAAGGAAGGGGGGGTGCGGTGGGTGGGTAGGTGGGCGATGGAGGGCCTTCCTCCGCTCCTGTGGCCGGGGGTCTGTTTCCTCCCCCGCAGACGGCGTTAAGGGCTGCCCCTCGCTGTATAAAAAAGAGGAAGGAAGGGAGCGCCTTAAGAGTCGCTGGTTTTTGTTTTCGCATCAGCTTTCCTGGATATAAATTTGCTTCTTTGGATGCAGTGCTAAGGGGGCCTCAGGCTGCAGGCATAAAGCCTATCCGAACTGTTGTAGGAGTGCAGCTCAACATGGCATTCCGCGTTTGGATTCTCTTTTTAGCTGTTTCAAAACTGCCTTCTGGGATTGTTTTTGGACTGCTTTTAGGAGTTCATACACACACAGACAGACAGACAGACATTAATACATCAAAACACTCTTTAAAGCCTTCCGTTTTATGATTTATACTACATAAAAGTGTCTCTCTCTCTCTCTCTCTCTCTACATATATATGTATACACACACACACACTCTACAGTCAGCCCTCCACATTTGCAAGTTTCACTTTTCTGGATTTGATTATTCACAGATTATTTGCTGTCACCTCTGCTGTCTCCCTGTGCCATTTTTAATAGGAACTGCAAGCCTGGTGAGATTGAGAACCTGCAAACAAGGCTCCTAAGTCCCTCTTAAAAATGGTGTGGGGCAGCAGTGGAGGTGGCCATAAGCCCCACCAGCCACCCACCTCTGCCTTGTGAAGGAACTCTGATGCCTCGAAAGGAATCCACAGTGGGTTGAATATGGTGATCATACTTTTTTTGTGTTAAGTATGGTTTGGGCGAGTCTAGAGTTGTTAACAGTTTTTCCACTTTCACAGGGGTCCTGTGCCCCTAACTCTAGCGAATGTGGAGGGATGACTGTGTGTGTGTATATACATATGTGCATATATATGTGTGTGCACATATATGTGTGTGTGTGTATACACATACATACATACATATGGTGTTGGAAGTTGCTTTATATCCCAAACCTCAGGGAAAGCCTGGATAGAAATCAAATAAATAAAAGTAAAGTGTGCATGAGAATGAAGATAGTGCATTCCAAAAAGCATGACCGAGTGAGAGTTGTGGAGACTAGCTTGGCCTTAAAGAGTTTTTAAGAAAACTGAGTGCATTCTCTTCAGTCCTAGGAATTACATATATCTGACATGGGAATGTTAGTTTTTGGAGTGGCTGGGAGATTCTGAGACCAAAGTTTCCCCAGTCACTGCCATGACTGTTCTAGTTGGGCATTGTGTGATATTTTGCTGAACCATGCAGCATGAACAGTAAGACTGAGATACTGATTTTCTGTACGTAGGGATGGAGAAATAAGGAATTTTTTGTCCTTTTTTTTGGTCTTACCAGTGATGAATGCACACACATGCATATGTATAGATATGTATGTATGCCTGCCTGCATGTACTTAGACTAATGGTTTGCTTTTGGGGAAGAATGGCATGCGTAATGTGATAAATTTAATTATAAAAACTTTGTGATTACCATAAGTTGATTATAACTAAAAATTTCAATTAGATTTGTTAGATGATAAATTTACATGGCTATATGTTTGCGCTGGAATTCTGGCAAAGAATATTGGTGACCTCAATTGTGGATTGTACATTTTATTTAGCTCAGTCCACCCTTGCTTTTAGAATGATGGCTTCTTGACAGTGGGAAGACTTGAGCGGAGGTCTTGTAACATCGTCATATCCTTCTGTCTCTTCAAACAGAAATCCACAGTAGGAAAAAAGGGCATATCCAGTTGAGCTTTCACCTAGAAGTGACTGGTTTAGTCCTCATACACGTATTATCTCTCTTACACTTCTAGTGACTACTGAGAGAAATGAATCAGGTGATCCTGCATTTAACTAATCCTTGAGATTAATTCAGTTTTAATGTCTTTAAAAAGATCCAGTGTACCAGCATGCATAGAATCTCCTTGCTCAGTTGTTAACTTCTTCTGCAAGGAGTGAATCTTTGAAGCCCACGTGATTTTTCTACTCTCTTTGCAAGAACAGTCCTGAAGGAAAATAGTGTCAAGACAATGTTATAATACTGAAGAGTTCAGTATAGCAAATGTTACACTTTGTATATTGCAGTTAAAATAATATAACATAACATTAATTATATATATATATATTGTTTTTATTTTTGTAGTATTGACTCCCAGTTCAATATATGAGAAGAAATGATTGAATCAGTCAAGATAAGGAGGCAGTGCAGCTTGGATTTTTACTCTCATTATGAGCACCTCTGTGCGGTTCAAGGCTGTGCCCCCCTGACATCTGTGAAAGCTAAGAAACCTGAAGGTGTTCTTGATATAAATGCAGATCGCATCAAAGCTGCTGACTGGGTACCTCTCCTGACTGCCATCCGACACAACAAGACTTTGACATCTATTGCCTTAAAGAGTTTTCACCATCAGGGGCATGCAGATACAGGTATGACTGTTTCAGTAAACATCACGCTAACACTCTCTCCCTCACACAAAAATCTGTAGATAGTTTTATCACCATTGTTGAGCTCATTGGGGATCATCACTAGAGACTTGTAAAGATGGAATCTAAAATTTCTGGAACATCCTAGTGATTAATTGAATGAAATTATAGACATGTAGATGTGTTAAATTAAAAAAAAAAATAGAATTGTGTTCCTGAATTGTTTTCTTTCTGGCATTTCTCCTTTAATTAAATCATTTTTCTCCAGCCTTTCAGCTGCAGCCCCTTGCTTCTTCTAATTATTTCTCCATGTGCTATCTGAAGACAGAGACCTGCAAACATGACTTCTATCATACTTAGGTCTTGGAATTCCTTTGGTCACTGTAAAAGCAACAGAGTATTGTGGCATGTTAGAGATAAAGTTTCATTTTGTATAAACCTTCATGGACATCAGCCATCCATGTCTCTGATGAGGTGGACTCCAGTCCACAAAAACCTGTGTCAAAATAAAAGTTGTTAACCTGTTGTGGCAAAAGCAACAGAGATTTGCCACACCCTGAAGATATCCCCCTGAAAATTTTGGATTCAGTGACAGTGATAAAGAGGAAAATGAATCTGATTACAAAAATGAGATGGCATGCTGCGCAGCCTATGTAAAACCTTAGTCTGTGTACTCACATCAAAGGTGATTTAATTTGCTATTCTTATTTGGTAGGTAGTGAAAAACAGGGACCGTTATAAGAAGGAGAATTCCAGCTGTTCGATCCAAAGACTTGACCAACCAGCTGTGTAAAGCTGTCAAAGGCTGTCTGATGATATCACCTTCACTGAGAAATCTGGAACTGCAGGGATTGCTTCTGAGAGAAAAAGACTTACTATTCTTGACAAAAGTAAGGCTATTCAGTTGTAACAAATGAGTGTGCTTAGGAAAATACTGTTGTTCTCTGACTGCTTTAAAATAATCAATATTCTTTGTTTTGTAGGGGTTGGCTAATACAACATCTTTAGAACAACTGTCTCTGGCACATTCACCCATTGGTGATGGAGGTTTGGAACGTAAGTTCCCAGTTTTCTAGGGAAAAATGGAATTGGATGTGAAGCAATGCAGTTTTTAAAATATACTGTGTTTTACTTCTGTTTCTTCCAACTTGTTTACATTCATAATTGTAGTAAGCAGAGTTTATATAACACCTGGTGTTAAATGGTGTCTGTTTCCTTTTGGATGTTGAAACACTGTTTGAAACACCATGACATCATTCTGTTAACATCTTGCCACTGGACTTTTTTTTCTGCGGGACAGTCATAGGATATCTGGATTAGTTAGCTGAACTGTAAGGTTCAGCCTGGTCTCCAGGAATGGAATTTAGCCCATGTCATAAGCCAGTCTAAGAAGCAGTCAGTAACAGTTTCTGTTGATAGTACCTTGGGAGCTGAAGGTTAACATAGTGGCTATGGACAGTTTCAGTTTCTGGGTACAGTAATACTTTAGGTTACTTTAGGTGCATTATGTTGGGGAAAAGGGATAAATAAGACTGAAATCAAGTGGCATATATTCCTGGATTATTTTTTTTAATTGCCTTTAAATGTAACCTATTTAAGATGACAAATGGAAGCTATATAAATATTGAAATAATGTTTCGTTTTCAGTAATTTGTCAAAGTGTGAAGAATTCACCCTGCATCAAATCTATAGATTTTACAGGATGTAGTTTAACCTGGCGAGGAACAGAACACATAGCCAGCATCCTAAAGGTAAAACTGGTTTTCATTAAATCAGCTTTAAAATTTGGGTTCTAATGTGAGTGATGCTAATCTTAGAGGAATTCTATATGAGGAAAAGTTTGTGTGTGTTTGAGCCTTCAGTGAGAACTAGTTAGAGAGAAGGTGGCTTGGATGTGATTATTAGCTAAGGAAAAGACACAAGGAATTGGTGTCTGAAGTAGGAATTGATTGTTCCAAGTCTGTCAGGAGTGTAAACTGTTAACGTATCAACATTGTACTACAACTGAATTTGAACAAGATACTTTATTTCCACTGTTACTATAATAAATTGGTTACAGTTTGTTTTATCATTGCAGAGTCGGACTGAGTTATCTAAAGTCACTGTAATAAAGAGATTATGCTACCTTAAATAAACAGTTTGGTTCTGGGGAACAATTAAAACTCTAGGCCGTTTGCACAAAGATTGTGATAAATGGTTAGAGTAAGGGCAAAGTGGTATTGACAGGGCGCCTTATTGGATTGGAACTGCTGCACCAATCTGAGGGAGAATAAAGACCTGTCACAGTTCTTCTCATCAAAATGTTCCAAATATGATTGATTCTTTTGAATGAGATTTGGGGCCTACACTGACAGCCTGGTATATGTTGGACAATATACCAATATTTCTTTACAAAACCTCATAAACAGTTGGTAATATGATTAAACGTAAAGGTGAATGTTTGGTCTATCCTGCTTTTTTAGAAGATCGGAATGTGTTGTTTGGGATGCTTTGTGTGGAATCTGAGATTTTTTTAGGGGGTACCTTCTATCTATAAGTTATTCTGTCAATATACAGGCTTCGCTTCCAAAGTCAACTTCAGAGTATGTGTTAATCTAAGTATTACACCTATAAATCCTGAAATATGAATCATCAAATTATAAATAGGCATTCGTATCTGTGAATTTTCTGTATGTGCATGTGGTGAGTTGATCTCTCCCTTCCTTCAAGCCCTTTTTCTAATATTTTATTCTGTATCAAATTGTATCAAATTCCTTAGGATTTTTGTTGTTATTTGCCATCAATTCAGCTTCATCTTATGGCTACCCTATTTCATGAATGAAAAGAAGGTGGAAAACACTCATGTCCCAAAGCACTACTTTTTGCTGAAGTAGTAATTTGCAAAACATTGCCTCTCAAGGTTCATAGTAAGAAATGCTGTAACATATGCCAGCTCCTAAAGAATTTGTCACACAATTTGTTTTCACAGAGTAAAGAATGGAACTGAAATGAAACTCATGTTCATGTATTTCGCTATAACTTTAACTAAACACTGTAGATTCAGTGACAGAACAGTCATTCAGTTTTTATTTCTCTGAACTTGTCTCTTTGGTAGCTGTTTTTATGTCTATGACAATAGCTTTATTTTTCAAAAGCACCAAGTGATGAGGAGACACGGAGAAGCCTGGGCTGAGAGCCTGCGATATAGAAGACCTGACTTGGACTGCATGGCTGGCTTGAGACGCATCACTCTTAACTGCAACACCCTTATTGGTGACCGAGGTGCTATAGTTTTAGCTGAATGCCTTGGGGAAGACTTGTGGCTGAAAGGTGGGTGTTAGTTATAGAGCTAGCTGTAAGAATCTATCTTTAAATATTTGTCTGTTTTACAAGACTGAGTTCTGATTTCAGAGTGAAAATATGCACATACCTCTCCTTTTCTTGTAACTCTAACATGATTTTTTAACCCTCATCCAGGCAGGTACAAAAACTTACACTGATTAACTTGATTTGAGACATTGTTCTGACTGCAGTAGCAATTAGATAGCATTGTTGAAACTTAGGGTTGTTACTTGCAACTCTTCAGCTAAAAATATTGTAAAAAACATGACTAGGGGAATAAAATATCCAGCCTGCCTGGATGAAGATTGAATAAAATTTGGCCTCAATATTTCCATAATTTCTATCTTTTTAAAATAATGAATCATGGGCCTTCAGAACTGAGTAATCTCTGTGTTGAATTAAATTGAGGCAACTCAGCTTCAGTCTCTCTCTTATTTTCCTGTCTCTTCTGACTGTTCATTTTTGTGGACTTTAGCAACAAGTGGCTGAATTCTAAAGAATGTGCACAATATTTTAATCAAGGGTATATTCAGCAGCCTGAGGAATAAGGACTATTTACCTTTGCTGTTGTTTTATCAGAAATAACATCTTGGAGGAAAAATGATCTAGAGCAGAAATGCAGCTGTGGGAAGTGAGGAGGGCAATTTTCTGCTCCAGGACCTTTCAGGAGTTGGACAAACTGAAAAAAAAAATGCAAAAAAGCATGGGAGCTCCAAATTCTTAAATGATCAGGAATCACTTTGAAAAATGGGTAGTTTGTGATATTAGGGTGGGGAAGATCTGCCACCGACTTAAAATGTGAGTTTCCCTTCTTGGAGACTTAAAAGGAATGGTAATTCACCCTGTTTTGAAAAAGGGCCAGAAAACTGCCAGAAAAAGGGCAATATATGGAAGGGTTGAGGACCGTTGAAACATCCTGGAGAGCCACATTCAGTCCCAGGGCTGCACTCTGTGTGTTCCCTGGTCTAGCAGCATGTTAAAAACACTAACTACTTTTATTTGGCTTAAGCGTATGTCAGCTTCATCAGGTGCATTCATGAAATGTATTTGATTTATGTAGATGTTTGATGTCACTAAATACTTACAGTTCATTCCACAATTGTAATGTTAAACCTCTTTAATGTTCTAGCACTTGATTTGCAGCAGTGTGGAATTACCAACGAGGGGGCAAAATCGTTCTTGGATGCATTTAAAACTAACACAACACTTGTGGTTCTGGACGTCAGAAAAAATCCCTTAGTAGGTTTGTATGTTTCTCTTTCACTAATCTGAAGTGAAAAAGAGAGATGTTGGAGTTTGAAAAGTATAATGGATTGTAAAGTCCCATTAATACTGTTTCCTTGAGCTGAGGTATTGGGAAATTCAGTGCACTCTTCGTTCTTTAAGTTTCCTCTTGAAGGGTAAGACCTGGCCTAACACAGGACAGATTGAACAGGTTTTCCAGAGGTGTATCTCTCCAGTCCCAAGCACACTGACCTATGCTGGATCTAGAGATGAACCATTGAGGCTGTAGGTAGGGTAGTTCTGCCTCTTAATTTCAGTCAGTTGATCTTTGATGCCAGAAAGGAGGGAAGAGGAATAGCTGTATGAGTAACACATCTGGTGAATTGTTTTTAAATAGCATAATGTAAATATCAACTTTTGTATTACTTGTTATTTATAGATCATGCTTTGATGAAGAAAATAATTGAAAGAGTTCTCATGAATGCTGATGGAACTAATTCTGAGGTATATTCTGGCAGCATTCTTCAACTTCTACTATTAGTATGGGTAAATGCACATTAATTTTAAAGGTATGTGCATCTTGGAACTAAAATAACTCCTATACTCTTTTCTCTTTTCCAGTACAAATGGCTTCCATCACCATCTTCAAAAGATGTTAAAAATAAACCTAAAAAAAGAACAGTTGTCTTGGGAAATGGCAGAAAAGGAAAAGCTACAATTCGTATTGGTAATTATAGTCATTTCCTTTGTATGGAGTGACCTGTGTGTTCATTAATAAATGTTAATTTCTTGTCCATGGCCATAATTTGTTTACAGGTGAGATTATTAAAATAGCAAAATAGCAGAAATAAATACAGTTGGTCCTCCACTTTTGCAGGTTTGACTTTCACAGATTTGATTATTTATGAGTTTCTCCAACCCCTGCCCACCCGCCACCTCAGTGCTTCTTTTCTTGGGGAGCCTTCACTCCAGTCAGGCCACATGGCCCTTTAAAAACCCACCTCTGGTGGTATTCTCCTCTTCCTCCACCGCCACCACCCTTCTCAGCCACTGCATGCCCAGCTAAGGATGGCTCATAGCCTGATTTCTCAGCACCACATACACTCTCCTAGTGCCTCCCCCCATACCTAAGTAAGGAAAAGGATGGGAGAGTGGAACTATAGGACCATCATGCCAGCCCATCCCATTTCTCTCTCTTTCCCTGACCGGGTGCCTATTTTCCTACCATGTCTTAGCCTCTTCCCACAAACACACATATTTTGCTGTTTGCAATTTTCCAACTTTTGAGGGGGTTCTGTGCCCCTAACCCTAGGAAATTTGGAGGGCCAAATGTAGTGACAAATTCTTAACAGATTGCTCATTAAGATTCTCAGATTCACTTTTCCATGATTCATTGTTTTGAAGATAGCTTATTAAACGGTGCTTCTGTTGTAACTCAACTTTGAGAAGCAGATGATATTGCAGTAACAATTTATTCCAAGCAGTTGAAAAGTTCAGCAGTCCTCTCAGCTGGTGTTCTGCGGAGATCAAAAACTGATTGTCCCAGTTTGACAGACAGAGAGGACCAAGTTTTTAATGTCCTTAAATACTTTTCTCAGTTTCAATATTCTGCTCCTAAATATACCTTGTATTCTAGAGTCTTACATAAGTTCTTGGCTATAACTGAAAATTTAGCTTCTCTAACGATTCATCATCTTTTTAAAAATGAAGGTAAAACTGCTTAACTGCTACCCAGGTCCCCTTCCATTCCTTTGGTGTAATCCTGTGCGCATTTCCTTGGAAGTAAGTCTAGTGGTGCTTACCCTAGCTAAATGTGCATAGAGGAGTGGCCTCATGAGAGGTCAGGACAGGTACTTGCTCCTCCCTCTAATTCCAGACTTTCAAGCTGGTGCACAGAAGCAGTGGCTTATCTTTGGCAGGCAGCCATCTTAACCACTGGAGCCAAAGAAGACAGCCGGGGTTCATTTTAACAGGTGGTGGCAGAAATTGTGCTTTGATTGAACTCAGACTCATGCTGGCAGGGAGATGGCTTCAGTGCTCTGAGGCCATCTTAACTTTCATTGCTCAATCTCCTGATTTTCTGTCTTCTAGCTTGAATTGGAGCAGAAGACAGGAGACTCTCCTGTCATTTTGTGGAGCCCTTTGTCCAAACTGCAATCACTGGGGACAGTTGCCACCCCATCTCCAGCTCCATGTTAGAGAGAAAAATGGTGCCTTCTTGTTCTAATTGTCGAAGGACAATGAGTCAAGGCAATGGCAGCAAATGGAAATGTGGTCTGGTGTTATAGATTGATAGACTGAATTCTGAAAAGTGTTGTATTTTAGACTTTTACTACATAGTGTGCACTTCATTTTGAGTTATGTTACATTTGACAAAAAAGATTCATTATCAGGCATTAATTGTGATTGGACTTCTTAGGTTAGGGATTGTTTAGGCTGGGGGTTTGCAGCCTGCATAGATTAGGAGTTGCTTAGGTGTGGGAGTTTCTTAAGATAAGGCTCCTGTTTCAGGAGAAAGATGGGAGATGAATTAAATAAATATATAAAAAGAGAGTGGTTTTAGGTGATGTGGAAGAAACTTGAACTAGCGAGTCAGTCATTGTGACCAGTTGTTTGAAGCATAAAGATATCTATAATATGCTGTCTCTTCATTTATCTTATTTGGCTGTTTTTCCAACTTCTGCTTCAGTCATTTGGAGACACAGAGGTAAGCATTCAAAATGGTAAGGCCTATAAAATTTTGGAAAACAAAGGCTGCAGATCTCTGTAAGCCCCACGACACATTTTGTTTCATGAAGATGTAAAGAATCGTGTTGAAAGATTGCTTTGTCATGTGTGGGAAGACACTAAATTCAGTGGGGTTTTCTTCCCTATAAATATGACTGATACTAAGCTGGGTAATTGCTGCCTTAAGCAGAACTGTTTTCTCTAGCAGATTTACCAGGAGGAAGTTCTCTTCACCTTCATGATACTTAATATTCAGCATGCTTAGCTGAGTGTATGAGAGTGGTTCTTAATCTTTGTCAGGTCATGGATCCCTTTGAGAATGAAAGCAATGGACTCTCTTCCTAGACAAATGCACTTGAGCACAATTCAAAGGCACATGAAACAAAGACAAAATTGGGCTTCCTGGCCCCCACAAGGATCAAGGATCACAGGTTGAGAATCCCTTGCGTTGAAGGAACATTTCTGCTAAGGCTGTAATTTTCATAGAGATTTCAGTAGGAGCTTGCTCTGTAGCTGAAATATGAATTATAGCTCTGCATCTTTCAGGATTTTGATGCATTGGCTAATATGGCTAGATACTTCTTAAGATGATTGGTTTTTTTAATTAAAAAACCACATTCTCTTCCTTGATAATACATTTTGGAGCCTAATGCGCATGAAAAAGAAATTGCAATAATCCTAGGAAATCCTTGATTGCTTGAGAAGGTACTTCATTATTTTGTGAACCTATGTGGTAGAAAACAGGCAGAAAGAATAGTTATTGGTGATTCTGGTGTTTTTTTCCCCAAGTTACCGTAACATTGTGGTATCTATCAGTTGTGGAACATAACACAGAATTTGCAGAATTAAAACAGGCTCTGGGTGGATTCAATAGCACTCTTTTCTGAGGTGACTTACAACTTGCATTGGTTTTAAATTGAGCTTCACTCTCAATCTCATACGTTTCTAAATCTTGAAAGTTCTAATTGTTTTTTCTCCTGTGAAATATCTATAGCAATATTTTTTCTCCCCTTTTCTTGATGGATATAGGCTTTGCTTCAAAAAAGTCCTCAAGTCCCGGTAAGACAATGTCATGTGATCAGGACAACTATGCTCCAAAGCCATTGCCTCCAGGGGCACATGGGTTCCTACCGTGGCGTACTGCAGAACGTGCAAAACGACATAGGTAATGTATATTGAAGTCAGTGAGAAAATGCATCATACAGGTGCCAAGGATGATGGTAATGTGAAAGAAGCAAATAGATTGCTCTTTGGTAATGCAGGTATATCATTTCACTGAGTAAGTAATATACTTACCGTACTTGATTAACTTCCTTAATTGAGTTTTACTTATGAAAATATATAGTTCTGAGTACTGTTTCTTTGTGGTCTTAGATATGGGCTGTGTGTACAACTTAGCTGAGGAATGGGCAGTGTAGTGCCTTCTAGATATGGATGATCACGGCAACAGCCCCTGACCTTTTGGTTGGGGCTTTGTGCAGATTGTAATGCAAAATGTGCAGGACACCAGATTGCCTGCCCCATCACTAGGCTAGACTTTAGCAGGAACCTGATGGTTTGTATCTTTAATCCTTTAATCAAAGTCTTGACATCACTTGTCACATTCTTGACAAGTGAATCGCTTCTGCTGTTGCTTTGCAAATAGACAAATTGTTTAAGCATGCCTTGCAATTTGGCAAAAAGTGTGGTTCATGTGTGAGAGAGAAAAGCTTCTTGATACTGCAGTGACCTTTTTCTTAACTCAAGAATCCACTGTGTGGCCTGATGCTGAGGAAGCGGATTTGTGACAGCAGTTTTGCCTACCTATATAAATAAAAAAAGTGAGACACAAGAAAATATACTCTGTGTATGTTCTTTTAAACACAGCTAGTCTCTCTTGCATCACTTTAAGTGGAATTGGGGAAGGAGGCCTATTGCTTATGACATAGTGGCTGAATTTTTATCTGTGAATAGGGGAGTATATCAGATCAATGTGGGAAACAAATAAAGCAGAGATAGTGGAGAGAACCATGGGCTACTCAGTAACTTGCTGCTGTAGTTATACTATATAAAGCAGAGGAGAAATGGAAAAAGTGAGACTTTAGGCTGGGAAATATTAAGTGGACAAGGTCTGAGGATGAAATAAAGCAGACTTAGAAGTATTTGTAGACTTAAATCAGTGGACTGGTATTACAGACTCTTGGACTCTTCTTTTTCCTTTTTCTCAGACATTTAATTTATTTTTAGGGCTCCATCTGGGAAGAAGACCCATGAATTTCCTTTGCAAATCCAGGTAATATGTCTTCTAAGATAAAGATAAACTCAAGTTTTGTGACTGGGTTTATGAAGAATATGCCAAAGGAATTTGGCATAAATGTCCCATTCTGGAACAAATACAGTATGTTCTTGACTTGAGGAAGAGATATGTCCTCATTGCTAGATCCCAGTGATGTATCACTGAAGCATTCACCAGTGATGGAGAACTAGTACATTTACACCTAAGTGCTTTTACTGTCCCTATTTTAGATGCAGGCTAGGGGGCAGAATTCAAAGTGCTTGTTTTGACCTATAAAGCCCTATACAGCATAGGTCTCTTTAAGAGCCCATTAGCATTCTGAGATCATCTGAAGAGGCCTTCTTTCTGTCCCCCCACCTTCTCAGGCTGGTTTGGTGGGCACAATGGGGAGGATGTTCTTAGTGGCTGATCCTAGACTTTGGAACTCCGTCCCTAGGGAGGTGAGGGTGGGCCCATCCTTGCTCTTATTAATGTTTATGTATTGCTTTTAATTCATAAATATGTTGTTAACTGCCTTGCGTCTCACTATTGTGAAAGAAGCAGGATACAAACAGATAAATAAAATGAATCATAAATATTTTATGTATGCAGGCTGGTATCCCTGTAAAAGTTACTGTGGAAAGTGCTTCTACATCTGAAACCGAGACAGAAGGTGCTATAGAAGAAGTTACATGTGAAACTGTTGCCAAAGAATCTCCAGAAATAATTAACATAAAACAACGCCATCAGTTACAGGTATGGTTACTGTCTTAGATTTTATTATAGCCAAATATAATGCAGTGATACTGTAGGGCTAGGGAGTATGATTCCCATGTAATTATTGATTCTTCTAAAGAGTGTCTAAAATACATGTCTTTAAAGGGGGTATGAAAAACTCACACAAACCAAGACCATAGCAGCTTTTAAAGCAAGAACAGATTGACTCTTCAACCAGGAACTACAGTGGCAAAAACTAGAGAATATGTACCTTTGCCACAAATATTTGGATTCTTTGGGAATGCAAGGATAGCTAAATTAGTCCATCTTGTATCTCTTGGGGTATGGGACATGATAAAACTGAGAAGCTATTTCTGAGAAACGCAACTGTATTTCATTTATGTACAGAAAGAATTTATTTTAAAGACTGAAAACTTTGTAATCTTCAAAGAAGTTGATTTTTAAGTCAGATTATTGATTTAGCTAGCCCTGAATTGTCCACTTTGACAGTGGGTACTCCTGATATTGGGCAGAAATCTTCTGCAGTTGTGATACTTAAGATGTTTTTAATGTGTGAGTGATGCTGAAACCAGGATTCTTTGCATACAAAGCATGTGATCTCTACGACTAAGCTGTGCTTGTTGTCTTGGAGAATATGGCATGCCTGATGTCTCATTCTGCTTGTTAGCTGAGATTCGATCCTACAGTTTTTGACAATGCATGACTACCCTTAATGCTGATGTGTTTTGGAGGTTTATTGAACACATTTTTTAAAAAATTGGCTTTTTCCAACATTCAGGCTATTCTCAGTTTTCTCAAATATTATATTACTGTGTTTTAAAAAATGTTTTATTGTCTTTTGGTGCTGGTATAAAGTACTTTAGGAATTGTGCAAAGGAGAAGTGATGTAAAAATGACAGTAAGAGCAGTATACTTTTTTTCTTTTGATCTTAAAACTGACACACAAGAGAGAGTTGTTTTGAATTTTGAAAATTCTAAATATATCTGAAAGAAAATCTGATTTGAGTACGGTGTCCATAGAATGAAACTGGCAAGTGTCTCAACAGACCACTTTTTGTTTCTGATAGCTGGATTATGAAGAGTGTCAGTTACGATTAAAGGAAGAACGAAAAGCAAGAGTAACTGCTGAGGAACGGATAATGGAGGTAGCACACATTTTCTTTCTTAGCAGTTCATCTTCTATTACAAAAAGTGCTCTGTGATTCTGTTATAATCTTCTCACATAAGACTTATTTTATACGTCACTTCAGCCTTTTTCTCTTATAGGCAGAAACTGAATATACTAGAATTTTAGGTTTTAAGGGCTTTCAAAGTTGTGCTTAACAGACCATTTGGAGCTCTGTTTAATAGCAGTTGTTTAACAGTCAACTGTAAAGCAATAAAGAACAAAGACATCAATGTGCAGTAAGATGTAGGGGTTTGTTTGTTTGTGTGTGTGTTTGTTTGTTTTAGGGGCTTTGCAGTCCACTCCGTATTGTAACACTTTATTTAAATGAGTGTGTAGTATTTGGATAGAACAGAGAGATTACCTTATTCTGTATTCAGAGCCATATGTGAAGTCCGTATGTGGCATGTGTGTGTTAGTGCAGCATATCCTTATAAATGCCATGCTCTCAATATACATTAGACATGTACATCTCTTTACAAAGTAAAAAACCCAAAATGAGTTCAAATTTGTTTTCTATGCTTCAGTTCCCCTACAGTATATCTTTCAGATTTACATCATGGAGTACAGAAAAAATACCCCTCTGTTCCTTTCAAAAGATTCCTGCATTTAAATCCTGAGTATATTAGGGTACATAAATGATGAATGTACTGGCATAACTACATCTTTATGTATTGTTCTGTTTAATTTTATTTTGTTTTAAATATAGTTTGTAGGCATCCTTTTTCCCCCCACAAAACTCGTGAGTTTGCATAGGAAAATGAAAATCTCAGAAGCTCCTGTAGTGCGCCAGTCATATTTTTGATAAGTTGCATAATTTGGCTACCATAGTGTTGACACATGGCAACTTTTCTCTCGCTGCAGTGGTAGGTAGTATAAGGCCATTTTAGCCATTTTTCATCTCCCAAGATTTTTCCTGAGAACTACAGATTTGCTGACCACCTCTGCAGATAAACATGGCACATGGTCTTTATTTGCAGGTCCTCACTCATAGCACCTAAATGTTATAGCTGTCTAAGCTGTGGTTATTGTGTTTTTTTATCTAGGATGCTGAGAAGTGGTAAAGCATATTGCAAAGCCAAAATGTTAGATATATAAAACGCAGGAGGTCTCTTCCCACTACCAGGTGTTTAAGAAGAGACATTTTCAATTAAAGGAAGTTTGTTTCATGGTTTTTTGTAGCTGGAACTGGAAAATACCCGCTTAAGAAATCTGAATTACTCCCTGTCAGAGGTTCTCCATGCACAGTCTGTAGCCAGCACAATTTTGGAAGATGAAGGAGTTTTGGGTAGCATTGAGAGTTCTTTCCAGAAATTTCATGCGTTTTTAGATCTTCTTAAAGACGCTGGGTAAGAGAAAGCAGTTTTACCTTTTTGGTGGTTCTTTCTGCAGTTAGCCTTGATCATGGCATACTACAAATTCAAAAACAAAGTCCCAGTGGACTTCTAAAAGTGGTGTTGTTTTAATGTGCTTAATGTTTTAATTCAGTTGACACTGCTGAAATACAGAGATTTTTAGGCTTGCTTAATTGACAGGAATATATTGCTTGAACTGTTTTTTATTTGTTATTTCTGGTGTTTAATTTCTTTATATAAAGTTATACATTATGCTTTAATTTTTATTTACTGTTTGCTTTAAGAATACAGTCAATACCTTCATTTGGATGGATATGATTTCTTATATCTTATAGACTTGGACAGCTTGCAGCAATGGCTGGTATAGATCAATCAGATTTTGGCATATTACGCCATCCCCAAATGACATCTACTCTAACCAAAGCTGCAGTAACACCAAAGGAGAAGTCATTTGAAGAAGAAAGACAGGAACACATGCAGAATTTTAGAGTAAGTTTCGGTCACATGGGAAGTACTGCCTGATCCAACTGCATGGTTTGTGTTTTTAAAATTTTCCTTTTTTGCTTTCCCCTGCAAACTTTCCAGGTGGTTTCCCTTTTTTATTTCTGCCCTTTCCCCTCACGCATCCTTGTAACTACTCTTGAAAAGTGCTGGCCTATATATTACTGTGATAGAGGTTGGCAGCACTTTTGCTCTTCTAACAGCTTATCGCATTCTACATGGGGCAAGGAGGAAGATTTGAATGCTCCGTTCTTCTGTGAGCCTGCATTTAACTACATCTAGTTGCTTGTCATCTTTGTCATCTGTCTATGTCATCTGTGGGTACCAGGTGGCTGCTTGAGTACAAAACTACTTTTGTATGTTCCATTGCCAGAAATTGTGCTTCACACACTTTCCATATATTTATTTCTATTCAGATCTCACAATATCCAACACTTGTTTTTATGATACCAAAGAAAAGTCATGACTGTAAGGCTTGGAATGATAAGACCACTGATCTGATACATCATTTGAAAAAAGTGGTTGTACAGGTCCAAACACACATGCCCTTTGTACCGGTTACTAAATACCCCCTGAAATGCTAAGGCTTCAGAGCACTTCTAAATGACATTTGATCTTGATTTTACTTAACATGGCCGTAGGGAGAGTTTCATAACTGGAGGAATAGCCATGAAGGGAATTCTCTAAATATACAATTTGATGTTACAATACCTTGATTAAGTTGGTAAGAAGATCCCCTCAGTCCATTTTAAACTAATTGATCAGACGTGCTGATTGGTCAAGTGAAATTTCTGTATAAGAGCCCCAAACGATGAACAGAAAATTCATGGGAACAGTTACCTTGGGAGCTGACAACAGCATTTGTAGTCATTTTTTTTTAAAAAAAGATAGGCATTAGAAATGGGTCCCTAGCAAGCTGAGAGGCAATAAGAAAATATCATAGTAAAATAAAGCAAGCTGAGGGTCAAACACGACATTAAGAGGAAATACATCTTTCTTCCAAGTGCAATGCACCCTCTTCTGGTGTGACCTCTGCATGAACCAATGTGAGGTCATGCAAAGAGTAATATCCCACAATAATCAATAGATGCAGTGGGTGCACACCCATGCATCCATTGACTACCATGGGACACAATGCTTAGATTTTTGTTTTACATGTGATTTCCTGGAACGGAACCTCTGTGTATGTGGTGGGTGCACTGTAATTCATTTTTCTTCATGAAACAGGATTTCCTCAGAGAGATGTGTCTCAAATGTATACATACTTAATTACTAATCACACTAAAATATGTAGTTGAGGAAGGTCAAGTGTTAGGTTTATCTCATCACTCGAGAGACCTCTCTTCTAAACATAGTTCTAAGTACAGTGCCTAGTTTGAGCCTGATACTGGAAGAAATTGGTAGTTGTATACTTTTTATGTGTTAGGTGAGATTTGCTTTTTATCTGCTCTTTATCATAATTTCTAGCTTCCTTTCCATTTCCTTCCTCTTCTCCTTTCCTTCTGATATAGGGAAAGCCACAGAGAAAGTAATATGATTTAGCATGTCTTACTGTAAGGAAAGGAATCTGCAACCTCAAAATGCTTGTTAGTCATAATTATAGGTAGACATTTCTAAAGGAGTGGTCACATTATTCTGTTTCAGCCAAAACAACAAAAGATCCTGTGGTAGCTTCCATATGGACTGTAACCCCCTCATCAGATGCTTGAAGTGTTATCCAGTATGTCAGATTATTTATTCAATACAGAAGCTGAGAGGTGGGATTGTAGATAGTGAATTTATGTGGAAATTAAATGCAGAAAATACTGACAATGAGAACTGCAGTATTAAAGTTGTTGATTAAGCGAACTGTTGCTGAGCTAGACAGGTATCTTAAACTGGCCATATGTCAAAGCAATTATCCCTTTCTACTATAAAGTTTTAGTAAATTAGTTTACAGCTTAAGTTCAACTGTCTAAATATGCAGGATAGAAACCGGTGTGACTTGGACATGTAAAGATGACAGGGAAGTGATGGAAAACCTCAAGAGCAAAGTGGTTAAGGGTGCTTTAGTGAGGGAGTCTTTTCACTCCTGAGCTGAGGCAGGAGGCAATACCCTGAGTGTGAAAGATATAGTGGTCCATCAAATAGCCATTCCACCCACCTCTTTTTCTGAAAGGAACTATTTTCTCCTATTGTTGTTGTGTGCCTTCCAAGTCACTTCCAACTTATGGTGACCCTAAGGCAAACCGATCACAGAGATTTCTGGGGCTGAGAATATGTGACACTCCCAAAGTAATCCAGTAGGTTTTCATGTCCAAGTGGGGAACTGAATCCATTGTCCAACACTCAAAGTACTGTACCATGCTGGCTCCCATTAGCACATGTCATGTGATAGAAATACATTATCACAATTCAAGCCACTGGTGACAGACTAGGACAGTGGTTCTCAACCTGTGGGTCCCCAGATGTTTGTGGACTTCAGCTCCCAGAAGCCCTGAGCATTGACCATAGTGGCTGGGGCTTCTGGGAGCTGAAGTCCACGAACATCTGGGGACCCACAGGTTGAGAACCACTGGACTAGAACATTGTAACAAACTGGAACTTTGCATTCTCTAGATGAGTGAAGGACCAATCCATGACATAAGCAGTTATGCTCATGTACCAGCAACTCAAAGCAGGACTCTAAAGGTCTTTTCTTCCTATCTGTCTCTCAGTCCCTCTCCTTCCACCCTAATGTTTTGAAGTTTTTTTTTTACTCCATCAGGGAGTTGACATTGATTTTAATTGTCTTCTTCTTTCTAGAATACTGGTTCAGCTGCTCCTCCTGGTCCTGTCAGCTTCCAGAAAGATTTAAGTCCATGTCAGGTTGCAAATCATGCCCTCCCTGCTGCAGCAAACACACAAGAACTTCAGCTCATTGGTCAGCCCCAGCAGAGCTTATGGCAAGAAGTTGAAGATAAAATTGATAGCTGGAGAATGGAGGAGAATGCATCAAAAGCCAGCCTGGCAGTATCTTTGGAGAGGAGCAGCCAGCCTGTGGAATTAGAGGGAAGAGATTCCTCTGTGAGGCAACTGGCTGCTACTCAGCGTTCAGTCTCTGAGCCCAGTATAAATAGGTATAGTGGCTACAGTAATAAATTCAGTGCCCTTGCTAGTGAAAATAGTAAAGTTTCTTCAAAAAGACTTCCCTATACATCAGGCTTTGCTGCAGGAGGTGATCAAAGTGCGCGCCAAGCTGATCCTTCTAGAAGTGACACAGTGGAGTCTGATTCGGACATACAAGAAAGCCTTCATTCTGTGGGAAGCCTTTGAAACCTCCATTCCTAATGGGTGGACCATTCAAATGGGTGAGACTTGTGAGAAATGCATCCTTCAAAAGTTTTATGCACAACTACCTACACTTCTACTTCACATCTGTCTTTTTGCTATGTAAATTTTAGCAATAATTCTTGGCAGCATCCAAGAAGATTGTGTGTTTTTCTTTTGATATGCTTTTTTTACAAAAATAAAGAATCTTGTGATTCAGATAAAACTTCTGTACAGTTCTAACGTGTTCTAATTATACCATGGTGAGTGAATAAAATGAGTTTTTTAAAATAATCTACTATGCCTGTAATAACTTTGATGACAAATTTAATGACCAACATAGCGTATTCATTCACAAATTGAATTTCTGTTCCCTTTATCTGTCCTAGTGCTGATTATTTTGTCTACAATGGGATTATCCCCAAGAGTGCTGTCTAGTGGTTCATTGACAACTGCACCTCATTTACAGAGAGACAGTGAGAGAGAGAACACACCCATCCAGAAGGATCCCTTGGATTAATGTTTGGACTTTTAGTTAGACTGAGTCAATCCTATCTTTGTTGCAGTAACTTGACAGCATTGCAGAAGTTGACAGTGAGGTGTTCAGCAACTCTGTGAGTAGGATTGCACTGTATCAATTTAAATTGGTGAGTATTGCTGATGTGGACAAGCTGCTAGAACAGATAAGACCACACTCCATCCCTGTCCTTCATGGCTGGTCTTACAAGGAGGAGAGAAATTAGATCTCAGTTACAACATATTATAAACTCATCTCTCAAGGAGGGGAGTTTTCCATCTTCTTTAAAAGAAGCAGTGATGTGACCACTACTTAAAAATCCCTCCCCAGACCCTCTGGATCTTAACAACTATAGAATAGTATCCAATCTTCCTTTTCTGACAGGTGACTGAGAGGACAGTTCCCTTCCAATTCCAGGCAGTCTTGGATGATACAGAATTCCTAAAATAACAGTCCTATAGGAATCAGTCAAACTTAAGTTACAATTTACTTGTTCCATTAATTTCAAAATCCATCCCATTGTAGCATATTATTATATTTATATTTTAATTTTTCCTGTTTGCATCTAAATAAGATAACTTGAGAAAACTGACTAATAATTTTTTAACAAATACAGTACTTTTTCTGTGAAAAGGTAGCATTTACATACCACTTTTGCTATGTCACGTAATAGCATCTTCACCTTTGCTTACGCCAGGAACATATGGATATTGCTCAATTGCAACTTCCATCATTCCCCACCATTCTACCATGTCATGTAGAAGATGGAGCAAGCTTGATTTCTGTTGCTCCAGAGACATGGACATGAACCAATGGATTCAAAATACAAGAAAAGAAATTCCATCTAAACATTAGGAAGACCTTCCTAGCAATAAGAACTCTTCTACAGTGACTGCCTCAGAAGGCAGAGGACTTTGCTTCCTGGTAATCTAAATGAGAGCCAGTGTAGTTTGAGCATTGGGCTATACTCCTGGAGACCAGGGTTTGATTCCCTGCTCACCTGTGGAAACCTACTGGGTGACTTTGAGTACATCACACACACACACTCAGCCCAAGAAAACCCCATGATAAGTTCACCGTAGGGTTGCCATAAGTCAGAAATTATTTGAAGGCACACAACAACAAGTCTTTAAACAGGTTGGATGGGCATCTTTCAGGATATAATTGTGTATTCTTCCATGGCAGCATTTGGACTAGATGGCCCGTACACTCCCTTCTAGTTCTGTGATTCTATGCCAAGTTATTTCAGGGTCCAGAGTTCTTGTTTTTATTAGCCAATCCATTTGTCAAATGACAGCTTGTCCCTAAAACTCCATCTTTAGCACAATAACCAAAGCCAAACTCTAATTGCCAAAATGTAAATCGAAGAGTGTTTTTGGTAAAAATGCTGTTGGTGGAGTAACCTCTGATTGTATGTGCTGTTTGGGACTGATAGGATTTGCCGTTAATTTCTGAAGTGCTATGTATTCCCCAGCTATGGCTCACATTCTTCAGGTCTTAGTTGCTACTGGGTTACCATTATGGCATTAATATTATTATAGGATTTATCATTATTGCACTTAACCTTGTTTCACATTTGTTATGGGTGTGCATTTAAACAAGGCACTCCACTCTTTCATATAATATTATTATACTTATCCTGTGCAGTCACTATGATATTCGTTAGGGGAAACAAAGCTGAGCTTGACAGTGAAAGAACAGAAGCTTCAGGGACTGTTAGCAGTCAAGTCACAGAGCTATTCTCAGAGCAAGTGAACAAACTAGTCTTTATAAGCTATAGCAGTGGTTCTTAAACTTTTTTTCTTCTTCGTGGTCTCTGTGCCTCATACATTAGGAGCTTTCGCACCTGCGCGGTAGCGTTCGGAAGATTCTAGAGCTCGTTAGCTTTGGCGGGAACCCCTCCCCCACACCGGTGCTGCGCATGCTCCTCCCGCCGACTAACGGTCTCTCCTCAGTTCTTTCTTGTCCGCCTCAGTGTACAGAAGGTTCTGCTTGTTGGCTTGCTTTTCAATTCTGCTTTTTGGTGTTTTCGACTTCGGATTTGGCTTTTGACTACCCCTCACGGATTTCGGACTTGGTTTTGGTACTTTCTCAATTGGTTTGACCTATTTTCTGGCTTTGACAACGATTTCGGATCTCGGACTGTGTTTGGCGTTCTCGGACTCTTGTTTTCTTGCCTTGCCTCCGGTTTATGTCGGCTCTCTTCAAACGCTGCACCTCCTGTGGAAGGAAGGTCGCTCTCTCTGACCGACACTCTAAGTGCCTGATTTGTTTGGGTGAGGGGTACAACGTTCAGGCCTGCCCCATTTGCAGAGAGTTCACACACCAGACTCTCCGCAACAGGTCGGCAAGGCTTAAATCCCACTGTTGGGAGGAGTCTCTTCATGCTCGAGGACCCGAGACGATGGCCGAGAAACGCCCGTCCTCTTCTTCTTCTTTGGCAGCAGCGGCGGCTGCCGTGCCCTCGACTTCGTCGGTATCGGTACCGGGCTCGGTACCGATAATGAAGTTGCCGAGGATACCTAAGATCTCGGCAGCTCGGGCACGTGAGGACCCTGCGGGCTCGCAGGCCTCAACCTCCTCCTCCAGGCCATTGACCGTGGCCCAGAAGAAGCACCCAGCCACTGAGGGCCTGGGGGAGAAGAAGAAGAAGAAGAGAAAGGAGAAACGGCGCTCTTCACCGACGGTGATGCGACCCCTGACTCCACCACCCACCCAGCCTGCTGAGGACCCTCAACTGATGGAGCTCCCTGTGGAAGAGGAGCCTCCGGAGGAAGAGGAAGTCCTTGAGGTGTCGGACGAGGAGCAGGTCGTGCAGGCCTCCCCTCCTCAACCGCCCGAGCTGATCGCGGAGATCACTCCGCCGAGTCGCCGTCCACCCTCGGCAGAACGCCGAGAGGAGGCTGTGGTCAGGCAGCGCCCAGCCTCTCGGCGTGACCAGTCCCGCTCGCTGGAGCAGCGGGCCAGGCCTCCATCCCCGCGATATCGGGAGATGCGCCTGGAGAGGCGCCGCTCGGGCAAGAGCGCCTACTCTCCTGCCTACCTAGGGAGGTACGCCCAGGAGCAGGTGTGGCACGAGCCGGCCGGCTCATACTATTCGTATTCGCCGTCTTACAGGGACCGGTACCATCCAGATCCAAGGTACTGGTCACCTCGTCGCTGGTCTCGCTCGCCACCGCGGGAGGCTCACTACCCCCGCTATGAGAGGTCACCGCTGCATCGTTCACCGAGTCACTGTCGGTCCCCAGAGCCCTCACCCCGCTACAGGGCTGTTTCTCCACCGCGGCGGACGACGGCCACAGCTACCCGCCCGACGCCACAGCCTACCATGGCCCAGCCGGCGGTAGCGGCGACTTCTACCACGCAGGCAGCACACCGTCCTAGGCCCGCAGTCGTGCCCCTGCAGGTGACTCCAATACCGGTCACGACATCGACCGTATCGGTACCGACGCAGCCTGCAGCTCCAGCTGTTACCCTGGCAGCCCCGGCCCGTGGGCCGGCCGAGGAGAAGGAGGAGGAGAGGTCGCCATCACCATCCGGCGACTCTTACGACTCGGACTCTGACTCTGCTGAGTCCACCCCTTCTTCTCATGAATCCCCACCGCTGGGGTTCGGAGAGCCAGGCCCGGAGTCTGCACCGGAGGACGTCCGCCAGTTTTCCACGATCCTCCTCCGGATGGCCACAGCCCTTGGCCCGAAGGTGACCGAACCTGCTCCCCAAGCCCAGGACCCGGTCTTCCAGTACTTGGAAGCCCGCCCACCGTCGACCGCACCGCTGCCGTTCCTGCCTACCCTGGTGGACGCGATGAAGCAGCCGTGGGCGAAGCCGGCGTCAGCACAGCCTATTCCTCATAGGCTGGAGCATCTGTACAGGACACAGACGGAGAATGCGGAGTTCCTCTTCAACCACCCTGTACCGAACTCTATTGTGGTCAAGTCGGCACAGACGAAAGGAAGCAATCGAGCACATACCACCCCTCCGGACCGTGAAGGACGGAGCTCGATGCCTTCGGCTGAAGGTTCTACTCGGCATCGTCCCTGGTGGCCAGGACGGTGAACACGATGGCATGCCTCGCGGCATACCATCGGAACCTGTTTGACTGACTCGCTCCGCTCCTTGCTGACTTGCCGGAGGAGTCACGCGCCTCAGCCACACAGATCTTTGGCGAGGCTGTTGCGGTGGCTACACAGCAGATCGCCACCTCGAGGCACGCCGTGGAGGCTACCTCGAGGGTGATGGTTGGTGCCGTAGCCCTCCGACGCCACGCGTGGCTCCGGTCCTCTGGGCTTCAGGAGGACAACCGTCGGCAGATTGAAGTCCTACCGTTCGACGGCGAAGGGCTCTTCCACACCTCCACCGACGAGGCTATGGATCACCTCGTCAAGGCCTGGCTGACAGCGAAGAAGATGGGCATAAACCAGCCTGCCCCGTCTCACCGCTCTTTCCAGCCGAGGTCTACGTGGAGAAGGTCCTCCTCTTCATCGGCGTACCAGCCGCGGTCCCTGCGGTCGACCGCGTCGAGGCCGTCGACCTCTTCGGCTTCGAGGAGGCTTCCCAGACGACGCCCATCTTCGTCGTCCAAGAAGTCGTCCTCTGGAGCGAAGTCCCGGTTTTGACGGCCTTCGCAGGACTCCACCCATGCCATCCTTCGCCCTTCCAGTAAAACTGTTCCACCACCCGAGCCTGGCCAGGCACCTCGACTGCTAGCGGGAGATCGCTGCGGACTCCTGGGTACTTACCATCATCCGCCTGGGGTACGCCATCGAGTTCCAGGCTATTCTGCCACGGGGTGTCTACTATTCCACCCCGGCCAGCTCGGCTCTACTGGAAGAGGTCCAGTCCCTCCTCGAGAAGGGAGCGATCGAGATGCTCCCGCCTTCAGCCAAGACCACCAGCTTCTACTCGAGGTACTTCACGGTGCCGAAGGCGGACGGATCCCTGCGGCTAATCCTAGACCTCCGAGGGGTGAACGAATACATCCGCCCCAAAGAGGTTCAAGATGGTCACGCTGCCGTTGATCCTCCCCTTCCTCCGCCGAGGGGACTGGTTTGCGTCCATAGACCTCAAAGGCGCCTACTTCCACATCTCGATCCGCCCGCAGCACAGGAGATACCTTCGGTTCGCGATCGACGGCACCAGCTACCAGTACCGGGTGCTGCCATTCGGGCTTTCCACCGCACCGAGGGTGTTCACCAAGTGCATGGCTCCGGTCGTGTCCTTCCTGTGGACGAAGGTGTCTCCGTCTATCCTTACCTGGACGATTGGCTATTGGTGGCGTCCTGCAAACAGAAACTGTACAGGGACATTCATCGGACTTTGTCCCTTCTCACTCGGCTTGGACTCAGGGTCAACCCCAAGAAATCTCATCTCGAGCCCACCCGGGTTCTCGACTTCATCGGGGCGACCCTCGACTCGGTATCGGCGAGGGCCTTCCTATCGGACGAGAGGGCACGGACGCTTTGTCGGGCGGCGTCCGCTGCCTTCGAGACCTCGACGGTGTCAGCGAGGAGGATCCAACAGCTCCTCGGCTACATGGCCTCGACCACCGCCGTAACCTACCTCTCCAGGTTACACGCCTGGCCGCTCCAGCACTGGTTCGTCAGGGCTTTCGATCCACTCTGGGACGACCAGCGCTGCCGGTACCGTCTGCCCCAACAGGTACGCCGATCGCTCCTGTGGTGGCAGTCGTACAGGAACCTGCTGTCAGGCATGCCGTTCCGCGAACCCAGGCCGTCGGTCACGATAACGACGGATGCCTCGCTCTTTGGCTGGGGAGCGCACACCGGGGATCTCCGGGTCCAAGACCGGTGGATGGACGACGAGTTGTTCCTCCACATCAACTCTCTCGAACTGTTGGCAATCCACAAGGCCCTGAGAGCGTTCCGACACCTGGTCACCGGCCGCACGGTGTTGATCCTCACCGACAACACGACGGCGGTCTGCTACGTGAACAGGCAAGGAGGGACGCACTCCACCACGCTGCTGGGCATCGCACTCGAACTTTGGAACTGGTGCGTCCCACTCCGGATACACCCTGTGGTGGTTCACCTGGCGGGGCAGGAGAACACCACGGCGGACGCCCTCAGCAGGGACACCACTTCCCATCACAAGTGGTCCCTGTCCGACGAGGCCTTCCGGATGCTTCGGGACCGATGGGGCGAGCTGACCATCGACCTCTTCGCGACCAGCCAGAATGCGAAGTGCCGCCTGTTCTGCTCGAGGGCCGGCCACGATTGCCGCTCCATCGGCGACGCCTTCCAGTTTCCATGGGACGAAGGGCTGATCTACGCCTTCCCTCCGTTCCTGCTTCTGAGCCGCGTGATCGCGAAGATCATTGCGGACCGGGCGGACGCGATCCTCGTGGCGCCGTACTGGCCGAGGCAGCACTGGTTCGGACCCCTGATCGAGGCCGCCCGGGGCAGGACTCTCAGGTTTCCAACAGTACCGGACCTGCTGTCCCACTCACCTGCCAGTGCTGGCCCTCCATGCCTGGAGGATATCGCCCTAGATGACCCAGCCATCGGGAACGTCTTGACCGCGACCAGGAAGGAGTCCACGTGAAGGAACTACCACTACAAGTGGCAGCGCTTCGTGGCCTTCGCCGAGGAACGTCGAGAGCCGGTATCGCCTGTCACCCTGCGTACTGTGCTCCACTTCCTCCTCCATCTCCGGCAACAGGGCCTGGCCTTCCCGTCACTCAAGGTCTACCTCACCGCGATTGTGGCATACCAACCGCCACGATCCCCGTCGGCCGCGATCTTCAGGGACGGTACTGTCAAGCAGTTCCTGAAGGGCTTGCAGCACCTCTACCCGCCGGTATCGCCACTGCTACCGCCGTGGTCGCTGTCATTGGTGCTGTCCCAGCTGACGAGGCCGCCCTTCGAGCCCATGGCCACGACGGACAACAGGCTGCTCGCAATGAAGACCGCGTTCCTAGTGGCCATCACCTCTGCCAGGTGGGCGGGAGAGTTGACGGCGCTACGGTGCAATGAACCATACTTGGTCTTTCATCGGGACAAGGTGGTCCTCCGGCCTGACATCTCCTTCCTGCCGAAGGTGGTGTCGAGCTTCCACCTGAGCCAGGACATCATCCTGCCGGCCTTCTACCCGGACCCGACGACACCTCTGGACGTGTGTCGGGCGCTGGCCTTCTACAAAGACAGGACTGCAGCCTACAGACAGACACCCCACCTGTTTGTCTGTTATGGCAGGCGCCGGAGAGGCCACAAGGTATCCACCCAGCGCTTCTCTAAGTGGGTGGTACAGACTATTCAGCTGGCGTACGAGCTTGCCAGGAAGCCTCCGCCAGACCTGCTTCGGGCCCACTCCACCAGGGCCATGGCGACATCTGCTGCCCTCCTGCGAGGCGTCGACCTGTTGGAACTCTGCCGTGTGGCGACATGGTCCCAGCCGTCGACCTTCGTGCGCCACTACAGGCTCGACTGCCGTTCCAGGAGAGATGCCCGGTTTGGACGTGCTGTGCTGTCTTCTGTGCTCTAGGATCTGGGACCTGACCCACCATCCTACTGGTAAGCTACACAGTCTCCTAATGTATGAGGCACAGAGACCACGAAGAAGAAGAACAGGTTGCTTACCTGTAACTGTGGTTCTTCGAGTGGTCATCTGTGCCCTCATACATCCCCGCCCTGCCTTCCCCTCTTTTTCAGGTCCCATCTGCTTCGGCGGACCAGAACTGAGGAGAGACCGTTAGTCGGCAGGAGGAGCATGCGCAGCACCGGCGTGGGGGGGGTTCCCGCCAAAGCTAACGAGCTCTAGAATCTTCCGAACGCTACCGCGCAGGCGCGAAAGCTCCTAAAGTATGAGGGCACAGATGACCACTCGAAGAACCACAGTTACAGGTAAGCAATCTGTTCTTACCCCTTTACATCTACATGAGGATGTTGCACCCTCCCTACTCTGCATCACACCCTCCATGTCCTATCTTATGCCTCTCTCTCCCTCTCTCAGGCCCCTCGTGCCACACATGGCCTCCATCTTAATGCTGAATTCTCATGGTCACCAAGGGGCATGCACCTGCTGCGCCAATGATGGTATGTTTGGAGAAGATGAGTGGGAAAACCATAAAAAAGAGAAGCTAAATTTTTGCTGTGTATGAGATTGGAGGAAGGCATAATGGAGAAGACATTCTGTGTCGCTCTTTTACAGAGGTCAGTTGCTCCTCTATGGTGTGCGCTCACCCACACATACAGGCTTGCCCTTCTTTTTCATATTTGCTGTACTTGCAGGCTGACTTTTCTTGCATCCCCCTGAGTAGCTATGCACTCTCCCCCTTATGGTCCCACCCTACAATTGGAGAACCACTGATCTATAGTAGTATTTTTCAATCTTTGTTTCTGCATACATTTTGGGCTTCAACTCCCATAATTCCTGAGCATTGGACTTATACTTGCTGGGACTGCTGGGAGAAGAAATCCAAAACATCTGGAAGATCCAAAGTGGACAACCACCAAAGAGATTCTGCAAACGAAATAGAAACTGAGTTGTTCCTCTGTGAAGATTCATTCTGTGAGACTTATCTTTATGGGGGTAAAAACTAGAGTTCCAAGCAATTAATTTTTCTTCTCCACTTTTTAAATCCCAGTCGTTTTTTGGCAAATGGGCTAAAAGTCACTCATTCAATCTATCACTAAAGAGATGAGTGAAAACCTCCCGATTTCTATACATGATGCAATGTGGGAATGCAGAGATGAAGGGGACTGCTTATTGAGCCAGAGAATTCTGACATTAGACTGAACACCTAATCGCTGATGCCACGTAGATAAGGGAGACAGATGGGAAGAGTTTCCCACTGCCTTGGTCCAGGAAAGCTAAATCCCATAGGGCAAATGTCCTGACAGAATAATATCAGGATCAGTCCTGTTATGTGTCACAGGAAAACCCAATAGGGCTCATATTTCAGTTTCACCATCTACTAGGTGTTACTGACCTGAATTTTGGACCCTTGGCGATCAGGATTCTATCCAAGACTGCAGGCACCAGAAAGGTATCATTGGATATGTGACATCTTCTAAGTAGTGTTACTTTTAAACATTGTTTTATTGTGATCTTGTCTATTGACACTGGATGCCCTATTTTAAGTCTTCAGGCATCATCATCAACAACAACAACAAAAAAGGCTTAGAACAAGCAATATTTATATATATATATACACACACACACACACACATATATATTAATTTTTAGTAATAAGATCTTTTAGGCTGTCAGCCACGGGCTTGCATTCTTGCTAGTCACTGTCATGACGGTATGTGGCTATCTCGTTATCAGAAGGAGCTGACAAGAACTAGTCCCAGTCAGAGCTTAGAAAAATGCCTTTTTGGTGATGTTTTATATTCCTTTCTCAAAATTGAATTAAAGTATCTACTGGAGAGATTTTTTAAAAAAATGACTTTTAAGACTGAAATTCGAAGAACCTCCAGTTAGCAGCCCCATTGACAGGAGGATCCTGAGAACTGTAGTCTAAAAAAATAACTTCTCTAAGTTCTTCCCCCAAATTCTGGTCATCCTTTACTATCTCTCTCTCCCTCCCACCCACAGCGGAGAGGAAAGGAGGCGAAAAACTCAATCTGCGCATGCGTCACCTGCGCCATGGCCTCATTCCAGGACCACACCTGAGAAAAGGGCGGGATCAAGCGCCATAGGATCCAAATGCGGAAGACTTCTTTCGCGCGCATGCGTGCTGCAGCGACACCGCCCTCCTCGTCGGAAGGAGCCGAGCGGCCACATAAGGGAAGAGGGAGGGGCGTTTGGGAGCGCATGCGCAGAAGACGTGGCAGCCGTCGCAGGAACGGGCTGAGCCGGGGTTGTCGCTGCCGCCTCTCTCGGGTCGGTCTCGGAGGGGTCAGTCTCGGTTGCCGTCGGGATGGACGAGGACATTTTGACCACGCTGAAGATCCTCATCATCGGCGAGAGCGGCGTCGGGAAGTCCAGGTGGGCCCCTTGCGAGGGAGCGGGCTGGCGGAGGGAGCGGTTCCCTCGCCCGCCTTTCCCTCACCCCCTCGGGAAGGCCTTACCCGCGGCCCCGCTCCGCGCGGCCCGGGTGCGCCTCTGCTCCCCTTCCTGCGTCCGGGAGGGAGCGGCCCTCGGGCCCTTTCCCGCAGGGACTTCGCCACGTCTTCCCCGCCTCCTTATGTTTACTCCGGAGTAAACCTTCTTGGTTCCTTTCTCGCGAGCAAGAACCGAGTTGCGGATTGGGACCGTAACTCCCGGGAGAAGAGAAGGCGAGCGCGGGGCTCAAGTGTGTCCGAAAGCCACGCCCCCTAATTGGGAAATTTCCCCCAAATTTGTCCCCCCCAAAAAAAACCTCTCACTCTAGGCGCACTGTGAAGTTTCTCTTGTTTTTTTTTCCCTGTTGTTTACTAAGGAGGGAGTGGCAGTGCCTTTTGCACATGCTCAGAGGCACTGACTCCTCGCTATGCTGCTTTTATTTGTGACTCAAAAGGACCCTGCCGTGCCCATTTATTTTTTTTAAATATGCTTCTGGATAGCTTCCCTTGAGGTTTGTTTGCATAAATGTCAGGCGTTTGTCTTGCATGACCTGGTGTTTTTGGACTCTGCCTTTCGATTTTGAAAGCAAGTTCCAGGGCTGAGGTTCCTTAGAAGTAGAAGTCTCTTATTCTTGGCTTGAACAGACAAGTCACAACCTTTTGCTCCTTTCTGTATTGCTCCCCCGCTTGTAACCAGAGCTTGGGGAAGTAACTTCTTGGCCTACAGCTCTCAGCACTTTTTAAACCAACAACTCCCAGCCAGTTGCCGTGCTGGTTGGGTTGTGGTGGTTCTAACAGTTACAGACTGAAAAAATAACGTTTCCAAACTCTGCGTAAGATATATGATTGTGGTGAGGAGCCTTCTCTTCAGAGGTAGGGAATTGTAGTGACTTGTGAGACTTGGTAAGTAGAGATGATTTTAAAACAAGAACAAAACTTTCACTGTTAAGTGCTTTTTATCTTTTTTTAATTGCGTCTTTAATCAGATGTGTTGCTTTAATACTGTAACTAATTTAATTCTGTTTTATATATTTTCTTTTTTTGTATATTTAGTTGTATTTTTTTTTAAATTATGAGCTGTTCTGAGTTCCAATTTTGGGGGAAAAAGCAGGGTAATAGGCTTCCCTGTTCCAAGTCCAGAGTTAGTCTGTTTTCTCCTTTTACTTCCTTCCTTCCTTCTGAACAATATTCCAGTTTGAGTTCGCTGTCTGAGGGGTCTCTTCCGTTTTGTATAGCTACCGTTTATAGTTGTTTATCATTAAAATGTATATCTAACCTTTCCTCCCATGGTAACCTGTGTGGCTCCTTCTTCCCAAACTATCCTCATCGTAACCTTATGAGTTGGGTCCAGCTGAGACAAAGTGATTGACCCAAGGTCATCTATCCTGATTCATGGGTCACTGGGGACTAAAATCTGGATTTCTTGCACACATTTCTGGATTTCTTGCTTTATGGCACACTAGCTCCTCATTATATCATTCATTACTAATCTTTGCCTTTTTCATAGAGTGCTTTTTATCAGTTATATACTACAGTGGGAAGATAGTTTCCTAGAAGAATAACATAATGTGCCCTAATGTTTCTGTTGATAAAATACGGTTCAATTTATTATCATAATATGAGCTCATACACTTTCAGGATGCACAGTAAAATGCAGAGTAAGGGTATATAGCAGGTATACCATGGCAACCCTATGTTTGAAACTTTATTCATGCTTAAAAAAATACTTTTATAATTCACCTGTTACCTGGATCTGAATTATCCATGTGATTTCTCTTTTTAAGTGTTAGCCAGTTGTCTTGTCAGTTCTTGATGAAATATAGAAAGCATTATTTATCATAACGTATGTTCATAGGACTGACAGTCTTTTAGTAACTAAATCTACTCTTCTGAATTTACAGAACTAGAGAAAAAGGAAAAAAGGCTAACTAAATGTAGTGTGTAAAATATATGCATCCACATCTTTGCATTCCCCAATGTTTTCCTCTTAATATACAAATCTGTAAAATGTTTGGGGAGTCTTTAGCCCTCCAGATGCTTTGATCTACAGCTCCCAAATTTCTTTGCCATTGGCTGTGCGAACTGGAACTTCTGGTAGCTGAAATCTAAAGCATCTGGAGGGACAAAGTTTCTTTGTCACTGTTGTAAGATCTTGCAACCACTTAGGCTTAGCGTTGGCAGGCATGACTGGAGAATTTTTTTGAAATTAGGTCATCTTCAAGTATGTGACCTTAGAAAACCACATATATGTTTCTACTGTGCATTGCTCACCGTAATTTTCCAGTGCTCCTAGGAGAAGTGCTTATTCGTTTTTAGTCTCCAAAACAACAATTAAGTTGTTAGAGTGCTCTTGGCTAGTTAGAAAGCAAGTTGAGGCTATGTTAGCTATAAAGTTAACGTGTGGTTTGCAGCAGGACTGAGGATGTGACTCTGACAGAGGGGAAGCAGTGGGAAGAATAATGTATCTCATGGAGACATTCTGGTCTTATGTACATGTGTGGATGCATGTGTCACAAGTAGATATGTTCTAAGTAAGAGAACAGATTAAACAGTACCTATGACCAGCTTAGATATTTCTTTAGAAAGGTTGCTATCTTTTATATTCCTGTCTCATGAATTCTACTGCCATTGGAGATGAAACATTTTTCAAGTAGTAATATAAGTTTGGCTTACACAATTGAGGGCTGGCCGGAAGTTCTGAACTTCAACCCCGTCAGCCCCCACCAGCAAGGCTGATTTGTGGTTGTGTACCTTCAGGTCATTTCCAGCTTATGGCAACCCTAAGGTGACTTTGTCATGGGGTTTTGTTGGCAAGATTTGTTTAGAGGGAGTTTTGCCTTTGCTTTTCTCTGAGGCTGAGAGAGTGTGACCTGCCCAAGATCACCCAGTGGGTTTTCAGGGCAGAGTAGGGTTTTGAAACCTCATCTCCAGAATTGTAGTCCAATGCTCAGACACACTACACCATGCTGGCTTCTGTAAGGCCAATCAAGGATTATGGGACTTTCAGTGAAGTGCAGCTGTGGAGATGAGGCTGGCTACCCAAATGTAGCACTTTTTAATGTATTGAAGTACTTTGCTTAAGCTCTTCTAATAAGTCAAATCAAATTTCTTACGTGGTTGTATATCAAGAGGTACACTAATGATTCAATTCAAATGACAAATTGCTATTTGGTAAAGTGAAATTGTCAGGTGTGGGCAGCCTGAATAATGGAGTGAAGAAACCAGACAGGCCTCTTCAGACCCATTTAGAATGTTCCTGCAGAATTCTCTGAAGCAGTCCTGTGAGATTGGTGATATTAACTGCTTATCTACAGAACTGAGAATTTGAGGGAATATTCATATGCCTATGGCCACCTAATGAGTTTGAAGGTCAGTTTTCACAGAAGAGGTCCAGCTGTTCACTGGTAACTAATGCATTACACAGCACATTCTTGGAACCCATTGGTATCCGCAAACTTGAATGTTAGCATTCTTCCAACTCTGTTATATTTTTAGAATAGTTGCCACTGTTATAAATAAATAAAAAATAAATAAAAGCACAGAGTATGCTAGAGCTAAAGCCAACAGCATGATTCCTAAATTACACGGTACATGTAAGGTAAATTGCTGAGATCACGTTATTGAGAACACTCATTTACATGAGAACTTCATTACCTCTTGGCCTCGGATACAGAGTTGTATACAAAAGTAGCGTGCCTGGGTGTGGTTGACTATGTTGGCAAATGCAAATTTTCCTTGCCTCTGTTGTGAATTCATTAATATAGTTTATTTTTGTGTGCCTTTAACAAGATCCATGAGGATAGTCTAAAGATGTTAAATTGGACTAGTCTGGATATTCATAAGCAAAAATACATTTTTGGAGAAAGTAGGTTAAACCATAATGGTGTTGAAATATGCTTATCTTTGCATTAGAAACTAAGGAAGGCCTTTGACCATTTTGAGCACCCTCCTCTGGTCACGTTCCAGCTTGTCCAGCTTATCAGTGGAATACTAAGTTCTGATCTTCAGAAGGTTTAATCCATACAGAAAGATAACTAACGCTAAAGTTCCTTCAGAAAGGATCTGATTATCCTAAAGCCAGGGCAGGGCAACTGCAGTGGGGTAGAGGCCAGTTTCATGTCATTTAGCTAAAATCCAGCAGTAACTGGAAAGTAACTTCTCTGCTTTTCACCTGTGGGTTTTTGAGGGACTGGTTTGGGGTAGGTGTTCACCTTGAAACTGCTACTCCTTGTTGTAGCATGATCAGTTTGGGTGTGATATTTAAACTTTATGCTGAACTTTTGATTAGGAGCCCACTTTCTTCAACCTTGTCTTAAAACAGTGCTTTGTAAGAAGGAGACTGGGTCCTTATCCAAGAATCTGTTTGTCATAAATGCTAATTTTCTTTTCTTTCTCTCCTCCTATCTCCTTCCCCCTTTATACAGCCTTCTGTTACGCTTTACAGATGACACATTTGATCCAGAACTTGCAGCAACAATTGGTAAGTTTCTGTTGTCTTCGGTGCTTTGATCAAAAACAGGTTGCCTCGTGGTAGTGTTGACATTTACTTTATTGGTCAATAAAAGCAGTGGAATTGCAGTGGAGAAATTTTGTCCTGACAAAAGTAGCAGCAAAAGTTGCAGCACTCATACAAAACCAGGTCCATGATAACTTACGAAATATATTTAAAATGGAAATGTAGAACGCAAGTGATATAAAAAGACACAGAAGGAAGCTGACAGTGTAGTTCAGTCACCTGTTTCTCGATATAGTAATTACATCTCACAGAAAGTTCTAACTATGCAAATTCAACTAAATCATTAAGATCAAACAATTTGAAATGTTCAGATTAGACTTCCTTGACAGGATGCCCTACATTCCCATTATCCTCGCTAGAGCAGATCTTAGAAGTAACATGTGACCTCTAACATGTTACTAAGTTGGTTATTAATTGAAAAGTAACAGTAATTAATACTGTTGTATTTGAAGTGGAACTAATAAAGTTTATTTGGTACATTTACAATGTTACTTCATGGGCAGTGTTTTTGTATGTTTTTGATTAACAATGATCTATATGGAGCAACATAACAGCTTACTCTTTTAACAATGAGTAACTGTAATATATTTCATAAAAGTGATGAGTTATAAAAAGTTAATATACCATGCTCTAAGCAGCAGTGTTGCATTGATGCGCTTCCCACTGTTATGAGATTAATCTAATGCATACTGTATTGTTATTTTAAAGATGCAGTCTACATTTACATTATTCTGTAGCAGATAAAATAAGTCTTTATGCAGTGATTGCCTGGTGTTTGGAATGATGACCTTTAAGAGCTGTTAGGACGAGTTGAAAATCTTTCCCAAGTAAATACTGTGTTGTAAGTTTTTAAGCATTTCATTTGAAATGGAAATTTCTTCAGTCTAACTGTTCCTTCGCTTACATTTTTTTTTTCATAAGACCATAAGTCATTAGAAGGATCATTGCTATATTTAGCATATCACTTTGTCTGGGAGAAGATGTTAATAGCTTTGAATTGTGATGCTGGTTTAGTTCAGCTGTGACAGTTAAATAGATCAAAGGTGATGGCAGGGCCACATGGATCTATAGTATTAAAATTCCTTAGTCTGTATTCTGTAATACCATCATTAGTTTAACTAAAAAGGCAGAAAAATATTGGTTTAAGCTTTCAAATAGTGCAAAGTTTCAAAATTTCAAAACTTTCTAAACATTTTAGTATTAAATACTTTAGGATTTAAAGTTTATAGGAAAGTGTGAGAAGCTCATACTGAAGGAGTAAGATGTCACTGTGGAAATTCTGTTGCAGGCACTCAACACAAACAGCTGCTACAACAGATTTTAGGAGAAAAGAATAGCAGGTTCATGTTCAAAATAGGATAGTGTAGAGAGGAGCTCATAATTTCTTTATGGAGGCTCCATCATGAAAATTATCAATCTATAATAGCAGTTTTCTGGTTGAAGAATGCCTCTAGGTAAGTATGTGTAAACTATTGCAAGGGAGGTACAGCTACTTCCTTGTTGAATTCTTGTCTTTATTTGACTGTGAGGGCAGATGTTACTGCTCTGTTCTCTTTAACTGAGTGACAGTGGGTGCCTGCAGGGAAGCCACAACTTTGGTTCTCTAGTTGGATTTTTATCTTGGTCCCTTCACCTGTCTTCATAGAGTCAGTACAATGAACAGGTGTCCTTTTGTTGTAATGAGTTTTGCAGCTGCATTCTGTGAGCCAGGAAAAGCAGAGATGGGTGTCTTAGTATAGAGTCTGTATTATACAGAATGCCATAGGGTTGTGCTTCAGACAATTTTTGCCATGTTAATTTGTTAGTCAGAGGTCCATTTTAAGTTTTAAATAGAATGAATCCAGCTTGCAATTCAATGTGTTTAGCCACTTATTGAGATGAGGTGGCTGCAATATTTGATTTCCCTGTACAGAACTGCTCCTTCAAAAACCATGTGTGTAGTTGGCCCCTCTGTTCTGGGCCTGTTGATGGTACGTTCCTTGAACACACTGAATGCCTCAGGTACTGCCGAATTTTATGTGAAAGTTAATCGCACATCAGTAGTTCAGTAATTCCATTTTCCTATCAATATCTTTTTGTGTTCTGTAGTCTTACAGCTTATCTGGAAGTATAACATGCGGTGAAAGCGCTGAATCCTTGTCTCTTTCCAAAACATTGCATTAGAATAAGGGAGTGAAGAGCACAAATGTGCTTTAGACAGAAATTGATTTCACAATTAGTACACAGTGAGTCCTCAGTGTTTAGCTGAGCTATGTGGTGTTCCTTTGCTCTAAATCCACTGCTGGGTTTTAAGGAATGCTAATATTCCTGTCTTTTAGGTGTTGACTTCAAAGTGAAAACCATCTCAGTTGATGGAAATAAGGCCAAGCTAGCAATATGGGTAAGTTGCAGTAATAGAACTTGTGATACTTCACTTTGTTATTGTTGAGTTATGCTGAGAACTGTGTTAGCATATAAAGTGTTTTTTTTGTTCTGCTGTCGAAGACAGTGCCAGGAAGTGACTGTTTTTTTGGTTGGGTAAATGCGATTATAGTAGGCTACCGTTGAATAATGATGAGTGGAGTTTCTTTTCCTCCTGGGCTTTCTTGTGTTCCTGGGCATGGAAATCAGGGCACTTAAAACTTTTGCACTGACCCACTTGTGGACTACACACTCAGATATGGCCACTATAAGTGATATACGGGTCATTCAAAATGTCTTATATTAATTATCTTGTCCTGGTGATGGAAATTAAAGCTGTGATTTTACGTAGAGAATATCGTAAGGGTTCTGTGTAGCACTTAATTCTAAGCATATATCAGAAATATCAAAACTATTTACAGTTGATGGGTAGTAAGCTGAAAAACCTTCAAGGTTACTTGGTATTCTGCTTTCTTCATTAAATGAAAATCTCTTAATTTAACTTGAGTACTCAAAACATACTACCAGAAAATAGGGCTTTAGGAACCAGCTTCTTCAACTGGACTTCACTGATAGCAAGAAGGAAAAGAAGAGTGGAAAACTACTAAACTGGGGCTTTATATTTCAATACTAAACTGAAGCCTTCTATTTCGAAACAGAGCAGTGTTGATGTTTGTATAAGTCTCTGTCATAGTAAATTTAGAGTTTTCTTTTGAGAATTAAAGTAATCTTCTGCAGTTTTTCAAAGAAAACAAGAAGGATAAACTGTGTAGAGCCAAGTCTAGATATAAGAAGGAGAAACCTCTTATACGTTTGTTTGGAAACAGGCAGGCTTCTGTCTCTGTTACCATCCCGTACAGATGTTCTCCTTTCTAAAGGATTTCAGAGCTCTGTATATCACAGTTGCTAAAATGTAAGGAATGCTGAGAATCTTAGTACAGTAGTGTCTGGAAAAAAATTATTTTATCCACTCTAGACAAAAGGTGATAGGAACTTTACCCAATTTAGATGTGGCCTATATAATTTTGTCTTCAAAGGTACAAATCAGGAAGCTCTTGCTAGCTAGAAAATACTGAATACCGAAACATATAATGTCAGTTTTTAAAGTGACTTGGTTAGTGAAGGAAAGGAGAAGGAAAACGTTTAACTATGTCAAGTACAGGCATTTTAAAACTTTCTGACTTCTCCAGGACACTGCAGGTCAGGAACGGTTCAGAACACTAACACCCAGCTACTACAGGGGAGCCCAGGGTGTTATATTAGGTAAGCCTGCCTCTGGTTTCCATTTATGTGAAAACATTCAAGTTTTTATAGAATCTAAATATTGACCTTCCATGCTTGGTTTCATGATGAAAATTTTGATCCTGGTATCTGTCTCTAGCCTGGTGGCAGTTGTTTTATTTTAAGGAAAGCTTGAACAAATCGGTAGCTAGAAACCATTACCATGAGTATTTCTGCTAGTGGAACTATGTATTATGTGTAATTTTTCTCTTTTCCGCCACTTGTAGGGTTTTATTTTATCAGATAAAAGAGCTGTTAAATGTTTTCTTCCCAAGAGACTAAAGATGTATTATTAAATGTCTCTCTTTGGAAGAAATGCACTGGAAAGAGATTTTTAGCTGATAAGTTACTAGGAAGGGAAGAGTTAAAGAGCCTTCATCCCCAGTATAATATGAAGTTATATGCAGCTCCTTCACTTAAAAAGAGAACAACTGGGAGAGGGAATCATAAACCACCCAGTGTTACTCACAGTTAATTTTGTATGAACTCCTTCCAGTAATCCTTCAGAGGTGCTTTCTTGAAAATTGCATGCAGCATGGTATAATTCGGCATTTTAATGGGTTCCTCTGCTCCCCCCTCCCCCCCCAGTTATCTGCCTGATTTCCTAAAGTTCAGGAACTGCAAGCGTACTTCCTGAATCTTTGCAGAGCTAGGAGTGCAGTTGAGCTGGAATCTTGGTGAGAAAAAATGGTGTGGTTTACTGATTCATTTTAAGGGGTGGCTCTCTGCTTTCTAAATTATACTGCTGTAAGCATAATTGTTTCATAGAGTGGCAGGACAGGTATATCACCGTAGAAATCTAGAAGTGTTTGTCATCAGTTTTGAAATACAAGCACTGCTGAACATTGTTAATCTTGATTTCAGTTTATGATGTTACAAGAAGAGACACTTTTGCTAAACTAGACAACTGGCTAACCGAATTGGAAACATACTGCACAAGAAATGATATAGTTAAAATGTTGGTTGGCAACAAAATTGATAAGGTGCGTAGCTCTAAAAATTATAGATTTGGCTTATAAACCTGGGTTGTTGTTTTTTTGTAACTAATAGTTCTGGTTGTTTTTTAATAGGAAAACAGGGAGGTTGACAGAAATGAGGGTCTCAAGTTCGCTCGGAAACATTCCATGTTGTTCATAGGTAAGTTCTTGAAAAGGCATGGGAAAATACAAGGGAGTGATTTGTTCAGTAGTTTGGTTTTTACATAATTAGGTATAATGTTTGAGGTTATGGTGTTGCATTCTAGAATTTTACAATAGAAATATGGTCAGTAGAATTTTAGAACTGTACTTGTAAAATACATTCTCCTGTAAGGTATCAGGGAGGTTTTTCAGTTTCTAAAAATCTCACTTTGCACTGTTTAGACCATGAAGAATTAACAACCTTACATGTTCTGTTATTCTGGTTCTTGTTTTAAATTCCCCGAATTCAGTTCCGTTGCTCTATTAGTGTGAGTACTCTGTTTTGAGGGGGGGATTGTGTGAGATTTTTTAACATGGTTCTCATTAAAATGAGCAAATTCTGTGTTTAAAATATAGTGTGGTTTTGTCTTCGGTTTCGCCTCACAATTTTCCCATTCAGGACATTATCCCTACTGTGAGAAGACTAGTCCTGCTTCTGTTCACTTACCAAGCCCCAGGAAGAGAAAGATGCCAAGTGCTGATATAGCAGAAAACAGTTTCCTGCAGTTGCCTCCTGCAGGCACTGACTTACTTCTTTCTTCTTATAGGATTTCAAAAAGCAGTCTGGTTCTTCCCCAGAAAACATGAAACCATATTTGTTGGCTAAACATTGCTGAAACTTGGCAATGGATTAAAAAATAAATAAAGAAACAGAAAAAACCTGTCATCCTAGATTGTTACTTTGGATAAATCGTGGTAGGGAGGAGGATCAGAAACAAACAATTTATGTTGTTCAGATTAGCAAGTTGCTCTGATTCCAGTGCAATCTGTGGCACATTAGACTTTCCCTTTCCTTGTCTCCATGCAGTATTTAGATAAATTCATGGCAGCAGAAATCCAAAAAGAATTCTCCAAAGATCTTAAACAGAAGTGGTCAGTCCTTAAAAGGCTGTTGTTATATGTTGAATTCTAGATTCAGCTTCTCAGCAAAAATGTGGAGTGGAAATTTTTTCCAATGCTATAATGTGCATGGGCGTGTGTGCACGTTTATTCATAGTTGTCTGGACATTTGTACTGCAGTCTGTCATGTTAGATGGGCCAGATGGAGGATATGAGCTTCTCATTATTCCTACAAGGAAGCAAACATTGACAAACCCTCATCCTTAGAGGAATAAAATAATAAGCACACCACTAAACTTGGTTGTATTTCACACAATCTCTTGCTTCCCAGTCAGTCATAAATATAATAGCCCAAAAAAAAAAAAAGGTAAAAACCCTGATGGTGCCCACAACTGAACATCCTTTAGTGAAATTAATGTTAACTAGTTGTGCTGAATCATTTTTTTTTAGCTTAAAATGGACAGGGAAAAGAATAGAGAGTGAATGAGTAAGCCAAAAGACTACAGTTACACCTGAGAAGAGAAAATTAAGATGCTGATAAAAAATATATCAAATGCAGCTCTCTTTAGGACATGTCTTTGAAAAAATAGTCCCCTCAGGTATTTTTTTTTGTTAAGTATAAGGGTAATTATGCTGTTCTTTTATATTATAAAATTTAAAAAAATTCCCCGCATACCTTTAATGGTTTAATATAACATTTTAAACCAAATATAAAACACATAACATTGTTTAGAGTGTAGGAAATTTTGCGGGAAATTTTTTTCTTTTCTGTTTGTTCTGGAAATTCTGCATCAGGCTTCCACAGCTGGAATCACCTTGTCCCCCCGGGTTTGTTTCTCACCTACCTGCTGCACTTAAAAAGATTTAATGAGGAGTTCTTCTCCATGTGACTTGAGCATTTTTATGATGGAAAGGGGAACAGTTTTCTTGAATAAAGTCCTCTAACTGGAATAATTTTTTCCCCTTTTAAAAACAGCTCAGAACCTTTGTTTACTGAAAATTTTTGATGGGTTGGCCTTTTCTGTTGTATCTGCTGCCTTTGTTTTTTTTCCCAGCGTAGTTTAGTGTTTGTTGGGTTTTAAACGCCCCACTCCAGGATTCCCCCTTCCCAAATGAACTGTAGGGTTTTAAAAATATTTCTTAAAAAAAAAAAGCACATGTTTCAAGAAATCTCACTTGTAGCTTGTTCTCCACTGATTTCCCACTCAGTATGCAACTGTTGGAGAGCTTGATGTTCCAAGTCTCACAGGTAAACAGAGCCAGGAGGCTAATGCCCTGTTGAACCCAAAAATTTAAAGTTTGGACTATGTTGAAAAATCATCTATGTTAATGCAGTGGAGCATTGTGGTAAATGAGTCTGTAGTCTCCAAAGAAAAGTTGATAACTGTATGTTGAAGAAAGAAGTAAAAAGGAACACTGCTGTCCATGCGACCGGTAACCACACCCTTTTCAACCAAACGCTGGAAAATTTCCATCAGTGTTTCTAAACCCTTTTCGGGGACAATGAACAAAGCTCAAAACTTACTCTGTGTTAAGACCCACTGATTCATTGTCATGGTTTTTGGGTTTTTCGTCAGCGATTGGTTTTTGAGTTTTTTAATTACATGTGTATAGTTTTATAACAATAAGCACAGGCATTGAGACAAAAAAAATACTGCCCACCCTATTAAAGTGGAGTTTGTTATTTCCGGTTTCAAGGGCGCCGCAAAGATCCCTTTAAAGCTCTCCCAAAGGGGGAATTTTACCAGATGGCTAAGACGATCGAGAGATCGTGGGACACGAAAGGGTTTTTGGTTTTGGGGGGACAAAGAATGGGGGTTGGAATCTAAATGGTTTCAGCTGTCATTGGAGCGAGCGATTGCAAGACGACAGAGGAGAAGAGGGGAAAATCGGAGCAGCCACGACCATCTGGATAGCTTAGGCTTTAAGCGGCGCCGGCGAACTGTTTTTTTTTCAAGGGAAGAACTTTGATCTGAGAGGATTTGGGAAAGAGTGTGTTTTTTTTACCCCTTTCTGAAATTAAAAACCAGCAGACGATCTGAGGGTAAAGAATTTGTAAAAGACTAATCGTTTTGAAAGGGGTTTTGGAAGGGGAAAGGGGGGAGACTTAGACAGTGGCTAGCGGACAAATGGAGCACATTTTTAGGAGCCATAGTTAAAAGCTAGCGTTGTTTTTTTTTTTGGATTAATACAACCCACCTTTTGTAAAGTATTCCCTTAAAATAATATTTTGAAAAATAATTTCCCCAGTTGATGAAAATTTTGGCATAAGAAATCAAGTTTTGGGTGAGGAGTGGACACTTATAAAAAAAGGACAAAAGTAATCCTAAGTTGGAGAGTGACGACGCGTGGAGAATTAATGGGGGCGAAGGACAAGATTTTAACTGTGAATAACCGATAATACGGCGACAAAAAGGGGAAAAAAGAAAAAAGGGGAAAGAGGTGGAGCTGAGTTGGATTTTGGACAGAAGGTGGTATTTGTGGAGATCGATTTGGGGGAGCTGAGCGGAGGTGAAAAGAGGAAAACTGGGAGAAGTTTCGGACGTGAAGAGGAAAAGTTTTGGGAAAGAGAAAGACGAATAATTTGAAGATAGTAAATATAAATTAAATTAACTGGAATGAGAACAAAGCAAGTATTGAAAATAAATAAGTTTTAGTATTGAAATATAAGTTTTAGAGTAAACATTGTTACAGTAAAATAGTGTTAAAAATTGGGAAAAAAGTAATTTAAATTTATTTTAAAAAAAAAGGGAGGGGAGGAGAATAATGATCTATTATTTATATAGTTATTTATATAAAAATTTTTGAATAAAATTTAGAATTTTTTAGAAAAAATTTGAATGGATTTGGAGAGCTTACAAATGAAATTGTGATTGGGAATTGTTTTTTTTAATAGTAAAGGGGTTATTTAAATTTAAAAAGTTAATTGGGGGTTAAGGGGGGGATAAGAAAAATTTGCAAGAGTAATCAAGAAATAATAGGGGGGAATTGATATTAGCTGAATTGAAAATCATTGAATATTATTGTTATTATTGTTATTACTATTATTGATTATATTGTAAGAAAATCTATAATATAAAAAATTTTTTGAGGGATGTGGTTTTAAACTTGTGATATAAAATTGTGTAGGGAATAATAATAATATTAAAAAAAGTTTATAGTAAAGAGGATTAGTGAAAAGAAAATAGTGAGTAAAGAGATTTAGGATTTAGGATCTAAAAATAAATTTATGAAAAAAGAACTCTTAAAGCCAATTAACTTGTCAACATCAAATTTTATCTATTTAAATTTTATGGACACAGGATGACATCGAGGTCAAGTAAGATGTCTACGATACCTAACCAGCGAAAATTATCTTTGGAACCAATAGCAAAACCTGAACAAAGCAAAACGGACAAATATCAATCAACGTTATTAGAAGAGATAAGGAATATAAAATTGGAATCAGAAAGAAATGAAAGACCTTAGAAGTGAAATGAAACAAATTTTAAAAATGAATTGAAAGGTATAAAAATGGCATTAGGAGGATTACAAGAAGTTTTAAAAGAATACACAAGATCGAGTTTTACAATTAAAACAAAGAAAAAAGAAACAGAGAAGCATTGGAAAATGTAACAAGACAACAAGAACGGTTATTGGATAGAAGGCTTTGGCGGATATGAAAATTAAAAAAATTTATAAAGATTAAGGTTTAACAGAATGAGAGGAAAAATTTATATAAGGGGCTATCCCACCATTAGTGGAATATTTTACACAACAGAAAAGATGGAAGGGGAAATAGATAAAATTTACAGGATCGGTTCAAGAATAGCAAGAGAGAGGAGACTTCCACGTGATATAATATCCAGTTGATGCGAAAGAAGATAAGAGGAAATAATTCAGAAGATTTTGGAAAAGATTTATAACGAAGGAAAACTTTTTATAAAGACGTGCCATCTCGAATCTTGAGGAAAAGGAGTGAATATAGATTTATAACATCGTTTTTGAAATCACAAAATATATCTACTGTTGGGGAAGGGGAAAGGTCTAAGCTTTTGGTTTAGAGAGAAACAGATTAAGATAGAAAATTTAGGAACCAAAGTTTTCATGAGAACATATGGAAGAGAAAAATCAGGCAAAAGTGATCGAGAAAAGGTAACAGAAGAACAACGATTAGAAAAAGGGGGGAAGAGATTGAACAAAAAAGTGAAGAAAAGACGGAGCTATAGGAAGTGAATAAAAAAAAAACACAAATCTGAGGAAAAAAAAATTAATTGAGATAAATTTTTAATCCTTTAGACAATGTATTTGAGAACCCCGAAATTAAAGGTATTGCAACCCCCCAAAAAAAGAAAGAAAATATTTCATTATATTAAAAAGAAAAAATTGGATATTACTGTTTAAGGAAACCGTATACAAAAAAGAAAACTTATCTGATATGTAATAAAAAATTAGGTAATGAATATATAGCATCACCCAGTGTAAAAAAAAAAAAGGGGGTGGTTTTATATAAAAGATAAATTACAACCTAAAAAAATTAAAATGAGAATGGTCATTTTTTTGGGAGTGGAAATTAATTGGCAAAAACAAAAAAAAATAGTAATTGGGATTTATGGACCGCATAAAAAACAAGAAAATTTTTATAAAAAAAATAATAAAATTGTAGAATTAGAATATAAAAAATAATTTGCTTAGGGGATTGGAATGGGGAAAACCTGGATTAGATAGGAAATAAAAAAAAGGAATAAGAAAAAAGGGAAATCCCCAAGTATTTGAACATATGTTAAATTTAGATTTAAAAATATGGAGATTTAAAAATGGAGAAATTAAAAATTAACATTTTATTCAAACCAATTTCTTCCTTATCTAGGATAATATGTTCTTGGTTTAAAATTCATTAGTTGGAATGGTGGATAAACAGGAAATATTACAAAAAATTTCGGATCATAACCCAATTATGCTGGTGTTAAAATATAGAACGGAGAATTCATTTTATTGGAGATTAAAGGAAAAAAATTATTGGAGGAAAAATTTTTTGAAATTAAAAAGGATTTAAAAATGTATTTTGAGGAGAATTTAGAAAAGGAGTTAAATTACAACGGTATGGGGCACAGCTAAAGTAGTGATGAGGGGTTTATTTATTAAATAATGCAAAATTAATAAAAAGAAAAAGAGAGATTTGGAATTGGATGAGGATCTAAAAAAAAAAGAAAAAAAATAATGAAAACCCATCAAAAAAGAAAATTGAAGTAAATTCCAAAAAATTTGAGAAGAGTTAGAATCGGAACTTAAAAGAAAATATTTATATTAAACAATATCATTTTGAATGGGCAACAAAACAGGAAGTTGGTTGGCACTAGATTAAAGGAAAAAAAAGAAGAAAAATGATTATAAAAGAGGGTGGTGAAGTAATACATACAGATTTACAAAAAAAAAAAATTGCGGCAAACTTTTAGCAAAATTATATAAAGGGAAAACCCCAGGAAAAAGCAATTGAAACATACTTAGCAAATCAAGAATTAATAGTAATAACAGATGAGCAACGTGAAAAATCAAATAAACCCATTAATTTATCAGAAGTGTTAGAAGCAATTCAGAAAGCGAAAAAAGGGAAACACCGGGGCCTGATGGGTATCGCCAATTTTTTTTAAAAATTTCCAAATGAACTTGCACCCATATTACAAAGAGTGATGAAAGAGGTTTAGGAGGAAATATTCCAGATATATGGGAAAAAAGCCAATGTAGTTTTAAATTTTTAAGGAAGGAAAGGATTCAAAATATTAAAAATTAGCCAATTTCACTTCAAATTGTATTTTAAAAATTTTTTACGGCAATATTAGCAAAAAGATTAAAATCAGTGTTAAGTGAAGTAATATCAGAAAGAACGGATTTCTCCCAGGTAATATATAAAAGATAATTTAGAAATATAATTAATATTCTAGAATTATGTGAAGGCATTCTCAGAAAAAATTGATTGCTATCTTCTTAGATATTGAGAAAACTTTTATACAGTAAATTGGAAGTTTTTATGTAAAGTATTAAAAATGTGTTTGGGATAAATTTTATAAATTGGCTTAAGGAATATATACAACACATATGCCCCAAATTAAATTTTTAATGGTCAGAAATCTGGAAAATTTGAAATTCAAAGAGGAACTAAAGGCGTGCCCCCTTCTCCATTTTATTTCTTTTAAATAAGGGACTAATTTTTTAAATTAAAGGAAATGGGAAAATTAAGGAATTTGAGTGCGAGATAAAAAATTTAAGATCAAAGCGTTTGCGGTGTTTGGCGATAACTTTTGGGGTTTAAGAAGGGATTTAAATGTTTTAAATAATATTTTAAATAATTTTGGTAAATTTCTGGTTTAAAAATTAGGAAAGAAAAAAAAAGAATTGACAAAAAAATGACCGAATTGGAAAAAAAAAAAGTGGGGAAATAAAGGGTTTTAATGATTCAAAATGAAATTCTGGGGTTATTTCACGAAAAGAGTATCTGATTTATTTAAAAACAAAATTTTTAAAATATGGAATTCAATACAAAAGATTTTAAAAATTGGGGCAATTTAAAAATTTTTTGGTTGGGGGAAAATGAAAGAAAGATGGCGGATTCCAAAATGCTATATTTATTTCAAACTATCCCAGTAATTCAAAACGAAAAGGTTATAAATGATTGGCGAAAAAAAATCAGTAAATTTATTTGGGGAGGGAAAAAAAACCAAAAGTTAAAAAAAAATTTTTGGAAGACGCAAAGGAAAGAGGGGGATTGGCATTACCAAATTTGATATTATATTTTCAGGTGTGTGCATTAAAATTTGGGTTCAAAATTGGATTAAATTGGAAGATACGAAGTTATTGAGGATAAAAGGGGGGGGATGGGGGAAGGTTGGCACTATTATTTATGGATAACAAAAGGAGAAAAAGTAAAGAATTTAAAGTCATTATTTAAGGAAAGCCCTATTTAAAGTATGGGGAAAATATTTTATAAGATCTTGTGGAAAAACCCCGATGTGGGTTAAAAAGGAAAAATTTTATTTGATGATGGATAAAATAGAAATAGTACAAAAGGGCAAAACAATTTAAAATTTAAAACCCAGCAAGAATTAAATGATGCTGGGATAAAATGTCATTGGCTTCTATATAGACAGATGAGAAAAAAAAAAGAATGATATCAAAATTAGTGATTATCAAATAAAAAAAGAAGAATAAAAAAATTTTATGTCAGATAAGCCCCGGATCATCTCTTTATTTTTAAAGTTTTGTTAAAAACACTGAAAAGGAAGAAATTTAAAACGTCTATGAAAAGTGGGGCCAAAAAATTTTTTACATCCAATTCCACTAAAATTGGGAAAAATTTGGACCAAAGTTATTAAATATACAGCATGCCAAGATATTAAAGAAAAAGTGTATAAAATGTATTTGCGTTGGATCAACCCCCCAGAAAATTTGCTAAAATACAAATAAGTGCTCTAACAAGGTTGGAAGGGGCTGTGGAGGTGGGGGCTCCCTACCCTATGTGGTGGTCGTGTAAATGTAAAGGGGCTGGAAAAAACCATAGACAAAAAATTTAAATTTTTGGGGATAAAATTTATATGTCCCCCGAAATTTATATGTTATCGATGTGGGGGAATAACTTAAAAAAAAAATGGGCAAGCAATTGTTTTATATGACAACAGCTGCAAGGATAGTTATAGCTTCTAAGTGGAAGGATAAAAGATGCCATCGATAGAAGATTGGGATATAAATTGATTGATATAATTCAAATGGAAATTAATTTTTTGTTTCGGGGGGGGGAGAAAGAAAATTTTGTGAAACAATGGGGGGAAAAAGTTACAAATCTCAAAAATTCATGGTATAATAGCGAAATGGTAAAAAAAATTTTTTAAAAATTTAGGGATTAGGAGGCATAGTGGAAAAGGAAGTACCAAATTAAAATTTAATTAAAAATATCTACTTCAGATTGAAGTTGGAAGAGGAGGAAAAAAAATTTGAATTAACAAGAATTTAGAGTTTATGTAAGTTTTAAATAATGTAAGTCTAATGAACTGTCATGTAAATTTGTTGGGAAGTCTTGTAATTTGTATTGTTATGTAATTTGTGTTGGTGTGTTAGTGTATATGTATTACAAGAATAAAGTTTATTTAAAAAAAAAATGGAGTTTGTTGAAATATTTGTGGTACTCAAACAAAATTGTGCATAATTTTATGTGAAAGAGAACACCAACAGAAAAAAAAAATGGAAGAATTGAGTCATGGGTCAAAAGCAATAATTATTTTGGGCTTACTTATAAAACCCTGTGACTCGTTTACGCAGACATCACAGCCCACAGTTTGGGAAGCACTAGGAGACAGATTAATGAGCTGCAATTTAAACCTGTTGAATTGCTCACCTTACTAGCTGTTAGTAGTCACTGTATTGAGATATTCATTAAGTGTTTAAAACAAAACCTGTGGAATACAAAGCTAGGTAATTTGCTTCATTAAAATTTTTTTCTCAAACTTACGTTAATTCTAAATAAGTCTTCTTGTAGCTTCATTCTGTGGCAATAGGTGGAGCAACCCTTCTGCTCTCAGCTTGGTGGTGCAGTCCTGGGAAGGAGAAACTTTTCTGTGAGAGAAGAAATTGAGACAAGGTACTTTGACACTTCTCTGACATTTATCTTTTGCTCTCCTCCTTCTCACACCCACCCAGAGGCAAGTGCAAAGACATGCGATGGTGTACAGTGTGCCTTTGAAGAACTGGTTGAGAAAATCATTCAGACTCCTGGACTGTGGGAAAGCGAGAGCCAAAACCGAGGTGTAAAGTTATCAAACGATGAAGAGGCATATAGAGGCGGCTGTGGCGGCTACTGTTCTGTGTTATAAACTCTGGAAGACTCATCCTTTTGCGTATTTAAATGGATAGTGATGTCCTCTGTACATAAACTCATATCTGCTATTCTAGGGACCTTGCAGTTTGCACATAACTTGTGTGTCATGGCAGTCAGCATTTTCTTAGGAAAATGCATTCTGCAGCTTTTCCAGTTCAAAAGTGTTAATGGTAAGCATGCCTAATTTGCAACATCTTGGTTTGTTTTTATATGTAGCATAAGAGGATGTGTTGCAGGAGCAAATGCGTTCAGATTTCCTAATCTTATCATGGAACTGTTTGGAAGCCTATTTCAAATACACGTTGGCTGTACTTTATTTGACTGTGGTCTTCAATTCAGATTCTGCAGCACTACTTGAGATACGCAAATCTCAGTGTGTGTGGATTCGTTCATAATTTGCACACTTGATTATCAGTTTTTAAAATCAGTTTAACAGAATGTAACATCCTTTTTTTAAGTTTATGAACAGCATCTTTTCTAGGCTGTGTCTCATCCCAGTTAAATTCTGCTTTCTTGGAGGAGATGCTTCCAAAATAACTGGGATGGGGAAGAGGTTTTTTTTTTAGACTGTCACTCCATCGAATGAACTGTCGAGAGTTTTAACCCTGGAATTTAGAATGGCAGTCTTGCATCATGGCTTTCACAGTAAAGCATCCTTTGGACCTGCAAGACATCTTTTTTTGGTTATGGGCTTAACAGAGGTCTTGTTGTGAATCACTTCCCCAGGTTTTAATGAATGCATCTAAATGTTGATGATTTGGTGTCTGTCACTCAAAACTGTTGCTACTTTGTAGCTGAAAGGCCCGAATTGGGTGGCAATGCTATTTGTGGCTCTTTCTTTTTAAAGCATAAGTGTTAAAATTGTCTTCTGGGTGTATCTGTGAGAAATGTGCTGTTTTGTTTGAGTTTGCTGTAACAAACAGTGGAAGGCTTGCTTGTTTTCAGGGAACTTCCATACACTAATTTTTCCACCCAGTATTTGGTTTTCTAACACCTTCCTTGTGTACAGGTGAATTTTGTAAAACGCAGTTCAAGAACTCTTGGAGTGATGATCCTGTAGCACTAATGACTTAAAATACTACAGAGTATGGATCTGTCTACCAATATGAGCAACTCTGCAATTTCCTGTAAATATATAACCTGAACTATCTTTATAATGTTGCTTTTTTGTACACTTCAGTGCTCCTCATCTTATCGTTGGTCTTTTGCAAATACATTGGCTTTTGCTACTTGAATGCACTTCACTTAATATCTTTCCTTTTCAGTTTTTAATTCTTGTTAGAAAACTTTACTGAAATTTTGAGAACTGTTCTATAACCAAGTTAAATAACTCTGTAAATGTTCACAAACACTACGCTGTCCAACAAATTTTAGATATAAAGTTCCAGTTTAATTTACAGCACATTTGTTAAGCAGGTTATTGATGGGTGCAGAGATGTCCCTCACTGGAGGTAGAACAGGATCAAATTTTATTGGAGAGAAGTGTGTTTTAACATTGGAATAAAGATTGTGAAGCAGGAATATCTACTAGTTTCTCTTATCACAAGTGGTTATCTTTTCTGTGGTGTGTTTTTGCTCTGACAGTGCTGTCCCCCAGTTACTTTGTGTTTGTATTAAACCTCTGGAGACTTTTTTTTTTAAAAAAACCCAATACTGACATGCAAATTGACTGAAATCTGCTAAGAATTGTTCCACCACTTGAAGAAATGATGAAACATGCTTCTATTGATAAAGAAAAAAGACAAACTGTAATTTGTCTCCAGAAATGCATCTGTTCACAATAAATAAATCTCAAAGCACAGTTAAGTCCTTGCCCTGCAAACTAGCACATGAAGAAGATTTAGCCCTTTTTGAAACAAAACTACCAAAATCAATGGGATTTAATTTGGTTATGACCAACTTTTCCCACAGATTTCAGTAGATGCATTGTAAGTCTGGATCTTCCTTTCCTTTCCCCTTCCTGTTTTTATCTCACACGGTTTTAGTTCTACAAACGCTATCAGTTGTCATAAAAAGGCCATGTGATTATTTACAAATATGAGAATTATTTGGTAGAGCTTAAGTAGAGCTCAATTTCTGGTGCCATGGGTTCAGAAGGGACTTTAATAACTAAGGGTATTGTAGGATTCATGGCAACAATGGTGGGGAAAAGGTAGTGGAATATTTCAGGTTTTGGAACATGGGTGTCCTTGATCACTTAAGCCAGCAGTTCTTAACCTAGAGTCCACAGAGCCCTGCTGCTGGACACCAACAGCAGTGGTTGGGGTGTGTATGTGTGTGTGTATGCGCCGAAACTGCTCTCATTTGCGAAATGAAGGAGTGGTTGGGGCGTGCACACATACCTTGTGCCATGTCCCTCTGCACCCACAGTGCCCACAGCCACGTCCCTGACAAAAGGGACCTGGCAGCAGGCTCATGTGTGCACCCAAACTGAAAACAACATTTGGGGCACATGCCTTTTGCCATGTCCCTCTGTGCCCACACCCCCTGCTGGGTGTGAAAGGGACATAGAGGCAGCATGCGTGTGTGCCCAAACTGCTCTCTTGTTTGCAAACGAGCAATTTCAGTGCTTGCACACACAGTCCACTGCCATGTCACTGACAAAAGGGACGTGGCAGGTGTGTGTGCGCACCCAAATTATGACTCTGGAAACCAGGGTCTGAATCCCCACTTGGCCATAGAAACCTGCTGGGTGCCCTCAGGCCCAGAGCAAGACAGAAGTAACAAATCTTGCTGAGAAAACCTGCATGATAGGTTCACCTTATGGCTGGCATAAGTCAGTTTTCAAAGGAGACAAACATGATGGCTAGAAAGAACCCTCCCCTTTCAGCGGCACTTTGTTGTTGTGTGCCTTCAAGTCACCCCAAGGTGAACATATCAAAGGTTTCTTTCTTTCTTTTTTTGGCAAGATTTGTTCAGAGCAGGTTTTCCTTTACCTTCCTCCTTTCCTTTGCTGAGAGAACGTAACTTGCCCAAGGACACCCACTGTCTGAGCAAAAATTTGAATCCCTAGTTTCCTGAAGCCTTTAATGAATATTTAAATCTATATTTAAAATATTTAAATCTTGAGTTAAGTTTTGGGGAACCCCATCAACAAATTATATTTACAGGGGGTCACCTGTAAAGAAAAGGCTAAGAACCATTGCTATAGAAAGTATACTTGATCCTCCACATTTGTGGATTCAACTTTCATGGATTTGATTATTGGTGAGTTTCTTCAAGCCTTGTCCCCCTCCTCAGGCACTACTTTTCTGGGGGAACCTTCCCTCTTGGCTGCTCCAATCAGGCTGTGCAGCCCTTTAAAAACCCTCCTCTGGTCCTCCACCACCAGCAACAGCTTGGCTTGCTGAAGGACGGCTGGCAGCCCCATTTCTGAGCATGTTAAACCCCCTCCCAGTACCCCCCATATACTCAAGGAAGGAGATGGGTGAGCGAGAGATGCCAACTCACTTTCCATCTTCTTTCTCTCGCCTGGTTTGGATCTTGGGTGCCCATTCCCCCCACCATTTTTATATTTGTGATCTTTGCAGGGGTTTTTTTTTTTTGGAGGGGGGGTCCTGTGCCTCTAACTCTAGTGAATGTGGAAGGCCAACTGGATATGTAGATGAAAAGTGACACCCTCCCCCATGGGTTTAAGCTGAATGTGAAAAATGGATTCAAACAAATGGAACTGGCTTTGTCCCTTTGAGCAGTTCTCCCCGTCCCAAACTATTTCTATCCCTCTGATAGAAAGTCAGTCAAGTACACCAATTATTGGTGTATTTTAATGTAAACCGTACAAAGTCCAGTTCAAAAAGTAAAATGGCCTAAGGGAAAAAAAGTGAAATTCCTCCCCACCAACACCCATAGGGGGGAGCCAGTGTAGTGTAGTCATTTGAATGTTGGACTGTGACACTGGGAGACCAGGGTTTCAATTCCTGCCTGGTCATGGAAACCCACTGGGTGGCCTTGGGCAAGTCACACTCTCTCAGCCTCAGAGGAAGGCAGTGGCAACATCCCTTCTGACCAAACTTTGCCCCCCCAAAAAAATCTTGTGATAGGGTCACCTTGGCATTGTCATAACTGTAAAATGGCTTGAAGGCGCACAACAACGATGGCGGGCTTTTAGGACCATTGTTTTCAATTGAGAAAGGGCACTGGGAGGTCCTGCCCCCCCCAAAAGTGAGGCCTGAATGTGATGCTCAGTCTGAATCAGAGAATTTTGCGATTTCCCCCCTCCTGCATTTCATAGAATCAAAGTGCTGAAGAGACCATAAGACCATTGAGTCCAACACCCTGCCATGCAGGAATACATGTAAAAGCATTCTCAACAGATGGCCATCCCGCTTCTGTTTAAAAACTTCCTAAGAAGAAGGTTCCACCACACTCCCAGGCAGCAGATTCCACTTTGAGTTGTTCTTACCATTGGGAATTTTTTCCTAATGTTTAGATGGAATCTTTTCCTGAAGTTTGATGCCATTGCTCCATGTCCTAGTCTTTGAAGTAGCAGAAAACAGGCTTGCTCCACCTCCATATGACATCCCTTTGAATATTGAAATATAGCTATCATGTTGCTTCTTAATCTTCTCTTCTGCAGGCTAAACATACCCAGCTCCCTAAGCTGCTCCTCATAGGGCATGGTTTTCATACTTTCTACCATTTTGGTCACCAACTTGTATATACACTCCAGCTTATCAATATCCTTCCTGAACACAGTATTCCAGGTGAGGGCTGACCAAAACAGAATAGAGTGATACCATCGCTTCCCTTGACCTAGACACTGTCCTTCTACTGATGCAGCCCAAAATCACATTGGCCGTTTTAGCTGCTGCATCACACTGCTGACTCATACTCAGTTTGTGACCTATTAAGACTCCTAGATCCTTTTCACAGGGACTGTGGTCAAGCTTGGAGTCACCCATTTTACACCTGTGCATTTCATTCTTCCTGTCCAACTGTAGTATCTTACACTTCTCACTGTTGAAATTAATTTTGTTAGTTTTGGCCCAGCTCTCTAATCCTTTAAGATCATTTTGAATTGTGATCCTGTCCTCTGGGGTGTAAGCTTCCCCTCCTAAATTTGGAGTCACCTGCCAATTTGATAAGAATGCTGTCTATTCCCCCATCCAAATCATTGATAAAGATGTTGAATTGCACTGGGAATTTTGGCAGAGGTGTACAGGAGTGCATTCCCTTTTGTCAAGTGTTAAATTTAATGAAATAAACTTTGTTATGCTCACTAAAGAGGCAACTGACTTTTTTTTTTTTTTGGCCTTATGGTGGGCAAACACAAGAAGGGAGCAGGCCTCATCACATGGACTTCAAAAAACTTTGCCAGGGACGGGGTATGTATTCTTGCCCAAAGGAGGTAAAGAAAACTCTTCTTGGTCTTCTTGGAAAAAGTGTTGTTGTGTTAATTGCATTTAGGTTGGCTTAGGCTTACTTATTCGTTTATTGCTTGCACTTGTATCATTGCCTTTCTCCCAAATGAGATGTATGGCAACCTTGTGTACAAGAGACGTGCAAGATACCCTGTTATTAACGGCTCTGTGAAGATCTTTCGGAGTCAGGACTGTGGCTTCCTTGATTGAATCGATCCACCCATGACACAGTCTGCCTCTTTTCCTACCACCTCACATTTTGCTAAACATTATTGTTATGCCATTGCCAAAGTACACACCCTTCTACTGTCCCAGTTTAGCAATTCACCCTCCCTGTTTTGTGCCTTCAATTTGTTTCTGAATTAGGGCAACTCAGACTAAGATCAAAATCCAAAAGAACTTTGCACTCAGCAAGAGAGAGAGAAGAGAGGAGTGGGCAGGGTCTTCCCCTTCTCAGTAGATTTTGGCAACGGCAAATTACTGCAGCTTCTTCTAGCTTGTGTGTTCTCCCTCATTAACAATTTTAGCCATTTTCACCAAGCTCTGATGTTGTTCAGTCTCAGTTTGATCATGTTTGCTTCTAGGGAGAGTTCAGTCTTGGTGCTGTGCCTATTAGGGATATGCCAAACCCTCAAAAAAAAAGAAAAAAAAATGTGGGACCAGACCTAAAATACTATGTTCACATGGACTACCCTGAGTAGTCTACCATGGGTAAGCCCCGAATCAGCCTGGAAGGGCCCCCAACTTTGGCCAAAGGGACTCCCCCCTACTGTTACCCCCTTGGCAGACCCTGTCCCAGGGGGATATAAAATTAATGTCAAAAATACATGAACTGTGCCAGAAACATGGCCCAGGTGGGTGTGTAGAGAAGTAGGTCAGGCGACTGGACATAGGTCAAGGCCAGGAAAATCCCCAGTTACATTTCCCAAGGAGACTTCAGGCAAAGCACATCCGCATAGACACAGGATCCTCAGCCACAAAGCCAACTTGAGGGGATTCCCGGGTTTTCCCCCTGCTGAGCAATGCTTGCTTCCACAAATCTTACAGAGGCGAGGTCCATTTACATGAACCAATCATGCAAGCCATCACGTTGCTACTGTGCGGTATTTTTCCTTCTGTTTCGACCATTGTTCTTCCTGGGAAAGGGCCTGCGCCCAAGGTACGTTCTGCCCTATAAGTAGCCCCCCTTTTCAAGACCCTCTTTGGAGAACTCCCCTCCATGCTAGCAGTCCGGCACTCTGTTAGTCAAGTGCTCCCCTCCGCTGCCTTCTCGTCGCTTCCCGGACCAAAGATTTCTGGACAGGTGCCGTGTTGGCGCCTTTACACCCTCTCTGCCTTACCCGCTACAAGCTTTCACCTCTTTCCCTTCTCGATAGGCCTTGTGTGCGTGAGAGAGTCACTGCGTTGGTGCATGAGAACATATTTGTTAACAAAATTCATTCATTGATATGATTGGCTTATTGATTGGTCTGACCCCATAAAAATTGGGTTGAAGGTCTCGCTGGATTACCCTGCCCCTCATTCGGCTATAGCCAGTGCTCCGCTAATTTCCCCAGTCTTTGCATTTTTGGAGCGAATCAAGGTGTACCCCAGGTGACCTCCAGAAGTCAGGGTAACACCACTGCCAGGAGGAATGCAGTCAAGAGCACTTACAGGAGCAAAGAGAAGGACCCTTTATTGTAAAAGACAAAGAAAAGAAAAAGAGGGGTTTTTGTAGGTTAAAGTAACAAGGATCTCGTGAAGCATTCCACACACGTCTAAGAGTCATTATTTTCTCAAGACCAAAATTCGAACACACGGTTGCCAATAAAATAACTTCTGATTAACAAGCAATGTGAATCACACATGTATTTGCTCAGCAGTGAAGGGTAAGAACAGACCGCTGGGAACAGATGCTGAGAATCTTGGCATCTACTTTATCAATTAATGTCAGCATAACTGTAAGTAGGACAAGAGCCTGACGACGGGAACAACCTTTAAAGCTGATTAGAATTCAAAATGGAAGAACTCTAGCTAAGCAAACGCAGAGGGACAAGACAGAAATCTCCTTTAGCTTGGACATTTAAGCAGGCAATACCCTCCGGCAACTGAACCATCCAGGGTGCTGAATCTCTGACAGCCCTGCAGAGTAGACAGGAAAAAACTGGGGAAGTACTATCCATTTTGTCTGAACTCTTTTTTTAAAACACTTTTTATTAACAATTCAATAAATAAAAAAAATCATATTAACTAAAGCACAGTTATACAATCTGTTGTAGCTCATTTGGTGTCGTAATATCTTCCTCGCATCCTTACCAGAGTATATAATTATTAATGTATATCTCATAAATAAGTAGCTCTATAAAAAGGAAAATGTTATATGTATTTGTTCCTGATTAATCCTATCTATCTGCCCTTAAAAACTTCTTATTATAGATGGAGCCAAAATCCTATTTAATAAAATTGATGTCCGGGTCTTTTGATTTGCAGTTACAGCCAAGTATCTCTAGGGGTCAGCAGAGAGTCCCCCCTCTCTCTCTTCCTCCCTCCCCTTCCTTTTGCTTGCGCAGTTAGAGTAAAATAATCCTAATGCGGAGCAAACCGAGCGACCCCATGTTGCCAGTTTACGGAGTAGGCGTAGTTATACCCTCGGGGGAGTGAAGCTCCTCCTTCGTACCAGCTACGGAGTTTACGTACCGCCTGAGCCTCGCCGTTGGAGCGAGCCGAAGAGAACCCAGGCGGCTTTAGCGGGCTCCTGGAGCAGCAGGCTGATTGGTTCTTCCTGCCCGTGACGCGAGGGCTTTCCCTGCCCAAAGAGGAGGTGCTTTTTTTCGGCGGCGGGTCCTACGCGAGGTCCCGGCTTGAGGCCTGTGCGAAAGGGTAAGGAAGGTTTCGCTGTTGATTAAGATTTGTAGGGCTGGAGGTGGTTTCAGTTGAAAGGATGAGGAGAAGCGAGATAGAGTTTCTGACTGAGGTGGCTTTTAAAAGTGCGTGCGTGTATGTGAGTGAACAGTTGACCCCGTTTTAGGTGGTGCCTCGTTCTCTTGGCCTTTTCCTTGGCCAGAAAGAAAATGTTGACAATGCTCCTAACGTCATAAAAACCATGGTGATCTTTAGACACCCATGAATATATTTGTGAAGTGACAAGGGTGTCTCTGAGCACGTGTAGAGTGCCGTTCAGTCGCCAGGAAGCAACTGTGACCAAGCGAGTCGTTGTCTTCCCATTATACCTGTAGGTGAGATAATAGTATTCCAGGATTAGGAAGGTAGAAGGGCTAATTTCTAGACACGTGGGTTTTAAGAGCAGAAGACTGATTCCTTTAGATCAAATAGAAAAGGCGATCTGGGCCAGGCAACTGCATTTTTCTTCAGAGGTGTGCAGCCAGGTTAGTCTGTTGCTGTTTGTCCCCGAATTGTGGAGGTTCTGAATGTGGAGGTGCTGCTTAGCTATCATGGCTACAGGTAGTTCATAATCCGTTGTTTAATTAATCCATATTTGCATCAGTGAGGTCCCTAGATTTAGTTATGCACATGGAAGAAGAATTAATTTGTTTTGGCTGGCTCGAAATGTTCAAATGTTCGTGTTCTAATTGTATCACTTTTATTTATTGAGTATATTTGTATCCCACTCGTATTACTGATGCTTTTCAGTTCCTCTCCTGGTTTCACTGGCTAGATACCTAGCCTAACAGAGCTTTAGAAGGAGTAAACAAATAAACCTTCCTCCCTCTTCACAACAACCCTATGAGGCAGGTCAGTGGTTTAAAGAGAGTGACCAGCTCAAAGACATCAAGCAAGTTTTGTGGCTGAGAAGGCGCCTGAAGCTGGATCTCATCAATCCTAGACCACCACTAATGTCTGCATCCTGCGGTCTCTCATTGGAAATCTGCCATATCAGACTAAAGGAATGGTCTAAATACCTTAAAGGCACCAAATTCCATCTGATCTTGGAAGTTAAGCAGGGTCGGCCCTGATTAGTTTTTTGGATGAGGAACTACCAGGAGCTGTAGACTATATTTCACAGGGAGGCATTGACAAACCACCTCTGAGTATTCCTGGCCTAAAAAATAAAAAAAACTCCTGTGAAATTCATGGGGTCTCCATAAGTCATCTCCGATTTGAAGGCACATACATACCCTGGACTGAAGATCTGTTTGTCCAGCACCCTCTTTCCCACTGTGGCGAACAAAAGCTTCATTGGGGAGTATGCAAAAAAAGTATGAAAGCAATGCTTATTCCCACTCTGGCTCACAGTAACTGGTTTTCAGTGGTGAACTGCCCTAAACATGGACGTTCCGGTTAAATACTGTACCTGCGAGCTTTGGAGATATTCCTTGTTTGGATCACAGCTTCTCAGAATCTCCTAGCTAGCAAAGGATTTGAGAGTTGTAGTCCAAAGAGAGTCAGCATAGTAAAGTGGCTTAAGCATTGGATTACAACCCTGGAGAGCAGGGTTCGATTCCCCACTCAGTCATAGAAGCCCACTGGGTGACTGTAGCACACATGACTCTCCTTGGGTTGGGTGGCCGTGCAAGGTTTGAAGTACGTGATGCTGGGAGGCCAGTTCTGGTCTTTGAGGATGCAGTTTATTAAGCAAAGAAGCAAAAAGAAAGATGAAAAGTACACAAGCATGCATACACTCTGACTCCGTCGGAGAGGCAAAGCAGGCAATGGAGCAGGGTTCTCTTTGTTCCAACAGCTTATATAGGCTTTTTGTGCACGAGTGGCAAAACAGGCTGCCATTCCATCAACCCACTGTGCCAAAATGGGCAGGATGGGGGGCTATTGCACCTCAAATGCCAATTATGAAGGCATCCCTGGGCCAGGTGCATGATAGACTTGTGGCCAAGTATCATTATCTGCCCGAGACGGCGGTGGATGATCCCTAATCAGGCTTCACTGTCCCCTCCCCATATGGGACGGCATGGGGAGTGAAGTACCCCTCGCTAACATTCCTAGACTGTTCTCACAGGTCTGCAACGTACAGGGTAGCCTGGCCTAGCAATGCGATAGCATGAACTAACCCCCCTAAATATGTTCATTAGTGTGAAGGCAAGCTGAACTAAAATGTGTGAGTGGTACAACACAAGGCCTGCCCAGAGGGCTTCGGGCCCAACAGCGACCTTGGATGCAGCCTACACCTAGCCCCAGAAAATGCATGATAGGTTCACTTTGGGATTACTGTAGGTCAGAAACGAAAGCGCACAACAAATACAACAGCCCAAAGAAGTAACTTCTCCAGGCTCCGCCTAAGATTTTTTTCTGATCTCTTTGTAATGTTTGCAGCCTTTCCCTCTTGTTTGCTTGCTGCTGGAAAAGCTGTTTGACTTGAGAAAGCTCTACTTTTTGCGGACAGGAACCCAATTTTCATATGCAATAGGGCAAACTGGAAGTATTGTGTGGGCCATATTTCTGTTCCATTTTTCACTCAGAAAAAAGGCCCCCAGAGAAGGCTTACGAGTCTGGTCCCTGCCTGCAGGCTTATAACCAAAAAGAAAAAAGGGGTTGAGGAGAGTGGAGGAAAAAAAGCAAGCACAAGTTCAGTTCAGTAGGTATATTCTGCAAGTCATAGAGTTGTATTTAAGCACAATCTATAAATTGTTATTTCTCTTTTTGGGGACAGAAGCATTGGCAGATGGTAGTTGGAAACATTCAGCTGGAGTTGGAAGAGATGCAGTGAAAGGGTGTCTGATTTTTTATTCTTCTCTCTCTGATAGTATTACCTTAAGGACTGACAACATGTTGTGGCAGAAATCTTTATCAACCAAAGCCCAATTTGTGAGACACACATAACATTTCCTTATGTTAAGGCAAAGATGAAGCTGAGGCTTTGTTAAAAACAAACCCATAATATCTATAGCTTTAAGTGATGCTGTGATGATCCCTTTTCATGGAAGTTTACCTTTTTTTCCTAGCCCTGAACTAGAAAGAAAATGTCACTCTATGATGATTTGGGAGTGGAGACTAGTGATTCCAAAACAGAAGGCTGGTCCAAAAACTTCAAACTCCTGCAGTCTCAGTTGCAAGTGAAAAAGGCAGCTCTTACCCAAGCAAAGGTAAACAGTAAAAAGTATTGTGGAAATGACTTCTGCTGTTGTTGATTGTATTTTTAAGAATAGCCATCTCAGCAATCATTAATTTAACTCTTAACGTACAATAGAATTTAAATATGTATATATATTTGTGCAGTCTTTCCATTGAGCCAATATCAACAAGACATCTGAGGCATTTGGAGAATTCTTAGGCTCAGGTCACTTTCATGTGCGAGAGCCAGTATGATGTAGTTGTTTTTAGAGTTGAACTCTCACTCTAAAGGCCAGGGTTTGAATCCTTGCTCTTTCATGGAAACCCCCTGGATGACCTTGGCCAAGTCAGACTCTTGGAGCCCTCAGGCTCAAACTCCCTCTGAACAAATTTTGCCAAGAAATTATTGTGATAGGTTCAACATAAGTCAGAAATGACTTAAGGACACATCCTTAATCATTCAATAACAATTGAATGGTGTCTTGCATGTGTGAAACAACTAATACAATTCCAAGAGCATGCTTTAACTTCTGAACCAGAAGTCTGTGAGAGAGGCCTTAGATTTTATTCCTCTCAATTTCTCCCCCCTCCCTTCATCCTGCTGCTTCTGAAATAAGTATTATGTAGCCACTGACTTCGAGTCAGGAAATAATGTTTTGAAAAACATGAATCTGAGCTGTTAACTTTTTAAAAAGGCCTACAGTGTTTTGCTTTCAGAATAGTAGATAGATTGTGTTTCTCAGCATCTTCTGCTGAACTTGATATCATGAATCATTCTTCAGTTATTTAGACTTTGTTGAATGAATTATGTGAATTACAATAACCCTAATATCTTGGGAAATACCAGAGTACTGTAATTTGTGTAAGAGTTCATCACCTTCATTTTGTTTCCAGTATTTGAAAGTCACTTGGAAGATATAACAAGGGCATTTGATGGAATTTGAATTCTGTGAAAACTCAGGCTTATGATTTTCCACCCATACAACCACTTTCAGGTGTTGTGTTTTGAATGGAGGGATAACAAACAGTAATAATTAAAAGCCTTGATTTAGAACAAATTTTTCCAGTAATTTGGTAGTCTCTGTCTTGGTTTCAGATGTTTTATGACTGCTAGTGGAAGCAGTATTTTTAAAATTAGCAATAAATTCAGGGAAGTGGTTAAGCTTCTTTAATCTGTTGCAGGTATGGGAATTGTATGGCAGTCCAGATGATGCTGGTCTATAGCTCCCAGAATGCGTCATTATTGGCTATGCCGGCTCTGGTAATATGGAGTGGGCACATAATTCCCAACCTTGACCTATTACATCTGAATGCAAAATTTTCAGTGCCATACATAGGAAAAATGTGAGTGAGTTCAGGTGCATGGGAAGGTCATATCTTGTCTTAAGAAAAATATGGAATATTGTCTTTATTACTATGAAGATCTGTTGTTTATATATACATTTGTAAAGCTACTGTGGTAAAAAGTTTTGTGGGATAGTTTTATGACTGCATACTTTAAAATGTGTAGTTCTGGATCAAATTAACTTTTTCAATTGGTTGTCTGTTTATAAAATGCACTCTTCTTCTGCACATGTTCTGGCTCACAATAGGCTGTTCAGAAAAGCTTCCCCTGTAGGGCCCTTTGAGCTGAATGACAGAAATGTTTTAACAAAGATGAATACGACATTATATTCACTTGGACTTTTTAATGGAGAGACTGGCTATAAAACTATTTCTGATAAGCAGATTTTTCAAGCCGTGCTTAGTTAGCTGAGGGAATAACCACACAGGTCATAGACAATCAGTAAAACAAATTTTCAAATACAGGATTAAGTGTCTGCTTATAATATCATTTTATGTTTTTCTGAATTTTGTTTTAGAGTCAGAGGACAAAGCAAAGCACAGTTCTTGCTCCTGTCATTGACCTGAAACGAGGCAGTGCTTCTGATGAGCGACAGATTGTAGACACTCCACCACACGCAGCAGCTGGCCTGAAGGTAAGAATGAAGTTGCTCAGAGGCAAGCCAGACTTTCTGGGGGGAAATGGGCTTCTAAAATAGATCAGAGGAATCTTAAGAAGACAACAAAGTGGTGCTTTGAGGGATCACTTCCTGTCAGAACAACCTCCCTCTTTCCTCCCACTGGGAAGAAAAGCCCTTCTCTGTCTCTCACCTGGTGTGGAGGCTCCACTGAGAGAGAGGAGAGAAAGGGCCTTCATAATAACTGAACCATTCCTAAGGATCAACTTGCCCTTCGCTTAGATGACTTTACTGATTTTTGTGGAAGCTGTTTCTGCCTGTGGAAAGGTTGTTACTAAGTGGATCTACCAGGACAGGGGTGGAAATTGTATAGTCCTCCAGATATGCTGAAAAGCATATCCTCACTGTTGGCTATACTTACTGGAGCTGCTAGAAATTGCAGTTCAACACTTCTCAAGGAGTGTGCATTTCCTATCTTTGTGCTGGGGCAGAGGACTTTGAACAGGGATTTCTCTCCTACACCTATGAGAATCTTGGCAAGATTCATAGAGGAAGGGTCAGGCTTGGACAGGTGTGAGCAACCCTTGGCGCTCCACATGGTTTGAACTTTGTCTCTCAGAACATTTTACCATTTGCCGTACTGCGCAGGGCTTCTGGGAATTGAATTCCAATACAGCTGGCAAGCCTGAGGTTCCCTGTCTTTGCTGTTGGTGGTATGCTTTCCCAAGTTTTTCTCAGTTTATAGGCGCAGTTTGGTGCCTTGGAATGAGTGCAGAAGCAAACTAGCAAACACTGTATGCGATGTGTAGCAATAACGAGGGGGCGACAAACTGTTCCTGCATGAAAAAGATAAAAAGATAAAAAAATAAGACTGTATTGTCTCTTTGAAGCAGCATTAACAGGCCCAGTGTGTCACTAGCAGGCAGCTGACCTATTCTCAAACTTCCTTTGCAATACGGTTGGACACAGGTTGGAAGTACATGTTGGCACATCTTATATGCAGATCACTTTGATTACAGCTGCAGTTTTGAACTGGGGATTGGAGTTGGGAATAGGTATTCTTTTTATAAAGGTGTTTGCAAGAAAAATTTTAGGAATTACTTTGAAAGCAGAACCAAATTATCTCAGAGGGCCTCTTTTGGATGTACTTCTGTTTGATAACTTTATTTGGCATGTCTCTTCTCTTTATTCTCAGGATCCTGTTCCCAGCGGCTTTTCTGCTGGAGATGTATTAATCCCGTTAGCAGATGAATATGATCCTATGTTCCCCAATGATTATGAGAAAGTGGTAAAGCGCCAGCGGGAAGAGCGGCAACGACAGCGGGAGTTGGAGAGGCAGAAGGAGATTGAAGAAAGAGAGAAGTGAGTTGTCTGTGCCACCACTTGTCAAGTAGCAGCCTTGCCTTTTAAACCCTTTTCATCGTGTTGAAGTCTTTCAGCTGAGCAACCAGACCAGTTGAAGTAAATTCGTATCATGTAAATCCCATTAAACCTGTGGACCCATTATTCGCTTGTACGTCATTGGTGCTAGAATACCATTTCCACGTGTGAGTGATGTTGTCATGTGCAATTCTGAACGTTTCAGAATAATTTTCCATGGCATCTTGAAGTCAGCATGTGGCAAACTAGTATTGATGTGATTATTAGAAAGGTTTCTACAGACACGGTGTCTGGGGTTTGGTGAGGCTCACAGACTAAAACAGAAGGCAATACACCATCATTAATTACTTCTGAATATTTTTATATTCGTATACAAAATCACTTCATGCAGGCATTGCAGGGGAAGCATGCCCCCCCCTTTTTCTTCAGCCTTTGCAGCTCTCCAGACACCTCTAATTTTTTACAGTGGGGCCATTTTTTGATTCCCAAATCACTCCAAACAAGTGAAATGCATTACAAAACACAGCATCTTCTTCCCTAACTTTCCATCCCAATACCCTCCCACAAGAGGTGGGGGAGGCTGAAAAGAAAACTAGAACTGATGTCACATCCTTTGCAGTTTTATTATGGCAGTCTGGATATGAAAAATGGTGCCTGGCACAATTGCCCATGCCTGCATTAAACAGAAGAGTTGTTTGTCATGCACAAACTATGTAAGTGCTTGCAACAGAAGGAAGATGAATATCATCTACACTACAGAGACTAGTTGTAAATTTTGTGTGCTGTAATTGTCTGCAGTCAACAGTTTCTCTGTTGGAGGGATGGAGAAGTTGTGAGCTACCAGACGTTGTTTGGCATCAACTCCCGTCCAGTGGCACCCAGCAACATCCAGATGGCCACAAGTTCTTCATCTGTTCTGCATTATTGTACACTTGTTATGGGATTGTCATCTTAAAATCTCCTGTGATTTCTGTTCGTTTTTCAAGGAGGCGCAAAGACAGACATGAAGCGAGTGGCTTTTCCAGACGACCTGATCCAGATTCTGATGAAGATGAAGATTATGAAAGGGAGAGAAGGAAAAGAAGTACGGAACTACCCTAATTGCAAAGCACTGGATGTTAATGAATTATTGCAGTCTTAACTAAGTGTGGATGGGATCTTACCTATTTCTGCAAGCACAGAAGCAGCAAGCAGCGCACTGGGGTATTTGCTGAGGCCAGCGGGGGTTGATGCTTGGCTCCAGTCACCTGCCTTTTCGCTGTTATAGCTTCCAGGCTCCTCCTCATACACAGTCACTTATGAATGGGCCTGCCCAAAAGTTCTGACACTTCTGGATAAGCCTGTGCAAAGGTGAAGCTGGTAGCCCTGTCGCATTCTTGCACTTAGGGCTCTTGGGCTGGCTTACTGACTGCCATTAGGTAAGGCCACCTGCAAATGAGTATACAGGTGGAGAGAGGCTGTGATGCTTGCTACATCATGGGTGGTGGAGTTGGGTAGTGTGGTTGCTTGCCCTGAGGCATGCATAGTCTTCACAGGAGTAGTCTGTCTAGATCAGCCATAAAGAATGGATGTGGACCCATTTTGCTGCATCGAACTTGGTTGTTGATTTGATCTCTCTATAATTCACTGAAGGTGGTTAACATCTGCTGGGAAGAGACTGTCAGGCCTAAAGGTAATAGGTTATTTCAGTTGCTTGTTCACAGTCATGTAAAGGTTGATTTTGGAATTATTTGAAAAATATGGTGGATAAATTCTCATCCCTGCTGACCAAACTCTTAGGTTGTTGAATTTCCAGGTATGCCACTGTGTTAAGTTTGTTGCAGCAAAACCAGTGCAGAATCTTGTAGGAACTTGAAAGTCAAAACACATTTGTTGTGGCATAAACTGTTGTGGTTCTTGTACCCCTTCTCATATGGTTGTTGTTTTCACACAGGCATGGGAGGAGCTGCCATTGCACCGCCTACGTCTCTGGTTGAGAAGGACAAAGAACGTATGTATATTTCATTTTTTCAACAACCCTGGGGGCCACATGTAGCACTTGGGCCATCCCCTGCTAAGCACAGCTTTTTAGTATAAGTCTGTCACTTGAACTGTTTTTAACTGTTGTAAAATACCTTGGGTCATTTTTAGAAAGAAGCATCTAAAAAAACCAAACGTAATTTTGACTTGTCCTGAGAGAATGCATAGTAATATGTCCAAATACACTTGTCACTTTTTTAACATGGGGTCTCTCTTCCAGCTGTCTCATCCTTCCCCTATGAAGAAGAGTCAAGGCCTCGTGGTTCATCATCGAAAGCAGCCATTCCGCCTCCCATGTACGATGAGCCTGAGAGACCTCGATCCCCAACCGGGCCCAGCAATTCCTTCCTGGCTAATATGGGGTGAGTGATTTGTGAGCAGTTGATGCTTCCCACAGATTCCAGAAGAGGGCAGTGAGGAACAGCAACTGCACAGCTTTTGCTTATGCAGGATGTTTACAGTGACTCAGACAAGGTTGGTTCTGCAAGAGGATTTATTTTTATTTTAAAGAAGTGAGTTTGTGTGAAATGATACATAATGGGTTTGGTTTATAAATTTGCAAGCACCTTCCTGTGGCAGTCTGAGCTGTTGAAGCCATGTCGTTGCTTTTAGCAAAAGGCAGCCTTAAGATATGCAGGTTCTTGGCTCAAAATCTAATATAGTCCTCCCTCCACATTCACTAGGGTTAGGGCACAGGCCCCCGTGAAAGTGAAAGAGCTGTGAATAACTCTAGGCCCTCCCAAACCATATTTAACACACAAAAAAAGTATGATTAGCATATTCAATCTACCATGGATTCCTTTGAGGCATCAGGATTCCTTCACAAGGCAGAAGTGGGTGGCTGGTGGGGCTTACCACCACCTCCATTGCTGCCCCACACCCTTTTTAATAGGGGCTTTCAAGCCTCGTTTGCAGTTTCTCAGTTTCAAGAGGCTTGCAGTCGCTATTAAGAATGGCGTAGGAAGGCAGCAGAGGCAACAGCAAATAATTCTTGAATAATCAAATCCACAAACGTGGAGGGCTGACTGTATTCTTTTTCAGGAGCATTGAAAAATGGGATTCTTTTCCCTGCAGTCTAGAATCGTACAGTTGGAAGAGACCACAAAGGCTGTCCGTTCCAACCTCCCCACATGCAGGAATGCACAATCAATGCACTCCTGACAGATGGCCATCTAGCCTTTGTTTAAAGGGATGTAGTTCTTTTAGCTATCTTATAGCACACATAGTTTCATTTTAAGTGCATTTGTATAGACCCAGCGTGCCCTACATTGGTAGAGACATGCGCATTTGGTCAGTGGTCGTTAGAAGCCCAAGAAAGAGCTTCAGTTTCTTATACACCTCCTTCCCTGTATGAATATTAAATTATGCAGTAAATGTATATTTGTGTGTGCGTTTGTGTTATAATGGAGAATAGATTAGGTAGAATAAGATGTGCCGTGCAATATTGCCAATTACTATGCTAAACTTGGAAATACATTTCTCTGTAATCATCTTTATTAGTGATGATGATTTGTCTACCCCCCCCTTTAGTGAGCAACTGCATTTCACCTTTTTGAATTTCAGAAAGGTAGCTGATTTTCACTTACATTGGCAGTTACAGTTGTTTCCCGAAATGCTTCTAAGTAAAAGAAGTGGAGGAAGAATGCCAGTTACTGTTGTAGGGTTTCATACTACCAAATGTCATTTCACTTAACCCCTGTCTGTGTCAGGCAACGTCCAGTGCTCAGACTGATGCTCTGTCTTCTGTCTTCAGAGGCACAGTAGCGCACAAGATCATGCAGAAATATGGCTTCCGAGAGGGCCAGGGTCTTGGGAAGCACGAACAGGGCTTGAGCACTGCCCTTTCGGTGGAGAAAACAAGCAAGAGGGGTGGCAAAATCATTGTTGGTGACTCTGCTGATAAAGGTAAGAGATGGGGACGGGTTTCACTCATTCACGGGTGGGCAGAAGTGACCAGAAGATGGGGCAGAACCAGCCGAGGGCGCCTGTTCGTCTCTTATCACCTGTTCTTACTGCAGATTGCTACCGGCTGAGGCAATTTAATCATTAACTACCCCATTTTTCCCTTACTTTAATCTGTCTTAAATTCCACTCTGCGTCCAGCTGTAATAGGCTGAGATGTTTTCAGAGAACATAATCTTTCGCCTTAACAGGCAAAGATATGGCATATTTGTTAAGGCTATTCTCCGGATGGCATGAAGGAGCAATCTACAACAGTTGCGTTATTCCCCACGGGCCAGCAAATGTAGCAGGACTTTCCAGGTTCAAGATTCATTTTTGATTATGACTGCTGACTCCCAGTGCTTTCACCTCTTTAGAAGCATGTCTTCACCACAGAGTCTTGGGCTTGACAAATGGAAATATTCTTTCCAAATCACAATTTTTCATTTTTGTTGCTTAGCCTTCTTATCATGGGAGAAAAAAGCTTCCAAAAGGAGGAGCCACTTCCCGTGGTGGCTACAGCGTAGACTGTGGTGGGAGTGTTTTGGGCTCTTATTTAGCTTTTGACTGGCTGAGCTTCCCTCCTTTCACAACATCTTTGATCAGAGCATGAGGAAACCTCTGTCTGCAGCCATTGGTTTGTGGTAGATGTTCAGAGCAGTAAAGCCATTGCAGGAAAATTATCACATGCCAAGTGTGATCAAGGGAGGTTTGCTTTCATTATTATGTTTTTTAAGACTTCTGAAGGTCACTCAGGAATTTTAGTATTTGTGGTAGGCTGCATTGCTTTGTGTTAACATTAAACACTTTGAAAAAGAGGGAAGTTGAAGATAACCACACACACATAATTATCCATACAGAGGTGCCAGCAGTCAGTTGTTTAGATACCTTAATGGTTAATATAACTAGGTTTGTGTACACTGTTTAACAAACAAAGCAAACCAACAATAAATAATCAGAACTATTGTAGAGAAGTGAGAATATTCTGTAAGAGAAAAATATTTTTCACTGAAGAGTGGAATATTTGTAATCTCTTTCCTTCTAATTAGGAGAAGGGACAAGAGCTTTGTAGCCATTTAAGCAACTCATCCACGTTCTTCTTTGGTTCTGAAAAATCCTCTCCACTTACCCACACTCATTTAAATCTAGCCTTGCAGCTGTAAGCCTTTATCTCCAATACTGGGACTCAAGGTAGCATAAAACAAATAAAGTTGAAACATCTACAGAGAGAAAAGTAAAAATGTCTAAAAGGTTGTTGTTACTTTTAGAACACATCCACTAAAAGGCTAAAGATGAAAAGCAGCATACACTTAAATGCTCTTGCAGCCACTTCCCGAAAAGTCTGTTGGAGTAGGAAGGTTTTCATTTGCTGACAAAGAGGCCAGAAAAGCTTTGTTCACAGTGTGCCATAACTGATCTGAGCAAAGCAGAACTTTGGCTCATCTCTCTTCAGAGACAGAAGAATCATGAGCCACTTAGGAGAGAGAGAGAGAGACAAGCCACAGTTTTTGGTTCACATGTCAATGCTAACCCACAGATTTGCTATTTGTTTGCAGCTTGTAGGAGGAGTTAAGTGAGAGCAATAAAGCAGTGTGCAGCAGCGGATTTACAGTGTACCAGAATTGTTTAAGATTGTGATGTACAGATGTCCCATGCTTTTTGTCGTCTTGTTTTTCGATGTTCTGCTGTTTTGACACTTGCAAATTACAGACAAATTCCATTAATTTGATGAGGGATCCACTTTTTTGTCAGTGATTCTTGCCTATGGAGGCCTGCTTCAGACCACTTTCACGGATGATCTCAAGTGTTGCCTATGGAAAGAGCAGACTCTTGTTGAATTGATGGAGCTTGTATGTAATTTTCAGGCATCTAAACAGTGGGTTTCTGTCAGTTCTTCTTGCCTACAGAGGCTTGCTTGGGAGATATCATATGTGTGCTGCTTGGAAAGCAAACTGAGGGGGAGGAGAGACCAAGTCAGCTGAGAGACTTTGGAAGCAGGCAGTCTGTCCCAAATGAGCCTCTGTAGCCCAGAAGAACTAATAGAAACCCACTGTTTTGATGCTTACAAATTAATTCCTTCATGTTCTTTATGTAGGTTCCACATTTAGACCAATTGAACTTTCAGATAGTGCTCTGATCCCAAATCTGTTGGGTAAGCAGGGAAAGCCTGGATTTTCACGTAAGAGTATGGCCATAGTGGTTAGCTGTCTTGTTTTCCCTTTTCTTTTAATGAGAGCTAGGATTCTCAGTATTCTGGAACATGCAACTTATGCTTGTTTGGAATTGCAGAACTCACAGCTTTCCTTCTGTATGCAAGGAAAATCTAGCATGAGACTACTGAATTATATAATGATTTAACATTTAATATTGGCCTTTTAACTAGTTTTTGTCTTTTGAATAGCAGATTCATCCAAGAAATCTGATTCAAATCCTTTAACAGAGATATTAAAGTGCCCGACCAAAGTGGTTCTGCTACGGGTAAGTTCCTTAGGTTTCTATTCTTCTGCTGTTTCCTGCACTTCTGGTTTTAAGTCTTTGGTTGATGTTATGATAGCCAGAGAGGAGCCATGGTTCAGAAGTTACAGGAGAACTGCAAAACTGGTTTGGTTTAGATTTCTCCCTGTTCAGTAGAAGGACCAGCAAGTAAAAAAAAGGAGATGAAAAATACCAGGAAAAATCAAGAGAATATATCCACCGGGTGTAGGGTTAGAAACTGGCATAAGTCAGCCCCTGTCCCATCCAATTTATATTTGCAGATATTGCTTGAGCCCTGAAGTTGTGGCTCGTGGTTCACTTTTTCCCCTTTGCTTTATGAAAAAGCATGTGCATGTGGAGGTGTTAGCAAAACAGAGGTCCATGGCCAAAACATAAGATAGCATTGCTTCCTGAGCAGTCTGATCTGTTGTTGCATGCCATCAAGTCATTTCTTACTTATGGCAACCTGAAGGCATACCTATCACAAGATTTTCTTGGCAGAATTTGTTCAGAGACGGTTTGCCTTTGCCTTCCTTTGAGGCTGACAGAATGTGACCTGCCAAAGATCACTCAATGCGTTTCTGTGGCCAGCCAGTCTCTCAGTTTTCTAGTCCAACACTCAAAGCAGTACACTAATCTGATATGGAGGGCAGAGCTGACAATTATTTTTGCCTAATATGCAAGGGCCTGGTATAATACTTACATCTGTTGTCTACAGTTGTTTCCTGGAAGCTCATCAGCATTTCCCCAGGTACCACTACTTTGAGAAGCACTGTCATAGAGAACCTCCACCCAGAGTTTTAGAGAGGGATCCAATGATATCAGAGATATTGTGATATCACTTCCTGACATCCTCTGCCCTGTAGAGGGCTGTTGGAAGGGGAGATCCCACCCATTACGCTTTCCCGCTGTTTCACTTGAATGTGTATCACAGCACTGGTGGGATGTCTGAACTTTGAGACTCCACAGTTGGCCATTACTGACATATACAGTGCTTGAACCCTCTCTTACTTGTACCTTACCATTTAGAAAATGAAACACCCTGCCAGAAGTGGTGGTGTTTTGTTTTGAGCCTAGAATCACACTGTTGACTTGGTTTTTCTTATTTTCAGAATATGGTTGGAGCTGGGGAGGTTGATGAAGACCTGGAAGGTGAAACCAAGGAGGAGTGTGAAAAATACGGCAAAGTTGGGAAGTGTGTCATCTTTGAGGTATAAGCTAGTCTTGCTATCCTCCACAAGCAGTTACTCTGTTCTTTTTTTAAAGACATCAAATCTTTATTGAATATTGCACAATAAATTACAAAAAATGAAAGAAGCCAGATCTCTGATAGGGCCTAGCGGCTTTTAAAAATGAGAAACATTAGTAATGGGGGTGGAAAGGAGAAGTCTTTAGCATGAGCCAAGATATCACGTCTGTACATTGCTCTGTTGGAAGGGGACAAAAAAAATATCTCTTGCTTCGTCATAGAATTGCTCTGGAGAGTGGTTTTCATCACTAGTGGTTATAGGACTGGTCTAAGTAAAACACAAATAGCTTTTTCTTCTAATACTCAGTACAATATTTTGTCAACCATGTGGAGCTATGCACCTTTATGTGGAGCTGTGCACCAAAACATCTCTTGTGTACCTCAGTTTAGGATTTATATATGCAAGGCTGTGTTCCTGAAGTGGATGCCATACCTTGATAGAGAATACAGTTTGTCCCATCTTTGCTGTTAACAATGGTATTCTAGGGTGTTTTTGAAATGTACTCTGCACTGTACTAACCTGGTCATCATTGTCGTCATCCATGGAGGTCTTTGAGCTTGGTGTACTATTTCCCATGCATTCCGATGTGCTGCTTACACTGAATATTCAGTCTCTGATGTACATCGTCCTGGCAGCCACCAAATGATTTGACACTACAGTTGCTCCAGTTTGACATCTCTGATGTCAGTGGGTGAAAAGTCACTGGGTAGGCAACCTGAGTCGGTTGGAATCTCATGCTGAAAGAAATTCTTGGAGGGGATTCACTCTGTCTGCGTCTCAAAATATGGACAGAGCTTGCTTCCTCTGAATTATTTGAGTACACCATTCACCCAGTTGTTCTTCAAAAATAGTGAACAAAATGCTGCTGCCACCCCATTCCTGAGAAATTATTTATTTTGATATCCAGTTTAAGATAGTCTATGTCTCCCACTTCCTTTTTTCCTCTCAAAAACAATCCCATGAGAGGCGAGACTAAGAAGAGGGAACAACTGACCCAAGATCTCTCATTGTCTTCCTGAATGAGGAAATGAATCTGGGTCTTCCCAATCCAAGCCCCAGCTAGAGTCTAGAATATAATTTTGATAAACTAATACATATATTGGTGCTACTTTTTTTTTTTAAAAAAGTAACTAATTAGTTGCTACTTGTTATGTGTCACTGTGTTACATCTTACTTTACAAGTGAAATGTTGTTGTTACTAATGCACCACTTTTTTATTTTGTTTAATCCTGGAAAAAAGGTTCCAAATCACCCAGCATTTTGGAAGTTGTGAATGACATAATGCATTATACCAACAGATTAACACACATGCACCAACAATATTCAGAATCTTTGTCAAAATCGTACAGTAGTTGCGTCCACTTTTGTGTGAAAGGAGCATCATTAAACCCCCTTAAACAGGCACTGTAGTTACTTCCATCATGTTACTGATTTATGTGTGCTTTGTCAGTATCTATCATTGGTGATCCTGGACCCAGATTTGGGGGTTACAGTATTGCTACAGCCTAGTTGGACTAGAACTGAACACATTAGATTGTACTGACTTTCAGTTTGCTGTTATGCAATTATGTATATATGATTCAGATTCCAGGTGCTCCTGATGATGAAGCTGTGAGAATATTTTTAGAATTCGAAAGAGTTGAATCTGCAATTAAAGGTAATAGCCTTGGTCTAATGGTAATCTAGAAGCAATTTCTAAATATAATAGTATAAAAGTAACAGCTTACTTTCTGGCCCTGAAGCTTATTCAGTAAAACCCACGTAGATTTTTAATGATGTCATGATAGATTCTTAAAATGTCTTGTAACTCTCTGCTTGCCTTGAAGTTGCTGGTTGGGGTTTTGTAGATTTTATATGTTATCTTGGCAAACTTTGTCCTGGTATGTTGTGAGGCATCCCCTTTGTTTTCATTTATCCATAAAGTAAACAGGATTGAATACTGATTTTTCATTCTCTCCTGTATAGAAATGTCAGTCATAAAAGGATCCCAGTGAGCCAGTGAACCATTCATTAAAATTCATTAGAATTCATTAGAGCTTTGGAAATTTATCTTTTTGACTATAACTTCCAGAGTCCACTAGCTAACATAGCTATTGAAGGTAAGATGGAAGGATTCTTGGAGTTGTACTCCAAAAAGGTAACTCTTCCAAGCTTTGATATCACCCAACTGACTAACAGAATAAGATATCCTGCTCATTTTATTGTAGATTCCACTTGTAGATGCATAGTTCTGTATAAGGAAGAAAGTGTTTGTACTGGGAAAACTGGTCTGTGTTTAATGGGTATATTTTGTACTTTGATTCTAGCGGTTGTTGACCTGAATGGAAGGTACTTTGGAGGACGAGTAGTGAAAGCATGTTTCTACAACCTGGACAAATTCAGAGTCTTGGATCTTGCAGAGCAAGTCTGATTGCCTTTTTTTTTTATACCACGGATTGAACATGGACGCATTACGTCTGGCTTCTTGGCAGCATGCTGGGAATGGAGCAAACTGGAAACCAGCCCCTGAGTGGCTTTTTTCATGTTCATTGTGATGGACACAATTTATTTTTATTATAGTATAAAATTCCTTAAAGATACTACCCGTTTTTGGTTTTGGCTGTTGCCTTTTATCCAACTGAAGTTTCATGAGACGTGACTGTTGACGATTTATGTGTGAATCCTCATCGCCACTCAAATCTTTGAACAAAATGCAGGATTACTGTATTATTCCAGAATTCTGTTGTAGTTTTGCTGATGAAAGAAGGTTGTGTCAGCTTCCACTTTCTCTCCTGAGTGCCAAAAGGCCACTTTTGAATGAATCTTGTGCTTATAGGTTCCTTATTCCCTTTATGGTTTCTTCTTCCTTTCCAGCTCTGATTTGGTGGCAAACTGGAGTTTGCTGGTTCATACAAATTGGGCAAACTAGAATATTTACACAATGAGGAATTGAAGGAAGCACAGAGAGGGAAGAGGGAACATGCCAGCACAGAATCATAGAATTAGAAGAGAACACAAGGGCCATCAAGTCCAATCCCCTGCCATGCAGGAACAAACACTCAAAGCACCCCCAGCAAATGGCCATCCAGCCTCTGTTTAAAAACCTCCAAAGAAGGGGACTCTGCCACACCCAGGAAGATGGTCGTCTTCCACAGCATTTCACCTGTTAGTATTGAAAACTCTTCAGTGGAATAGATGGTACATTTCAAAGCTGTTGATCATAGTAGACACTGTGTTTCTAAATTGGGAGAAGTAAGTGGTGTGCAGGCCACATCTGATCCCTAGGGTCCCCAATTTTTTTTGACAAAAATTCCCCCATTTTGTTGCCCCGAAACACCACCTAAGGGAGGGTAGGAGGCAATTCTTCACTTGTTTCATATTCACTGGGCCACTTTAAGCTCAGGAGAGGCCGTTTCCAACAAGAAGTGATGTAGAAGTGAGGGGGCAAAGAATTTTTTTTTCTTCATTTTGGGTGTGGGAAGCCTGTGCTCCTCCAAGCTCCTTGTGGAGCCAGAGCAGCCTGCAGACCCTTACCCATGCCTTGTCTAAATAGACAATTGGCCTGGTTCAGTCTAAAGCTGGTTCATATTAATTATATTTTTCTTTGACTTCGCATCACACTTGTTTCCTGGAGTGATAGGGTGTTCCCTCCAAAATGACAGTGCTCCTTCTCCATTACAGATTCTACCTCTTTGTTAGAAGATTTCTTTTTACCCATCCCCTTCAGTAACAAAGTGTCTTTAACACTTGGCAGTGAATTCCTTGTTTTGAGTTGGGATCCCTTTGGGTTTGCTGCTTTTATGATTATTAGGAGCCTGCCTGCTGTACCGTAGAAAAGTAGCGCTATTTCTCTAGCTCTGCAGCTTCCTGATTATTGTAGAGGCTACATTTTAGAGTATGTTTTAGAAGAAAATACTCTCAGGAGAGGAGACATTTTTTTAAGAGCAAAAGTTTACACAAGGGATTCAGAACTCTCATGATATGAATTCCCTGAACCATGAGGGTACTTTTCGACAGATGTGATGGCAAAGCATGTAGTGGAGTATTCTTTTTAAAGGGGAAATTTGGGGAGGGGGATCTTCTCTGTGGTAATCCATATCTTTGCTAGAAAAATTTTAATTATTTAATTTTGTGCAAAGCTACACTGAGTGTCTTACCCTATGTTTTAGTTAGCACTGCTATTTCAGGAGTGGGGTCAAGGCTCAGTCAGGGAGCAGCTAGGACTCCTTTGTTCCTTCTTGAAATCTTGTTCAGTGCATGCAGACACAGTTTCTTATCAGATCGCCAACACTTTCTTCACACTTTCAACTTGTCCAGTAGACATTTCATGGCTAAAAACATGGTTTTTGTGAACTATGAAGTGGCCATTTCTCAGATGCTTATTTTTGTACATAATTTGTGCTTGTATCATAAAGACAGCCCAGGCTTTAGTCATTCCATGGTTAAAATGTCTTAGGGCAGCTTAGTTTTATTCTCCTGCCTGTTGCTTTTCAACATAAAACAGGGTACGGCAACTTCCAGTAACTCCAGAGCCCAATTTTTTGTTCCTTAGGCCCAACTGCAGGCCATACCAGGCCTGAAAATGGAACCAGAAATTTGACTGGTGATCTGCTTTCAGTTTCTCTCTGTGGGTGGGGTTGGTTGTGATGCTTGGGGGTCCCTGTGGCTTCTTTTAGGCCAAACCCTGGAGGCTCCAGAAGCAGAAAACATCATTTTTTTATGGTGGGGGGATTGGGGTGTGTCTCACAGTAGCAAAAAACTGCTTGGTGGTAACTGCAGTTTGTCTGACGTAAAGGAATAAATGCTACTATTGTGAAATACATTGTGATGGCTACTGATGTGATACAGGAAAGACATTAAGGTCTCTCTGGAAAATATTTTTGATTTAACTCGGAACACGATACAAAAGCTGTTGTCTCCCCTAATTGTATCAAACAGTTTTCATAGTCTTTGAACAAGCATATATTTGGAAGAGAGGCAGAAGTCAAATTCTCATAGCACACTGGGTTGGCTTCAGGCGTGGTCATGCTTAGAGCAGAAATCAACAGGATTTAAGTCATGACTAAACTGTTTTTGGTTGGTCTGTTTATTTTGTTTGTGCCCTGCTTTTCTGCCCAAAGGTGTTGTAGCCTGCTGTAATAGGGATAGTGTCTGTAACTAACTCCATGTGTGGTTGAAGTACATTCATGCCAATGTACTTGATTTGCTTGTTCTAAATTTTGTGAAAGGGAACATGGCCTCCAATGAAGCTAAGAAAAGTAGCAGAGCCCTGCTGGACCACACTGAAGACCAGGATCCTGTTGTCCAGGATCCTATGCCTATGGAGGCCGACCAGCTGTAGGACACACGTGCAGCAACACCTTCCCAATCATGTTCACCAGCAAATGGTAATGCAGGAATCAGACTGTCTGAATGTGGAGCTAGGACATAGGCCACATGGTTTGGTGTTATCCTATGTGAGTTTATCTAATGCCCATGCAGAGCTCTCTAAATGACTAGCCATTAGGAGTGTCAAACTCAATATTATCTTGGGCTGCATAAGTATTATGGTTGCCCTCAAAGGGCTGGTTGTATTGTACAATTTATTGAAAAATGAGTTCTGAAAACAGAAAGTGTTTTTTTAAACAATGGACAAATATTACCTCTACCTCTTTCTGCTCCCCACTCCTCAGTTCCTCTTTCTCCTCCCTGCCTCCCCTGTGGCTCTTTCTGCCCCCCGCCCCCCTCTGGTGCAGCCTGATCCCCACATTGTGGACCCCCTGGTAAGCCTGATCCCCATGTTGTGGGCCCCCAGCTGCCGGTATTCTGAAGGGGAGCCAGCAGCCAGCACTCGTGATTTACTTCTACTTCTGACTGCTCCTCTGTCCAACTGTTGTGAGCCACACGGAGCGTTGTCATGGTAACCCATGGCAATGCTCATAGTGAGACTTGGACAGAGGAACAATCAGAAGTAGAAGTAAATCATGAGTGCTGGCTGCTAGGCCCCTCTTCAGAACACTGGCAGCCAGGGGCCTGCAATGTGGGGATCAGGCTCACCGGGTGAGGGGAGTGCTGCAGCTGCAGGAGAGGTGCGAGGGCCACATAAAGTGCCCTGGTGGGCCGTATTTGGCCTATGCTGTGCAGAGATGTCTTTCCTTTTGTCTGTCCTGAATTAAAAGTCTGTATCCCTACCGAAAGTGAAATGTATGTGCAACAGATTTGTGTCACACAGGTGAGTTTGTCACGAGAGCCATACTAGCAGAATGGTATGTATCTATGGTGACCAGTGAATTTTTCTAGTTGCTTAACTGATTCTTTCACGGAGTGAAGGCTAGTGCTTGCATTGTAAGTCCCATGTTGTTCTGGTAATATCTGAGCCTGGAGTTTCAGGGGAAGAACCTAAACCATTATACCCTTTGAGTAAGAAAGTGTTGCCTAGTACAGCCCTTTCCCAACCTGCTACCCCCTAAATGTGTAGGGATTACAACTCCCAGAAGTCCTATGTTGGACCGTGGCCTACCGGGATTGTCACTCAATATCTGGAAAGCACCAGACAGTGAAAAACTGAGGTTAGTACCTACATAATTATATGGTGAAGACTGATAATAGCTTTGTCAGTGGAACGCCAATCCATGGCTAGAGATGAGAAGGCCTGGAAAAAAATGGGGAACACTTTTTTTGTTACTTTTTTATAGATTTTTTTTTAGAATTATGAATAAAATATTTAAGACAAGGCATTACTATATTTACTGTTCCCCCCTTATTTCTAAAAGCTGTGTTAACAACATATATTTAAGACTTTTTACAGTTTCTCCCATCATTGCAATATGGGAGTGAGCACTTGATGGCTGCGGAGCACTACAGAGGACTAGAGGAGATAAAATTTTTGCATTTTTACAGATGTTGGTGGTTTCTTTACATTTTATCAAGGAGGTGTTGCCTGATCCTCATAAACTGGCAAAACCCAAAGAGGTTCCTTAGAATTCAGGTGTTCCTTAGAGTCCAAGACCTTGTAACTCAATTGATTAAAAAAGTAAATCTAATTTGTAATTATTTTCTGAATAAACTGTTTTTTTCGATAGTCGTTCCTCCACTTCTGAGGGTCTGACCTTTGCAAATTTGATTATTTGCAGATTATTTGCTGCCACCTCTGATTCCCTCATGTACTCACACATGTGGGTAGGCTCACATATACTTTGCTTACTCATGTGGGTGGGGAGTAGGGGATGGGATGGAGGAGCAGCAAGAGTAAGGGTGCATACATGCGTTGCTTCGCTCACAGGGGCAGGAGGGGGAAAATATTCAAGTTTTTTCCACTTTCACAGGGGTCCTGCACTCCAACTCTTGCAAAAGTGGGGGACTGACTGTACATGATAATGTTATGCCAAACCAAGCATTTTATGTTCTCTAAAGTTACAAAGGAGAACCAGTGTGATGTAGTGGCTTGAAGGCCAGGGTTTGCTTCTCTAGTTGGACATGGAAACCTTCTGGGTGACCTCGGGTGCACCACACTCAGCCCCAGAAAACCCTGTGATAGGGTTACCATAAGTTGGAAACAACGTGAAGGCACACAACAACAACAATAAAGTTACAAAGCAACTTTTAGTCTGTAAAAGGTGATCATAATGTGTTTTGTCAATTTTTTTGAACATTTCTGCCTTTTTTCAGGAAAAGAATGGCTTTAGTTTCCAGGAATTTTATATTTCTATCATGCCAACAATCCAATGAGAGCCAATGTGTTGTTGTGGTTTAAGTGCTGAACTACAATTTTGGAGACCAGGGTTCAAATCCCGCCTTGGCCTTAGAAACGCATTGGGTGGCCTTGGGCAAGTCACATTTTCTCAGGCTCAGAGGAAGGCAAAGACAATTCCCCTCTGAACAAATCTTGCCAAGAAAAACCCGTAATAGGGTCGTCTTAGGATTGGCATAAGTAAAAAATGACAACAGTGCATAGCAGCCATGTTTCAGGACTAAAAATAAAGTAATTCATAGCCTTTCCCCCCTGCAAAATAAAAGTTTGTTATTGTGAATAAGGAGTATGTGGCCCTCTGTTGAACTGTACCTCCCTTCACCATTACCTGTCATATTTAGGGTTGACAGGTGTTACATTCCAACTGCATCTCATCTTATGATGGCCTGTGATGATGGGAGTTTTAGTCCAACAACATCTGGAAAGCCACACTGCTCTGCCTTGCTACCTGATCTAGAGGTAGCTTTATGAAGAAGGAGACCGTTGTTCTTTCAGAAACTGTGACCCTAACACTTTTTAGGGCTTTATAGGTGAGCGGGAGCACCTGCCTATTAGAGCAAATCAGGCCTGAATTCTCCCTAGAAGCCACGATGAATAAACAGAGGCTGTCACACTTTGGATCTTTTATTGAATTATAGAAGAGTTGGAAGAGACCACAAGGGTCTTAGAGTTCAACCCCCTACCATGCAGGCATGCACCATCAAAGCATTCCTAATAGATGGCCATCCAACCTCTATTTAAAAACCTCCAAAGAAGGAGATTCCGCCATGTTCTGAGCCAGCGTATTCCACCATCAAACTGCTTTTACCATATGAAATTTTTCGTAATGTTTAAGTGGAATCTCTTTTCCTGAAGTTTGAAGCCATTGCTCTGTGTCCTAGTCTCTGGAGCAGCAGAAAACAGGCTTTCTCCATCCCCATATGACATCCCGTAAAATATTTAAACATAGCTATCATGTCACTCGTTAACCTTTTTTACTCCAGGCTAAACATACTAAGCTCCCCAAGCTGCTTCTCATAGGGCAGGGTTTCCAGGCCTTCTACCAATTTGTTTGCCCTCTGGATACTTTCTAGCTTATCAATATCTTTCCTGAACTGTGGTGCCCAGAACCGGACACAGTATTACAGATGAGATCTGATAAAAGCAGAATAAAGTGGTGCTATTACTTCCCTTGACCTAGACCAGGGCTTTCCAAATGGTGTGCCGCGACACGTTAGTGTGTCACCTGAAGTGTGTAGGTGTGTCACCTGCAATCTTGGAAATGTATGTTGTTATTTATAAATCATATATTTTTAAAACTATATCAAAGGTTTTCATGAGATATGTTGTGTCCCCATACATTTTGTTATTACAATTTGTGTATGTGTCTGTATCTCTTATAAAGGGTTAGTTTAACCTGCAAGGAAAACTAAATTACTGTGTCACGAAATGATGCATGTCTAAAAAGTGTGTCACCAGCATGAAAAGTTTGGAAAGCTCTGACTAGACACTAGACTTCTATTGGTGCAGCTCAGAATCACATTGGCTTTTTTTAGCTGTGCATCACACTGTTGACTCCTGTTCAACTTGTGGTCCATAAGATTCCTAGATCCCTTTCACATCAAGGCAGATGTCACCCATTCTATATTTGTGCATTTCATTTTTTCCCCCCGCCAAAGTGTAGTACCGTATACTTCTCTCTACCAACATTCATTTTGTTAGTTTTGCTCAGGTCTCTAATCTGTTGAGGTCATTTTGAATTTTGATCCTGTCCTCTGGCGTGTTAGCAATCCCTCCCAATTTGGTGTCATCTGTAAGTTTGATCAGCATGCCCTCTGCTCCTTCATCCAACTCATTGATGAAGATGTTGAATAGCACTGGGCCCAGGACAGGACCCTGTGGCACCCCACCAGTCGCTTCTCTCCAGGATTAAAAGCAGCCGAACCTGCAGGTTTGGTTAGTCAACCACCCCTTTTTGCCCTCCCTGTGGCTTCCCCCTCCTGGCCTTTCTGGGGTGGTGGGAGTACATTCTCCCTGAGGCACAACAACACCTATCGAATGTTTCTCCTCTGTAATAGAGAGCTGCAGACCTTCACACTAAATAGGAAAGGTTGTGGCAGCAGACCGTTGGTACAGTTTTGGAGAAAAAAACCCCAAACTTTGGTTCTTGTTTGCTTGGTGGAGGAACACCCTACATTTAAGCCACATCCTGGTACAAGTAATAATAAAGCAGGCAGGTACGGAAAGAGTTAAATGAAGCTCTCCAGGCAGCATCCTGCCAGCTTGCTTCCTCCTTTGCAATCAAAGGCAAGTGACACTGCCTGGAGGAATTGACCAAATTTGTCAGTTTCCTTGAAGATACAGCAGTTCTCTGGGAGCCCAGGGGGCTGCCCAGAAAGGACCCCTGGAGATACAGCCAGTTTTGTGTTTCTCTTTCTCCAAGCGAGAGATAACCAACATCTGTTGCAATGCCTTTCCGGAAAGGTAAGAAGTTGGCTGTTGTTTCCTTCTTCAACCTGGGAAGGCGGGGCTTCCCCGTTTTTGGCCTCCTACGTAGGGACTTTGTGCCTCTCTCTGCCTTTCTCCTGTCCTCTGGGCCAAATCTGAGAATCTGTCCTGCGCTTGGCTGTTTTTCAAGTCAGGGGCGACTCTTGCCGTTTGTGTCCTTGGCTTTGTTTTTGCAGAGGAGATCAACCTGTGTCTGGCTACGCAGCTTGCAACTGCAGGTGGAGGAAGTAGAGCAGTTTCATATGGCCAACTGGGTGCTTGTTCTCCCAGGCAAGAAGGAATTCCCTGCACACAGAAAACTAGCATGCTGGGTAGACCATAGTTCCTTGGCATGCTAGATTTCTGTGTGGATGTTTTTTTTTTTTAATGGAAGAACATTCAATCACACCTCTGCCCCACACCTGTAGGATGAAGTGGAACGTTGCCTGTTCTGCTGGCCTGGCTCTGAGTCTCCAGCTTTCTTGGGTCATCTCCAGGGAGGAGATGAGGGTGCAAATTCCCAATTTTGGGATGCTCAGCTCCAGGCAAGAGGAAAGGGCTGGATGCAGGTCTCAGCTAGTAGGACACCAGTAGGTAGAGCCAGTATGATGTAGTGGTTTGAGCACTGGAGGATTACTTCGCTGGATCTGTGATGGTATATTTTTTCTTTTTATCTTTTTTTCTTTCATTACCAGTTTGGCATGTGGGTATGCAGGAGCCCTTTTGTGTTTTAGTAAATTAGTGTTCTGTGTTCTAGTTAGTGTTTAACATCTTAGCTTTGTGCGTTAGAGCTGCTTCATCCTTTTTTTTTCTTTTTGAACATATATTTTCAGACTGTGGTTGCAATTCTGACAGTGAATTAGATTGCTTGTTTTAAAACTAATACACAAACATTCTTGAAAAAAACATTGAAATGCAAAAGTTTCAACCATATTATACAGTCGGCCCTCTGCTGGCGTGGCCCCCTCACACACAAATATGAGGTTGCATGAAGCCTTGTGTCCCATTATCGTCAATGGACTCGATGCGGGTGTGAGCGCTTTGTGTCTGTTGATGATAATGGGACAAGGCATTTGTGTTTTTCGTTTTATGCAAGAGTTCCGTTTTCTGCTGTCATGTCCTGAAGAACTTATGCTCACAAAATCAACACAGAGTTTCAATCAGAAGTTTTTATTTGGAGCAAAGCAAGTTGCTGAGAACAAAAGTTGTTGAGATTACTGTATCTAGGCTGTTTACAGATTTTATACCTTGTCATACAAATTTAGGCGCCCGCATTGATCATTGGAGAAAGTCATAAATGTCATGTCACCCCCACTGGCATAAGCACTTTCCCAGGATTTCTATTATTTACATATCTTTCATCCTGGGAGCTAGCCTGTTTCTTTACCTATGCATTGCTTGGATCCCATAACACCTTCCCACTACTTTACATTCCTTCTTCTGATCTTCTTCCCTCCTGCCTGACACAAAGTAACATTGAATATTCCAATGATTAACCATTTAACACCCCAGAATATTTTAAGGGTTCCAACTGGACCCACAATTGCAATTAATAATTAGCAATGGATACATGACAGTGCTTCAGCAAATTACAGCTCTATTTGATCTATGTTACAAATATCAGTGCATTCAACATACATATGATAGCAGCCGCGTATCCACCCACATATATAGAGGGATGCATTGTATTCTTTTAAATCCAATTACTAGCTCCAGCTAAAACAGACTTATTTGAATAAATTAAAGCCTGGTAAGTCAACAGTTAGGTAAATCTCATTGCATTAAAGGGTCTGGTCTAGGCATGTATGTGCCTTCAAGTTGCCTCTTGATTTATGGCAACCTCATGAATTTTCATTGGGTTTTCCTAGGCACGGAATACTCAGAGATGGTTTTGCCATTTCGTTCCTCCGAAATACAGCCTATATTGGTGGTCTCCCATCCATGTACTAACTTGAGCTGACTTTGCTTAGCTTCCAAGATCGGAAAGGATCTGATGCCTTTAGGGTATTTTGCTCTCAATATGAAACATATTTTACATTTCCCTCACCCTTTTATTGACAGTATGACTTTGAACTGCAACATTTGTCGACTTTAATGAGGAGACAGATTCCTGCACTGAGCAACCATTTATTTTACGCAGAACCAATATATATTTTATATTTGTATTAATTCCATTGGTTACTTATTTTTTTAAAAAGGAATCATTGGACCATGCGTATAGAACTGTAATTTGTTGTTGTCCTCTGAAAAATTCAGCCTAGTTTTTCCTTGATTCCCCCCACTGTGAAAAGAATAGGAGTAGTTGTTATTGGTAGTTTTTCTTCAGTGTGCTTTAATTTCTCCAACACGCAACCCAGATTTCTGTTTCTAATATGGATAGGTCTGCATATGAGCTACGTTTAGTAGCATATGAGCTACTAAACAGTTAACAAGAGTGCAAATGACTTTTTGGACATAAATAGCAGATGCTAGGGACCTGAATTCGATTTGGCGCCCCGGCATCAGGCACAGGGAGTTTAAAGGTTTGTCTTCCCGGAGTGGCTCCTGAAATGGTACTATTTGCACTGGAAGAAAATTCCATTGCTGGAAAACGAACAGCGGGCTCAGGGCCATGCTGAAGGGAACTCCCGAAACTGCAAACCTCAGGATTCCATAGGATGTTGAAAGTGGAATAATCGCGCTATAAGAGTGTAGTGCGGAAATGGCCCTAGACAGGTTATCTTAAACTGGCCATATGTCAAAGTAATTATCCCTTTTTGATATAAAGTGGTATGAAAAATTTTAGTGAAGAAATCAGCTTACAGCTTGGAGTCTAGCTGCCTAAATAGGCGGGATAGAAACCTGCCTGCCTTGGGCTAGTAAGAGTGACAAGGAAGTGATGGAAAACTTCAAGAGCAAAGAGATTAAGGGTGCTCTAGTGATGTGATCTTTCCTCTCCTGAGGCGAGGCGGCAGGCGATATCGAGTGTGAAGGAGAAACTGGTCCGTCCAGCATCCATTCATCCCTTCCACACCACCTCTGTTTCTAAAAGGAACTGTTTTTCTCCTAGTTGTTGTTGCTATTGTGTGCCTTCAAGTTGTTTTGGACTTTCAGCGACTCTTAAGGCAAATCTCCTATGGGGTTTTCTAGGGCTGAGACCATCGAACAAACCAGGGGCCCTTGAACAGTTTTAGCGCTGCGATTCCAATTTGCTTGCCACGATTGCATCCTATGGATTCCTGGGATTTGTCGTTTCATGGTGTTTTTTAAAATTCACTGCCAGGGAGCTCCAGTGCCTTCCCTGACTACACATCCCAGGATTCCACGTGATAAAAACGGAATCAAAATGCTGTAGCTGTGTGGTGCGAAAGGGTTCCCGATGCCAATTCTATTCTCTTCTTCCCCGCTGCTCGGCTCGGTTTTGAACTGAGTGGAAATCTGTCAGTCCTCGTTATATAAAAACCAAACGGCGGCTGATACCCTCCATGAGTACAGGATCAGAACTTAGAACATTTATTTTCTTTACTACAACAGAAAGCCCCAGCAAACATGGCCATTCTTTCAGTCTAAAACTCCCAGGATCTCTTAGTCAATATTGCGTGTGACTTTTGGGAGTTGTAGTTCAAAACAAGAGCTTTCCCAAGCCCTTCGCATGATTGCAAAGGGCTTGTGAGGTTCACGCTTGATATCACACGATAGACACTATATGTTCCATAATGGAAGATGAGAAAGCTTTAAACGTGCTAGGGAATATGAGATATGTGAAACTGGTATCATTTACTGGAAAAAAATGCAGTTATGTGTTTGTCACAGTTGACCTGAGGCACATCTGAACTACCCTGAGGGATCTGCTTGTGTATAATTGGAACTGAGGAATGTGGCATGGCTTTTCTTGGTAGTGGAAAACATAATATACTTTTGCACAATCTGGGTTAGGGAAAACCTGTTTTTCTTTTCTGGGGAGTGTACAGCGTGTTTTGGAAAACTTGGCATTAGGAAAATTTTTGAATGATATGGGTTTTGTTGTGTGCCTTCAATCATTTCTGACTTATGGCTGCCCTAAAGGCAAACTTATCAGAGGGTTTTCTGGGGGGTAAGAGCGTGTGACATGCGCAAGGTCACCCAGTGGGTTTCCATGATTAAGGAACTGAACACTGGTCTCCAGGACACCACGTTACACCTCGCTGGGTTCTTCTGTAAAAATGATATTTGCAGAAAGCAAATTCATTTTAACTGTTGTTAAGTCCTTTCAAGTTGTCTCAGACTTATGACATTTTCTTGGTAAGATTGATTCAGGAGAGGTTTGTTATTGCCTTCCTTTGCAGATGAGAGAGAATATGCTTTGCCCTTGGATACCTAGTACATTTTCAGGACTTTTCAGGAATCTGATCCCTGATGTCTTGGAGACAGACACCATTTCCACACTAGACTGTTATAGCACTATTATTCCACTTTCAACATCCTATGGAATCCTGAGGTTTGCAGTTTAGGGAGGGACCTCAAACTGCAAACCTCAGGACTCCATAGGATGTTAAAAGTGGAATAATAGCGCTATGACAGTCTAGTGCAGAAATGGCTCTAGAATCATTGGCCTTTAGAGATGGAGGAGACCACAAGGACCATCTACTCCAACTTCCCGCCTTGTAGTAATTGTCCAACGCTTATACCGCTATCCCACGCTGCCTCTCAGTGGCTCTTATTAACTTTAGAAAGTTCAGGTTGGTTCTGATATTGGAAAAGGCCATGAAGATCATGTTATGCAAGTGGGAGGATGGTGTTATCTGAAGCGATCTGAGAAAAGATGATGAGCCAGGAGCATAAAACCTAAGATATGCGGGGTAAGCGTGGATTGATGAACTGATAATGTGCAAGTGTTGTAACAGGCGAAGGTCAAAGACAAATAACCGCTTAAATAAAAAGAAGAACAGAGAGGTACATAAAGTGGAGGAACTGACTGTGCTGTGTTCTTAGAACTAGGTTAGATTTTTTTTTTTTTTTTGCTGTTTGATTTGCGATTAAACCTCGACTGTACAGAACGATCATTACCTATATGTAGACAAGGGTGAAAAAAATTAGGTAAATATTCTGAATTTGAATTTAATTAGATGTGGCAACAGTTAAACAAGCACAAGGGCTTCCAGCTACCTGGCATTCCTGTCCCACCAGGTACTGGCACAGAACATAATGTTCAAGTGGGATCTACACAGGGAAAATCCAGTCTGCATCACCTCAGATCGCGTAAAAACAATGAAAAACCTGTGATGTCTCAAAGTTGAATACAATTGGTGTTGTTATTATTATGTTATTTTTTCCAATTCACGAAAAATCCAATATGCATGGGTTCAGATCATGTAAAAACAACAAAAAAAATGGTTGCATCTTAAAATTATTATTATGGGTCGAGCATTCCTTATCTGAAATGCATAGGACCAGAAGTGTTTGGTATTTTGTATTTTTTTTTAAAAAAATTGGACTTTGGAATACCTGTATTTGTCTAATACATAAAAGTCAAAGTTTGTCTGTTCGTCTGTGTCAGGCGAAGGCCTCGTATGATTGGCTGTGTCAGGTAAAGACCTCATGATTGGCTGCCTAAGAAGATGCTATGGAATCTTGGGGTTTGCAGTTTGGGGAGGGACCTTTAGAATTCTCAGCCAGAGAACAGGATGGTTGCTATGGAGATGGAGGCCTAGCAGCAAGGAGGAGGGCAGTGTATTCTTTCAGGAACCCAACCTCTGTATGTTAATAACTCTGAATACAGATTGGATTGGGGAATATTGGGGAAAGTTACAGGTACTGGGCAAGACAGTTTGGGGAATTAGAGGCACAGATCACAAATCTTTCTAACAAGTATTACCTATGAGAAAATAAAATCCTGAGCAATGTTGGGTATATATGCTAGTAAATAAATATAAATGTGAAAGAATTGTAGAGGAATGAAGGAGAGCCATTTGGTTCTGATTTGTATTGTCAGCATTGTTAATACATAGGCAGAGACATCAATCCCTTTTGTATATGAGCAGACCTTGGAAAATTTGCGTTTGTTAGACTGTAACTCCCAAAATTCCCCAGCTAGTATGGGCATGACTGGGTTGATTATGGCCATGCTATCCAGGGAATATTGAGTGTTGTGTTCCAAAAATAACTTTTGCCAGCTTGGCTATTCCTCTTCATAAAGTAGCATCATATTCAGGGGCTTGCCATTTAGGGATGGACCTTTAGAATTCTCAGCCGGAGAGCTCCTGGGCCTCAGTCAATTGTGTCTGTCTTGAATAGGCTGGTTGCTATGGAGACGAGGCCTAGCAGCAAGGAGGACAGCAGTGTGTTCCCTCAGGGACCCAACCTGTGTATGTTAATAACTCTGAATACAGATTGGATTGGGGAACATGGGGAAAAGTTACAGCTACTGGACAAGACAGTTTGGACAATTAGAGACACAGGATCTAAAATCTTTCTAACAAGTATTACCTTTGGGAAAATAAAATCCCAGGCGATGCCGGTATATACACTAGTATTACATAAAATACAGTACTGTACAAGAGAAAAATACACACTTTGAAAATGGAGAGAAGATCGTTGTAAGACACTGAAGTATTCCTCTACTGGGTCTTGAAAATTACCATTTCTGACTTTAGCTTGATGCCTGTTTCTTATTTTGAATAAACACTAGCCAATTTGATCTGCATAGAATGCCATACATAGAATATTTCTGGCAAATGATGGCAACTTAAAGATGAGGAGATCTTTAAATCCCTGACGATGTGGATGATGTAGTGATGCCAAACTAGATAGGGGCAGAACTGGCACTTGGATCTTCCACAGAGTCTGGTTGCTGTCTTTCTATTCTGTTATGAGGTCCATTGTTGCTGGCAAGTAACCTTTTTCAAGTTGGATGGCTGCCTGCAAACAAGTCCTGGGCCATTTCCGCATTAGGCTGTTATAGTGCTATTATTCCACTTTCCACATCCTATGGAATCCTGGGATTTGCAGTTTAGGGGGGACCTCAGGACCCCTCCCTCAACTGCAAATCCCAGGATTCCATAGGATGTGGAAAGTGGAATAATAGCACTACAACAGTCTGGTGCAGAAATGGCCTTGGTTTACTCCATAAGGCCTGCAAGAGGCAAATGCTGTGATTTTAGCTGCAAGAGGCTAGCGTGACTATTCTTCACTTTATGCAGTCGAGTTCCCACAGGGGGAAAATAATCCAGGAAATGACTACATAGCTGAAGCCCGTCCATCATGAATTCAATACTGCGATCTCCTTATTACGTCTCTGTAGGAAATGCTTAATACTGCTGGAGGCAAGGCAGTTGGGCTGTAACTCTTTGCTTATTTCATTTTTGCAGACAAATCCCAAAGCGCAAATAGGTTTGAGAATTTTCTTCCCCGCTGTGTGAGATTTCAAGAGTGTGTTGCAAATTTTCAGAAGTTTTTTTTTTTTCTTCAGACTTTTGGACATGGTTGCAAACAAACAACAAAGGGCATTTTTATGGTATATATGTTTTGAAAACGTTGGTGCAATAGATGCAGTTTTCTGTGAAAGAATGCTGACAAAAGTCAAAGGCTTTTTTGTGCAAACTTCTTTTTTTTTGGCAGAAGTCTTGAAATGCAAAAAAAATCTCACTGAGGTTGACCATTTTCTCAAGGGCATATTTTAATTCGTTGAAGCACCCATTCTCACTGAGGATGGGACAATTTGCGAGTGTTCTTTACATCACTGCAAGGCAGGCACGCTAGTTGGGCGGGCTTTTCCTCTCCCATTCAACTTAGCACACAATGGATTGATTACGTAAAGGGGTATCTGATCAGCCCCTCTAAAAATTATTGATAGCATATTGATTGACTGGGCAGTGGGCAGCTATCCATTTTTCACACTCCTAAAAACCCAGGCCTAAATCCAGTTGGAATTCTGCATTAGAAAAACCCTTTGGATCAGTTGTTGAATAATGAATCAACACATGTGTAAATCCAATCAATTCAGGGAGTTTACTCTAGTTGAGACTATGGGCCTTTCCGCACGACACTGTTATAGTGCTATTATTCCACTTTCAGCATCCTATGGAATCCTGAAGTTGGCAGTTTAGGGAGGGGCCTTTAGAATTCTCAGCCAGAGAGCTCTTTGGCCTCAGGAAACTACAAACCCCAGAATTCCATAGGAGGTTGAAAGTGGAATAATAGCACTATAACAGCATAGTGTGGAAAGTCCAGGACAGTAGGAATTGGACACTACTGTGTAATATTTCAAACACCCACTATACAAAACAGGGTTGAGAGACCTGCAGCCATCCAGATGTTGTTAGACTGCAACTGTTACTACCCCTATCCAAGACAGTGAATGGTGAAGGATGATGGGGGTTGTAGTTATAAATCTGGAGAGCCACGCACTTAGCATCCCACAGGTGGCCAATGGAATGTGGCAATTTCCAAGGAAGAGGCAGTGTGGCAATTTACAAAATTTGTCTCTGTGCTCTAGCCTGTCCTCTTCCTGCTACCACTATTACTTTTCTTCCTCTTGCTTTTAGTACTATTGCTCCTCTTTGTCTTACTATTCCTCTTCCTTTTCCTGCTACTATGATCAGTATTCTTCCTCCCTTTAGTACTGTTGTTCCTCTTTTCTCCTCTTACTATTCCTCTTCTTCGTCTTGCTACCACTATTGCTATTACTCCTTTGCCTCCTGTTACTATTATTCCTCCTCCTCCTCCTCCTACTATTACTGTTCCTTCTCCTCCTGGTCCTCCTCCTCTTTAGCTTCCACCCTTTTCTTACTCATGGACCAGTTCTGGGCACCTCGTTTCAAGAAGGGTATTGAGAAACCGGAACATGTCCAGAGGACGGTGACCAACATGGTGAGGGGTCTGAAAGCCATGAAGCCCTATGAGGAGCGGCTTGGGGAGCTGGGGATGTTTAGTCTGTGGAAGAGAAGGTTGAGAGGGGACATGATAGATGTTTAAAGATTTGAAGGGATGTCATGTCGAGGAGGGAGAGGGATTGTTTTCCACTGCTCCAGAGAGTAGGACAAGGAGCCATGGATTCAAGCTGCAGGAGAGGAGATTCCACTTGAACCTCAGGAAGAACTTCCTGACGGTCAGAGCTGTTTGGCAGTGGAATCTGCTGCCTCAATGAAATGTGGTGGAGTCTCCTTCTTTGGAGGTTTTTAAGCAGAGGCTGGATGACCATCTCTTGCGAGTGCTTTGATGGGGGTTCCTGCATGGCAGAAGGGGGCTGGACTGGATGGCCCCTGGGGTGTCTTCCAACTATGATTCTATGATTCTATGACTTGGGGTGGCTTGCAAACATGAAAGCAGATACAGGTCTTTGCCTAAGAGATATTCAGTTCTTAGATGAGTTAGAAAGACTGCATGCTGAAGGCTGAGGTTTAGATGCTGAGCGGCAGTAGGAAACTGCAGATAGATACACACACACACACAATCTTCTTTGGTGAGTCATTCTACCAGACTTCACTGCCTGGGCCTTTCCCCATGATTGTTGTCATTTCGTAAGCTCTTTGTTCACTTACTATCAAACCGCCTATTTTCCTATTTTTCCTCTGTCAGTCTCTGGAGAACAGGCTTGGACAAGAAGCCAGAGCAGGGTCCTTCCTGAAGAGTCATCCCCCTCCCTTTCCTTTGAAACTGTCTCCTATAGATATCGTAGGAGCTGTGCTGTCTTCTGTAAGATCTATGAAATTGTTAGCCAGGGCCAAATCTCTTTTTCAGGAAGAAATATACCTGTCTTTTACAATGAAAAAAGATTTATGTACTGCATTTACACGTCTCCGCTTTGAGCAAATGGACACTAGGATGTTATAAAGTCGTTATCAGGGCATTCCTAGACAAGACAGAATTTGTATATGTGGGGCATCTAATGTTGAAGATCTTGCCCATTACATATTGCATTGCCAGTGATATGCTAACATATATTCGCATTCCTAGATAGTTGGAGGGGGTGGGATGATGAGTCCAAATTGACTTCTCTGCTACATGGGGTTACTCCCTTTGTGACTCTCAGGGCTGCCCTTTTCTCATGTAAAGCTGCTAAGATAAAGGGTTGGCCTAGATGTCTCATATCTAATTCTTATTTCTATTATTAGAGGGGCTTTATTGGTGACTCAGAGGGACTGGTCTTTTCTAATTTGAAAAGCTGTTGTTTTAATTGCATATATACATATTTTATAATTTTACCGGTTATCGATTGAGAGAAATAAAATATATTTTAGTTTCTGCAGTATTATTAACATACATGTATTAGCTTATAAGTATGACACATTTTAGATATGTTTACACATATATTTTTGGTATGTTTTATAATTGAGCTTTTGTAATACAATAAAGTCTAAGAGGCATATTTTTAGAACTGGCAGCTGAGGAAGGCCTCGAATTGTCAGGAACAAAGAACAAGATAGATAAAGATGAAGTGTCCTCCTCTCTTGGAGGCACCTGCAAGTCTGAAGGCTATAAGGAGTAAACTAAGATGATAAAGAACGACAAGACAGAAAGTTGGCACTGTTTAGCAAAATGGGCGGTTAGGAGTTGTTTGAGGGGCATTCTGAAATTACTAATGAGAATTAAGGAAGCACGAGGGAAAAGCGTGATTATGTGCATGATCATATATACTGTAAATATGGGGACGGGGGCATGTAACTTCTTAGGCGATTCTGATAGGGTTGTAACCTTTGGGATCCTGGCCAGTTGGGTCCCAGGGAGGGAAACTTGCGTCGGGCAGGGGGATAAAATGTGGGCTATTCCACGGAGGGGGTGTCTTCTCTCTCTAAAAGAGACACCCGGCTCTGCAGAGACGTAATTTCTTTTTTTAAATAAACATCTGATGCTTCGACCGATCCTGTGTTAAATTGTTTTATGAGTCTTATCAGCTATTTGTTACACCGATGTGCTTGTTTGCTGACGTTTCTGTTTTCACTCTTATTTTCCTATTTGTTTGACATACTGTAGTCTGAAGACTCCTTCAATAAAGACATGACTGTGTGTATTATTCTAGATATCACAGGGCACAGGCTCCTGACATCTACCCCCTCACCCAGCTTTCAGTGCCATTGCCAGCAAGAGCAGCTATTCTTGGAGCTTCCTTAGTGCTTTCGATGACTCACGCTGTCCGGGTTTCCCATTTCTGGCAAGGATCCGCCAGGTCGGTGTGAAGGCGCATGCTTTTCAGAGTATGCTGATGTAGCAACCCACATGTCTGGCGCATGGACAGACTCCTTGCTCACTCGCACACATGCGTGCACACCTTGTAATTCTCAGCAGGAACAGAACGTGTTTTGCTTCTTATAGTCAATGCTGTGCTAGGGGCTCTCCTTCCTCACTGGACATATTATACCTTTCCATTGAAAACCTACATGGTATGGTGACTTGAGTGTTAGATTCGGACTCTGGGAGATCAGGGTTCAAATCCCTGCTCAGTCATGGAGAGCTGCCGGCTGATCTTGGGCAGATCACATTCTCAGGCCATTTCCACCCCAACCTGTTATAGCGCGATGGTTCCACTTTCAACATCCTCTGGAACCTGGGGTTGCAGTTTCGGGAGGGGCCAGTGGCCCCTCCCGAAACTGCAAACCCCAGGATTCCAGAGGATGTTGAAAGTGGAATCATTGCACTATAACAGGCTAGGGCGGAAATGGCCCCAGCCTCAGACTGTTTCAAATTAATGTTGGGACAAGGAAGGCTCCTTTTTCCATATGTAGTAGAGTCGTAAGAAGGCGAAACGTTGTTGGTCTAAGATCTACATGTTAATCCAAAAATTTTCTAAAGGCAGCTTTTGTAATGTCACCAGAAATTGCTTTTTTTGGGGGGGGGTGAGTGGGTGGGTAAAGGATAGAGAACTAGACACTAAACATGGATTACTTTGTTATGTGATGACAGCAGCAAGAACAGTGTTTGCTCAAACCTGGAAACAGACGGAAGCACCGATGACAGAAGAATGGATTGTTGCTGAGTTAGCCCAAATTGCTAAACTAATGCGTGTTTTCCAGGAAAAACTGAAAGAAGATTTTTGAAAGATCAGAATGTGTTTATGGACTTCATGAGCAATAAGAAGCCTAACGATGCACTAGTCCGGAGTAATTCTAGTAGGCTTACTTGGCTGGATCTGTAATGGTAGAATAATATGTACTATTTTTAATTTTTTCCCCCTTTCATTACATTTTGGCCGAAGGCGTCATAGGCCTTTTGTGTTTCAGTAAGTTAGTGTTTAGTGGTTTAGTTCATTAGTGCTTAGTGTTTTAGTGTAGCGTCCTAGTATTGTGTTTTGGTTTTATAGTGGTCCCTCCACTTTTGCAAGAGTTTGGGGTGTGGAACCCTCGCGAAAGTGGGAAAATCGAGATTAACTCCCCTGCCTGTTGCGACCCCCCTCCCATTCCATTCAGGGGCTCCCCCCTCCCATTCCCTTGCCCTTCGTGTGCCGGGCCAGATGCAAGGGAATGGGGAGAAGGAAGGTACCTACATGCTTCCCCCCATTCCCTTGCCTTTTGTGTCGACATGTTCTCAGCCCCAGGACCAAAGGCAAGGGCATGGGAGGGGGGCTCCAGAGGGGAAGAGGAAGACATGTATGTGCTCCCCCCCAATCCCTTGCCTTTTGCCCAGGTGCTTGACTTCCTTTTCTGAACCTGGCAAAATGCAAGGGAAGAGGAGGAAGACATGTGTGCACCTCATTAATAATCAGATTTGCAAAGGTCAAACCTGTGAATGTGGAGGATTATAATATATAATATATAATATAAAATATGTATATATATATAATATACGTAATGTGTTTTAACCTTTTAAAACCATGCTTATTGGTTACATTATTATAATAAGCTTGATTTTACTGAATGCCACTCTGAGACAGCAGGCAGGATATAATAATAAATAGATAGAATTGGAGGAGATCAGCCTTCTCTCACTCAAGGAAAGCTTATGCTACCAACTTCTTTCTCTCATTTACTCTCAAAGGTGCTACAAGATCCTTTTGCATATCATCCAGATGTTTTGGACTTCAGCTTCCATCAGCCACAGCCAGCATTAGAGTTGCCAGTTCAAAATTGTCCCAGGCCCTGATGTTTCTAGGATAAAATCTGAGATCTAAGGATGGCCCCTGGGGATGTCATTAACTGTTATGTGTTAAGCACAATTGCTCACAGCTTGTTATTCAAGGCACACACAGAGAGAACATATTTTCCTGTTTAGAAATTAAGATAGCAATCTTAGCTAAAGGGGCTGTTCTCAAATCAAGGTGAAATCAGAGGATGATTCCTTCTCACTTACATGAGAAGATAGGAACATTTAGTCTAGCTTACTTGCTTCTAGCCAGAAGGTGGATGTAGAGCAGAATGGAGGGTGAGCCCTGGCACCCCCCAAAAAACTGGAAAGGAAAAAGGAAGCTAAGTAAATAAATATGTGGAGCCCCCTGGAGAACCTTTATAAGTTTCAGCAACAAATCTGTTAAGGCTTGCAAATCGTAGCAAGCTGCTCCTTTAATAGTTGAGCTTTCCTCTTGCCCAGAGGAAGAATGGGGAAGAATTTTCCCACCCAAAATGGGAAAACTTGTACCCTTGGCTCCCACTTGGAGATGACCCATGAAAACTGGAGGTTCTGAGCCAGGCCCTGAGATCTGGTAACCCTAACCAGTATGGCCAAGAGGCGGGAATGCTGTGTGCTGTAGTCCAACCATCTCTGGAGCGGAGCAGGTTGAGAAAGACTTGGCTCAGCTAGATACAGAAGAAATATTGCCTGGTTGTCATCCTTCCTAAAAACCTGGGTTGTCCCAGTCTCATTCCAGAGTAAGTCAGAGATGGGAAAGTTTTCTTTTGTGTCAAAGAGGGAAGTAATTTTCTGAAGTCACTTGGCCCGAAGAGCAATGTTACCAGGAATAGAAATTGGTCTGTCTCTTTTTCCCCACTGCCGATCCAAAGTCCTCATTGCTTTGCAGTTGCTGTTTTCCAAAGAAAAGCTAAAAGGATAGAGAGGTTTAAGTGGGACTGTGTGGGTGCTCTCTGCTATGACAAGAAAATTCTGCACCCATCCTTTTGTGTTGGTTGTCACGCACCATGATCACACTCATTTTTCTGCTGGTACATGTGCCACAAATCCCAGTGATCCTACGCATCACAAAATACACATTTGTCTAGGCTGCCTGTGGCATTCTGTGCAATGTGGGACTGGCTAAGACTATCAGCCAAATATGAGAAACCGTCATGCGCTCTGGATTTTTTGCCACCTACCTGGAGGTCACAATGTACGGGCACATGTGTGTGTTAAGCATGTGGCAATACAGAATTATCTTCCAGCACCACATTTTGAACATGTTGATTCTTTTCCTGTCCACTTTCTTCACTATCCAGCTTTCCTACCCACGCACAGAAAATGGAAATACTATGGCGTGGATGATTCCGACTTTAGCATTTAACAATATCTTGGAGAACAACAGTAAACTACCTTTGAGTATTCTCTGCCAAAGAGAATCCTGTAAAATTCATAGGGTCACCATAAATTGACAAGTGATTTGAGTGCATGCCTACACACACACACACACAGAGCTGACACGAGGATCTTATCTAGTTTCTTGGCTTTTCCAAGTCACAAGTTGTGCAGCACACTACTTCTAAACAACAGTTTCCATGCTCCTTTTTATACTAAAATGCAGGAATCCTGGAACATTTCTTGAGGTATGGTGTGTAGGAAAGCCAGTGTGGCTTGAGCGTTGGACCCTGAAGACCAGGATTTGATTCCCAGCTTGGCCATGGAAACCCACTGGGTGATCCATTGGGTGCATCACACACTCTCAGCCTCAGAAAACCCTGTGATAGGCTTGTGGCTTCCCTGCCAGTACAGCAGTAAAAATGCTCTGGGTTTTAGTCCAAACTTTAGAAGCTATCCAAGCTGCTAGACCCCATCCTTGAAATCAGTTCAGCATCTTGGATAGCCCCTCAAAAGTCCAGATTAAAACCCAGAACATTTTCACTGTCTCATTGACCTGGAAGCTATGAACTGCCCCTGCCCAAATCCTTAAGTTGATTTTTCCCTCTTAGGAAAATTCCCTGATTGGATTCAGGTTGGCTACTGCTTTTATAAATTGGGACTGAAACAAAACTCACAGGAGATCTGATTACAAATCAGAATTTGACTGCCAAGGCAAAGAATATCCCATCTGCGTCAGGAAATGGCCATCTTGCTAGCTGGAATGCACCAACCCTTCAAACTGGATTTGCACCAAACCTCTTGAAAGGTCAGACAGCAATACATACAGGAAAAGTGCATCTCAAATCAGGGAAATGAAGATGAGTGGCAGCTTTCTTCCCTGATTCCGTGGCTTTGTTGTGAAGATCAAGCACAAAGGTATTCTGTGCAGAATATCTTCTGCTTCCCAACGGCACTATGGAGGAAAAAAAGTGGATTTGGGTATACAGGGGATTGTACCAAGGAGCAATGGTTAATGAGTAGGAGATTCTCCATTACATACAGTGCTGACAGGAGGTGAAAGTGTCTTAAAACAGCAGTGACAGTGACCACAACAAGGAGTGAATACAGCCCTGCCAATACATCTATGCATGACACTATCAAAAGTAGTCATGAGTCTCCTTCTTTTTGTGAAAAATAGAATTTTTAAATGTTCGTTGTGGGGGCAGAGGAAGGACTGGAACCTGTGAGAAAGCTGATTTGCAAGACCTACACATTTCCACAAGAAGTAATTTATTCTTTTTATGGCCAGAAAAGTAGGAGTCTGGAGAGTTTGGAGATTGTAAAAACAGCATTTGGGGGAATGTGTCCAGTCCTAGCCCAGGTTTTGCCCACCCCTTGAGATACAGGATTTTATCAAGTTTTCTTTTTACCAAAAGACTGGTGGTTTGTGAGAACTGTTGAGTAATAGATCTCTGTGTCCTGCTGTTTGTATTTAATTTTACAAAAATTCCGTACCTCTTGCCAGAGTTTCTGCAGCTTCCAATATGAATTTTGTACCCTTGGTTCCTTGTATGTTCATCTTCACTGAATGTTTGCAAACTGGGACTAAGGCCATTTCTGCACTACACTGTTATAGTGCTATTATTCCACTTTCAACATCCTTTGGAATCCTGGAATTTGTAGTTTACTGAGGCCAAAGAGTTCTCTGGCTGGGAATTCTAAAGGCCCCTCCTGAAACTGCAAACCCCAGGATTCTATAGGATGTTGAAAGTGGAATAATCGCACTGTAACAGGCTAGTGCGGAAGTGGCCAAGGTTGTATCCTGGAATCTGGGCACCCTATCAGGGAGCTGAAGGATTTGTGCCTTGGTGGATTCACATTTTGAGGTCGGAGTGGGCAGTTGCATGGGAGGCATTGGCCAGTTTTTACCTTACAGACTCTCACCCATGGACCACATACTGCCATAGCAAGCCCAAATATCTGTTTTTCTCTGCAGCCCCTCTCAAATTGGTGACAAGAAGTGGAGTTGTGTCATTCCTGTCACCATTTTGAGAGAGGCTGCAGTGGAAAATGAAGGTATTGGGGGGGTATTATAGGGTTTTGGTGTGCCTTTGGGGTTATGGGGGTGGGGCTTTTCATGCGGATTTGGTGCAAAAAAAAAAAGCCCAAATATGTGCTGAAAAATTGGAGACCTTTGGGGGACAGGTGGAGGAGTTTCAGGGGCCACAAAAATGGCATCCAGGAACAGCACGTGGCTTGTGGGCCACAGTTTGGCCACTCCTGGTTTGAGAGAAGTGAAACAAACTCTACCAAAGTTGTCATGGATAGAAATAATAGATCCTGACTGACGGTGGTCAAATGTGCATGTTTCCAGAAATGCGCAGAGATGTGCATGTCTCCTGCTACGGTTCCAAACTCAGTTGTAATTTCCCTTGCTGTATTCCAGGGACAGGGGGCCGCTTTATCCTGAAGACTGAACTCAGTTTTCAAAGAAGTTTTCAGGTGTTGCCATGTTGCAGCGGTCAGGCCAAAGGCAAAAAGCATGAGATCAAACACGCAAGCGTATGTGAGCTGAAAACTCTAAGAGCAGCTAAGCCTCAGGAGACAAAATTCAATGTTTTAGAATTGGACACATTGACAGGAAAGCTGGGTCAGCATCAAATATAATTTCAGTGACCAAGGATTTGCAGGAAATCACAGAGGGCTGAATACAGCACCAAGGCCTGGGATTCTTCCACTGTACTTTAAGCCGCATTAAATTTTATTCCTCAGTTGGACATCCTTCAGGTGTGCTTTAGTTGTATGCTTCTGCGTGGAAGGGGGCTGGACTAGATGGCCCTTGTATGTCATGTCCTAGATAACCTACTCTCAAAAAACTTCACTCAGAGTTTCAAACAGAAATATTTATTAAGAAAAGCAAGCATCTAAGTTGGTTGCAGGTTTTATACCTTGTCATACAAATTTTTGTGCACATATCAATCATTGGTTAAAGTAGTAAACGGTCAAGTCATTCCACTAGCACAGGCATTTTCCCAGGCTTCTAGTTAGCTACATTTCTTTCATCATGGGAGCGAAACTAAATTCCTGAATTGTTATCTTATGCATAGCTGATTCTCATAACACCTTCCTAGCACTTCACTGTTTCCACCCTTTTGATCTTCCTCCCTCTTGCCAGCTACAAAGTGACACTGGACGTTACAGCAATTAACAATTTGGAGCCTTGGGATTCTTTAGAGTTTCAACTGGATACACTATTGCAGGTAGTGATTAGCAATAAATACTAGCTCTTCAGCAAGTGATGCCCTTTTTGATCTATGCAGCTATAATAATACATATACTAATGCATACATATGACAGGAGCCATGCATCATGACATTGTGGTTCCTTCCACTCTATGGCCCTTTCGCACAGCATTTGCCATGCGAAAGGGCGCCCGGAGCGTTGTGAAATTGTGAGGAGCGATCTGCATGATGCACTCAAAATCGCACGATGCTCCAGGGTAGGGACTTTTTCATTTTTGGCTTTCAGCTGAAAATGATGCACGATCGTACATTGCTCCAGGGCCTCGCGCGCACTTGCCGTGCGTGCGGAGCCTCCGGAGCCATGGCGGTCACGCTTCCTGCTTCAGCGCAGCCTGGGAAATTCCCAGGCTGTGCTGCGGAAGGAAGAGGCAGGGCTCTCGCGCTGCCAGCTTGGGAGCAGGCAGCTCGTGCGGAGCTGAAGCAGCGGGGATGCGAGAGCCTCTTGCTGGAGGCTGCTTGCGTGATCCCCACACCCCAGCACCGAAAAAAGGTAAGCTGTGGAAAGGGCCTATGATTCTACGATGCTGCAGTTTGAGTCCTCATGCTTTCAGAGGTGTGCTGAATGATTATCCCTGGCATGGTCTCTTCCGTAGTGGCCCTTATCTGATGAAGTACCTCCCTAGGCATTGAGATACATACCAACACTTTTTCTAGTTGCTTAAGCTCCTGGCAGTTAATTTCTTACTACCGTGCACTCACATTATTATCTGTCTGCAGTTTTATTGGCTGCTGTTCTACTTGTGTTCCTTAGTTGTTGTTTTTTTTAAAAACAGATATGCGTTTAAACTGCTGGTTGGTGGCCGCAGTAGCTTCCAATCAGTTTCATCGCCTTGCCGCTCATATTCTTGGACTGAGACGTGGATATAACTGTTTAAAGTAACTTGTCTTCCACATCTCGGTCCTAGAACGTGGCCAGCAGTTGGAAGGGAGCACATGCAGAATGTTTTTTCACTGCTAATAGGTAGCCACAGCCCAGTCTCCCACATCACAGATGAAGCCTTCTCAGAATTAAGATTCTGTATTCTGCCCCTTGGGAGGTCTGTCTGACCCTATCCCTAAATTACCTTCCAAGGGGGCTTTTGGTTTTTTCAGTCCATAATTGTACTGAGCTAGCCAGCTTCTTGATGAATCTGCTGGGCTCAGACATGGTTCCTTCTTGAACACCGTTGCTGTACATGATGGTTTACAAAGTTCAATAGGTCTCTGCCCTGAAGGGCTTGCAAACTGAAGACTGAAGGAAAAAACAGTAGAAAAATGTTGGCTTATTTCTTCTTTGTGTGTGTGTGTGTGTTTTTTTAATTTCATTTTTATTAAAGTTTCACAAAAATAAAACAACATTTTCTTATTGTTAATTCAAATGCAATATTTCTTGCTTCTTCCTAAATTGATCCTGTTTCCATCTTCAATGTCAACCTAATTAACATTTCCCTTAGCACTGCATAAATTAACAGAGGCTGTTTTTGACTAGCATTGCAGTTTTTATCAATCTGTTTATGCACCTGTGGATTTACCAGCAAAAAGGAAGCAAAATAATGACTATTGCTATAAATAAAACTTGGGGAGCCGTGGTTTTGTTTTATTTTTTTCATGTTGTGGAACATTCGCTTCTCAGAAACCTTTCACTCTAATGGGTCCTGTTTTTGTATGTGAAATTTGTTTATGAAACTGGAAGTACCTCGAGAGGAGAGAGAAATGAATGTGTGTGTGTGGTTGCGTGTGTTGTTTTCATCTTGCAGGGTGTGGGGCAAAGGGCGGCTGGCATCCCAGCCCTGGGAACATTCTCCTCCCTGCCGTTCCCTGGCTTGCAAGTTCATGCACTAGGCGGGTAAACAGCTGGGCCTCTCGTGCAGAGGAGAAATGGCATGCGCAGGAGGTATCGTAGCAGCCGGGCTCCTCGTGCACGCTCCTTCCACATGCCCGGTAGCAGGAAGTTTCGTTTTCCTCCTGCTTCATTGCCTGACCTTTCTGTAACCCAGCGCTCGGAGCGGCTCCTGAGCCATGTGAAAGACGCATGCACGCTCATTGTTGCTCTCAGTCTCGTTCACATGGCTTCTCCATGGAGAAGCACTTTCCAAGAAGCCTCGGGAACAAGCAAGCCTGATAAACAAGCCGTCCTGTGGGCTCAAAATGTTTTTAGTGCTCAGCACTTCAGAGCGAAAACATATTTTTCAAACATCTCAGATTCAGCTGCAGGGTTTCCCTGCTTCGGATGTCAGCTTGCTGAACAGCTGCATAACATCGCGTAAGGACAAAGGAACGGCTCTAGATGGCTTTAATTCTGAGGCGAGGGGAGGGCAAGAAACGTCTTTGATGTACTCAGAGTTGTTTCCTAGAATTTGAAGGTACAGAGCTAGCAGTTTTGTTTTCTATTTCTGCTGTTGCAAGGTGTCAGCAGCCAATGGATGCATCCTGGACAGTGCAAAACAAAATCCAAAATTTGCAAAAAAGTGGTACTTTCATTGTTGTTGTTGTGTGCCTTCAAGTCGTTTCCAACTTATGGCAACTCTAAGGCAAACCTATCATGGGGTTTTCTGGGGCCTGACCGAAGTTACCCAAGGGGTTCCCTTGGCTGAGCGGGGAATCAAACCCTGGTTTCCCGGGTTTAGTCCAATACTCAAACTGCTACACCATGCTGGGTCTCTGTACCATTATTAGCCAACCAAAATGCACAGAACACTTCATGCAAGCTTTCAAAGCTCCACTGGCTTCCTCATCAGGCGAAAGATGTTTTAAAAAAATCATACAGGGAAAACCAAAATGATGGTGCTGGAGCCATAACCCTAGATTTTGTATCGTATGTTCAGTTGGTCTGGAGGGATCTAAATACAGATCGAGGCCTCTCCCCTTTTTTCGGACATGTGGGGATTGAGACAAAGGACAGCAAAATTTCAACTCCATTAACAGCAGTAAAGCAACCCCCCTTGGGATCCAGGGTGCCCTCTGGACCATACAGTGTCAAACTGTGCCTGCTCTCCAGGAGAAGGAAATCTAATCTAATATGAAAAAGTCAAAGTCTGTGAGTTTGTCCGTGTCAGCTGAAGACCTGACCTCATAGGATTGGCTGTGCTAGGCAAAGACTTTATATGATTGGCTGCCTAAGATGATGTTATGGAATCCTGGGGTTTGCAGTTTAGGGAGAGGCCTTTAGAATTCTCAGCCAGAGAGCTTTTGGGCCTGGCCGGTTGCTATGGAGATGAGGCCTAGCAGCAAGAAGGAGGGGGAGGGCAGTGTATTCCCTCAGGAACCTAACCTCTGTATGTTAATAACTCTGAATACAGATTGGATTGGGGAATATGGGGGAAAGTTCTGGGTACTGGACAAGACAGTTTTTGGAATTAGAGACACGGGATCTCAAATCTTTCTGAGAAGTATTACTTATGAGAAAATAAAATCCCGGGCAACGCCAGGGATATACACTAGTGCTATATGAAATCTGTCTGCCCTTGCGACTTGCTCTGGCCCTTCTTTCTTGGCTGCAAAACATGACAAAGAAAACTGCTTCTTCTTACTCCAAAAGTAACTTTTCCAAGCTATAGAGCATACCTTCTTACTGCCCTAGTTGGCAGAGACAATCTGAATTAATCCTCTGATATTCGGAAGGCAATCCTCTAATATTAAAAACGCAATATCATCTGTCTCTAGGGGGGACCTTATGTTATGCTTCTAGAATCATTAGAGAAAACAGAGGTGTCCGTGCTGCTCTGGAAGTCTGTCTAGAAATGGCAGCTAGTGCAAAATACAGCCATATGACTGAAACCCCGTATCAAAGGCACTGCTTTCTGATTTCATTCTGGGCCCAATTCAAGGTGCTGATTTGTGGTTCTTCCTTGCCATCAAGTCAAATTCAACTTATAGTGACCCATGAATACAAGGTCTGCCATCAGCTGCCCTGCTCAGATCTTGTGAATTTGTGAATATGCACTCAATTAACTCAAGCAGGGCCAGGAGGGAGAGAGGATACAATGGGGCAGAATCCATTAGGCCAGTGGTTCTCAACCTGTGGGTCCCTAGATGTTCGTGGATTTCAGCTCCCAGAAGCCCCAGCCACTATGGTCAATACTCAGGGCTTCTGGGAGCTGAAGTTCAAAAACATCTGGGGACCCACAGGTTGAGAACCACTGCATTAGGCCCAGGCAAAAGCAAACTCCAGCAGCCTCTTCTAGCTCATCTGCTCATCCTCACCAGTAATTTTAGCCACCTTGACTGCACTCTGATGTTGCTTGGCTGCACACGTCCAGGTTTTCACCTGTGAAAGGTTGGAAGGTATGTGAGAGCTCTTTGTATCGACAGGTAAACATATCTCATCGCAGTGCTGGAGTCATCCTCTCCCCCTCCTGGGGGATATTAGAAGATATTAAAAGATGGGGTTGTGCAATTAGTTTTATTGATTTGGGATTCCTTCCCAGTCACAGGCTTACTTTAGCACGTTCTTCAGATATTCTATTTTGGATTTGTTTTTAAGATCTTATCTTGCCTTTTGTCACACACAGTTTCAAGGGATGGGGGACACTATGGTAGATAATTATTTGTCTGTCTGTCCATCCATCCATCCATCCATATATTTATCTGTCTATCTATTATACAGAATATATAGATAGATCTATCTATATAAGTTTGTCTATCTATATATTATGCAAAACAACTGTTTAATATCACGCAACAGTACACCACACACATGAAAACAGAAGCTCTGGAAGATGAAAATGACAAGTTTTAGTTATCAAAAAGATCTCACATACAGTTATAAGCACTGGGGAATTACTTTTTGCAGACAGCAAGAGGGCAAGAAGTCCCTGTCCTGAGCCGGTTACAATTTAAACTTTGACATAGCAGAAACAATATAGGAAGGAGTAAACTGAGAAGTAATATTCCAACAGCACACAATCCGCAGACCCAATGTGGACCCTGCTATGCCACTTCTTGTCCTCCTGCCAAGCCTGGGAGGTGGTGTCAAGCCAATCCCCCCTCCAAAAGGGCTTCTCTGTCTGTGCTGCCAATACCTATGCAGAAGAAACAATCTTTTAAGCCACTCTCTTTCTTAGGCCCTTTTCGCATGGCATTTTCCATGTGAAAGAGGTCCTGGAGTGCTGCGCAATTGTGAGGAACGATCTGCACAATGCACGCACAATCACGCGATGCTCCAGGGGCCGGGAGGTGCCAGTGGTGCACCTTTTCATTTTCAGCTAGAAGCCGAAAATGGTGCGCGATTGTGCATTGCTCCCTGGCCTCGCGCGCACTTACCTGGTGTGCAGAGCCTCCAGAGCCACGCTGGTTGCGCTTCCTGCCCCAGTGCAGCCTGGGAAACTCCCAGGCTGTGCTGCGGAAGGAAAAGGCGGGGCTCTCTATGAGCAGGCAGCTCATGAAGAGCCGAAGGACCCCGGACGTGAGAGCCTCTCGCTGGAGGCTGCTTGCACGATCCCCGCACCCCAGCGCCGGAAGAAGGTAAGGTGTGGAAAGGGCCTTAGTAGATTCATAGCAGCCTCCATACACAACTTTGGCTATTTCCTCACGACGACACTCTTCCGTTTCATTGTGCTGCAATCCTGGATCCAGAAAGGAGCATGTCAGCGATGTTCCCCTCCACACCTGCTCACTCCATGCAGAAGGGAGCATGCTGCTGCTGCCTCTTCCTTCCACATTGCAACTGAGCGCTTCCCATTGCTGTGCTATGAAAGGAAGCGTTGCCATTGTGCTTCCATGGCTTCCGCATGGCCGGGACAGGAATGCCTAGTGATTGCAGGTGCAAAATGAATTTTTTCCATTTTGCAAAAGCTGCATGAGTGCAACGCTTGGGGACGGGATGGCAACGGGCCAGCGATGACGTCATGCAAAAGCACGACCTGCCAACCGCTGCCATCCTTTCCCAGCACAGCCCTATCGTGCGGAAATGACTGTATGTAAAGATATGTGCGTATGCATGTGCACAGACCCTGAGCAACATTGGCCCTTTCCGCACTGGGCTGTTAAAACAGTGCAGAGCGACCTCCGACGGAGGTCTTCTGCACCGTGGAGTGGACTGGGACAGACTACTTTTCGTAGTTCCGCACCTCAGTCCGGTTCGGAGCGACAGGAACTGGTTGCACAGCATGGTTTTTAAAAACCTCTTTTAAGAGGTTTTTAAAAAGCATGGAGTGCGAGACTCTGTGTCACTCCGTTGCCGCGCTCTGGTGCAGATTTGCAGGCGCGCACTAGTGCATGTCTGCAGATCTGCTGGGGGCGGGCTTTAGGCTGGTGAGCTTCTCCAGTTGGTGGAGACCCTCCACCAACCGGAAGCCGCCAGTTTGGATACCGCCAGTTTGGACGAGCTCGCACTGCTCCTTGTCCTGATGGACTCAACTGGACGCCGAAGAAATCCGGTGAGTCCCATTTTTGTGTGGTTCCTTCCCCACGGAAGGGCCATTGTCTGTAATACTCAGGGCCAAAATGTTTAACCATTTCTGAAACAGTTGGCTCTTTCAGTGACGTGGGCTTAAGACAGAGATGGGCAACTGTGGTGGGGGCCGAAGCTATTCCGGCAAGACAAGAAATGACATGGTGTCACTTCAGGTTCCAGGATTCTGCCATAAAGTTGCCAATTTTAAAGGATTTGAGGAGTTATAGAGGCAAAAGGACTCAGACCACTCTGTTTTTGCGGCTGTTTGGTGGTGCTTTGGGCCCCACATCCAACCAATTTTTCAGAAATTTGCGGGGAAGGTCTTGGGACTTCCTGGGTCTCAGAGACCACAAAATAGTTTTATATTCCTCCCTTAGGCCTAGGAGCGTATCATATGAGGCAAGTAAATTGCAATCACAGCAGGATAATAGTGTTTTTGGCAGGGGCTTATCACATGAAATCATTCCTCTCCTGTTGTTCTCGTGGTGGAAGACTGTTTGGAAAGCATTTCGTTGCCAAGGAAGTCATTAACAGATGTTTTGTGTATTTGTAAAAGAAACGCTTTCCAAACAGTCTCCCACTGGGAGAAAAAAATCCTGCTGTCCTTGAGATCTACCTGCCTTGTGTCATAAGCTCCCTAGTTGCAGGAGTGTGGGAATGAATAGACCTATCCAGAAAATGTGGGTTTTCAACAGAGCTTAGGAAAAGTTTTGCCGACACATCCTAGAATCTCCCAAACAGCATGGACAAAGGGGAATCTGGGGTGCTGTAGTCCAAGAAGCTCCTAATGTTTTCCAAGCACTGGTCTTGAGTTGGGATTTAATTGGGAAGTTTCTTTGGGGAAGAGGTATCAGCTGGGCTGTGGGATATGAATTTGTAACTGCTATGTCTGGCCCTGCAAAAATAAAAGGAATCCAAGAGTCTTAGGAGACCACAAGCTGAACATGAGTCAGCAGTGTGATGCGGCAGCTAAAAAAACCAATGCAATTCTGGGCTGTCTAGGTCAATAGAGTGATGATACCACTCTATTTTGCTTTGGTCAGACCCTATCTGGAATACTATGTTCAGTTCTGGGCACCACAGTTCAGGAAGGATATTGACAAGTTGGAATGTGTCCAGAAGAGGACAACCAAAATAGCAGAAGGCCTGGAAACCCTGCCCTATGAGTAGTAGCTTAGGGAGCTGAGTATATTTAACCTAAAGAAGAGAAAGTTAAGAGGCAACATGATAGCTATATTTAAATATTTGAAGGGATGTCATATGGAGGATGGAGCAAGCCTGTTTTCTGTTGCTTCAGAGACTAGGACATGGAGCAATGGCTTCAAACTTCAGGATAAGAGATTCTGTCTAAACATTAAGAAGAACTTCCTTGATAGTAAAGAGCAGTTGGACAGTGGCATACGCTGCTTGAGAGCATGGTGGAGTCTCCTTCTTTGGAGGTTTTTAAACATTGTCTGGATGGCCATCAGCCAGGCATGCTTTGATGGTATATTCCTGCATGGTAGAGGGTTGGACATGAAGACCCTTGTGGTCTCTTCCAACTCTAGAATTTGATGATTCTGTGATATAGTCCAAGGTAGAGCCAGCATAATGTAGTGGTTTGAGCACTCAACTATGACCTGGAGAGCAGGGTTCAATTCCCTGCTTGGCCGTGGAAACCCACTGCGTGACTTTGGGCATGTCAGACATTTTCAACTGCAGAAAATCCCATGAAAGGTTTGCCTTTGGGGCTGCCAAAAATTGGAAACAACTTGAAGGCACACAACAACAAGGAAAGCAATAGTGTCAGTAAAACTTTCAGAACAAGGACAGATGATCCTCAGTGTCTTGCAGGTCCAAAACTCAATGATGTGGGCAGGGAGGGGCCTGCTTTCGGAACCCAACCCTCAGTACATATTGTGCTGCGATGGCCCAGTTACTCGAGGAGGCGTAAGAGAGGTTTCATAGCTCCCTGGGCACAGACAGTATTGGCTACGCACACTGGGGTATGAAGTTTCTTGGTCAAGCTGTGTGGCCAAGAATTATGTAAGCTGACCAGACAGTAATAAGGAACACTTTTGGCACAGTGAGGAAACAGATAAAGTTACTAAGTCTGCAACTCCATACTCCCAGAGGACAGGAGTAGAAGACCCAATGAACTTGGCTGGGACCTACTTTTGAGTATAAATTTAATCACAGGGGTAGGAATCCTGCAGCTCTCCAATGTTCTTGGAATGCATGTCCCAGCAGCCCGTAGTGAGGAATGCTGGGAGTTTCAGTACAACATGCGGAGGGGATACCTTCCAACATTTCTACAGATCAAAACAGGGATGTGAGCAGTCAGATAACATCAGAGTGTGGTCAAGATGAGTTATTGATGAGGAAGAACACACAAGCTAGGAGTTTGCTTTTGCCTGAGCATACTGGGATCCTGCACCTCCTCTCCCTCTCTCCTGCAGTTGGCCACCCACATTCACTAGGGTTAGAGGTGCAGGATCCTTGAAAAAATGGGAGACACCCAGGGTCCAAAGCTTGTCAGGGAAAGGAGAGGGAACGGGGTGGGCTGGCATGATGGCCATACACTTTCTCTCTCCTGCCCAACTCCTTCCTTGGGTATGTGGGGGGCATCAGGAGAGGGTTTATGGTGCTGAGAAATGGGGCCGCAAGCCATCTTTAGCTGGCCAAGCAGTGGCTGCTGGAGGAGAAGGAGGACCAAAGGTGGATTTTAAAGGGCTGTGTGGCTTGATCGGAGCCACCAAGAGGGAAGAAGCACCTGAGATGAGGGGGTGTTGCACAGGTTGAAGAAATGTGCAGATAATCAAATTTGTGAAAGTTCAACCTGCAAATGGAGGGCTGACCGTACTTTTGGACTTTCAGCTCAGTTTGCAGCAACTGAAGTAAGCTAAGAACCAAGTGGGGAAAATGGGAGGAAGTGGGAGGTAGGAAGAGAAATGGGACATTTTAGATGTAGCTGAAAAAGTGGGACGACCTAGGATTAATTGGGACTGTCCCTCCCAGAGGGTGTGGAAGGGCTGTATGATCTCCAATGGACGAAAAGGACTACACTGTCATCTTCCCACTGTGTTTGCATGGAAGGGGGCACTTCCTTCCACGTGTTGTTATATTTCTATCCTGTGTTTCTGCTGCAAAATAATGACGAAGATAGCAAAAAACCACACATTAAAAACAGCTTAAAAGAAAGCTGAACGCAGATTAAAAGCAAATTAAAAGCAGAAAGACAATAAAACCGTTAAAAATCATCACATTTATTGACAAATTAGGCTTACGTTGGCAAGCAGTCTCCCACTGCCTGATACCAAGGATGAGCAAAAGCAGCAATATAATTTCAGATGTACGGCAACCGCCGAGTTTAGACGGATGCTTTGCAGAGGGATGCCTGAGTCACCCCGGGACATCATCAGGAAACTGTCCTTTGCAGGATGGGCTGCCGGTCACCATAGCAACGGGGGCCTTGTGATGTCAGCAGTTGAGTCAGGCTTAGAGGGGAGTCAGTCGGCTCATGCAGCCGGCAAGAGGGGAGGCGGAAGCATCCACCATGAGCCCCAAAGGGAGGATGAGGTGAGTTTTATGCAAGGAGAGAGAAGGATTTGTCAGGCAATAACGCAGTAGAGCAGGGGCTCTTAACTTAGGGTCCGTGAACCCCTATCTGGGTGACCTCACACAAGTCACATTCTCTCAGCCTCAGAGGCAAAGGCCACAGCAAGAAATCTAGCCAAGAAACCCCCCGTGATAGGTTTGCCTTAGGCCATTTCCGCCCTAGGCTGTTATAGCGCGACTATTCCACTTTCAACCTCCTATGGAATCCTGGGGTTTGCAGTTTCGGGAGGGGCCAGCCGGCCCCTCCCGAAACTGCAAACCCCAGGATTCCATAGGAGGTTGAAAGTGGAATAGTCGCGCTATAACAGCCTAGGGCGGAAATGCCCTTAGAGTTGCTGTAAGTCAGTTCTCAAAGGGGAGAGACATGATGGCTAGAAAGAACCTCCCCTGACAGTAGCACTTTGGCCATTTCTGCACTAGACTGTTATAGTGCTATTATTCCACTTTCAACATCCTATGGAATCCTGGGTTTTGCAATTTAGAGAGGGGCCTTTGAGCATTCCATAGGATGTTGAAAGTGGAATAATAACACTATAACTGTCTAGTGCGGAAATGGCCTTTGTCGTCGTGTGCTGTCAAGTCACTTCCGACTTATGGCAATCCCATATTGCATGCTCTTTTTGGCAAGATTTCTTCGGAGGGGGTTTACCTTTGCCTTCGACCGAGGCTGAGAGAATGTGACTTGCCCAATGTCGCCAACTGTCTGAGCAGAGATGTGAACCCTTCTTTCCAGAAACCTTTAATAAATAAATATTTGAATATTTAAATAAGCATTTGAATATTTAGTTCTAAATTTAAATATTTATATCTTGAGTTTTAAGTCTTGGAGGTCCCCAGCAACAAATTATATTTATAGGGGGTCCCTGGTAAAGAGAAGGCTAAGAACCACTGCAGTAGAGGGGAAAGTCCTCTTATTCAATTACAACTGTCCATATAGAACTGTTGAGTGTTGGCTGCTTGGTTTCTTTTCTTGTATTCTGTTGAAATCAAAAATATAATATACAGCTTAGGTGCAGGATATCCAAAGGGCTGTGTTTCCATCTATGAGTCTGGTTGAGCACTAAAGGCCATTTCTGCACTACAGTCTTATAGCGCTGTGATTCCACTTTCAACATTCTATGGAATCCTGGGGTTTGCAGTTTTGGGAGGGGCCGGCTGGCCCTTCCCAAAACTGCAAACCCCAGGATTCCATAGGATGTTGAAAATGGAATCATAGTGCTATAACAGTCTAGTGTGGAAATGGCCTTTTTCTTTTTTTGCTCACTACCCCTCTATGTATGTAATGTGCCTTCAAGTCACCTGTTGTCTAATGGTGACTCCATGCATTTCGTAGGGTTTTCTTGGGCAAGCAAGTTTGCTACTTCCTTCCTCTTACCAGGTCAGCCCTGGTTAGTACTTGGATTGGAGCCTGCCAATGACTATCAGATATTAGAGGCTGTTTTTGAGAGGAAGGAACTACCCTTGAGTGTTCCTTGCCTAAGAAAACCCAATGAAATTAATCGGGTCGGCATAAGTCAACAGGCAGCTTTGGCTTTGCTGTGGCCTCGTGTTTTTATCAGGCTTTGAGCAAAAGCGGAATACAACAATTTTGGCTTAGACAGGGTAGAAGGATTTCATTGCCTCTGGACCTAGGAAAAAGATGCCTGCCTTAAAGTGTAAGGGCCTTTCTGCACTATATTGGTATAGTGCCATTATTCCACTTTCAGCATCCTGTGGAATCCTGGGGTTTGCAGTTTAGGGAGGGGCATTTGGAATTCTCAACCAGGGAGCTCTTTGGCCTCAGGAAACTACAAACCCCAGGATTCCATAGGATGTTGAAAGTGGAATAATAGCAATATAAAAGTGTAGTGTGGAAAGGCCCTAGCAGAACAGTTCTCCAAGAAATGGCTCCTTCCCACAGCGCTTTTCTGTGCTTGTAGGTGAGTTGGGGCCAGAAGGCACACACACACTCTGATACACTCCATGATCTTAGAATTGTCTCGCTGAACATTTGTGGACTGCCTCTTCTCTCGTTGTTTTTAAATCTCAGTTGAAATCTTTCTCGTTTTCCAAAGCGTTTGCAGTTTTGGTCTGAAATTGTTCCATCATCTTGTAAAGTTGATTACATGTATTTGACACTTTGCTTTATTTTATATTTTACTATTTTTTTTGTGTTAATCTGGATAATGTGTTTTACAATTGCGTAGCTTAGTTTATTTTTGCACTACTCCTTTCTGCTGCTGTGTACATATGCATATATTTTAGATTGTATGCCTTTGGCAAGGCTGGCTATATGAATAAACAATAGCTGCAGCAAAATACCAACAACAAGAAAATTGATGGAAACAAAGGACAGGACCTTCTTGGTGGCTGCTCCCATTCTTGCAAAATTGCTCCCTAGAAAGGCTAGGATGACTCTCTCCTTGGTCTCCGCCTGCCAGCGAGTGAAATTTTTCTTATTCTGTCACATTAAGTTGCCAACTTGAAAACTGGAGAGGGCTCCTGTGCTTTTACGGTTGTATAGAAAAGGGTTATATTCCACCCACGTAACCAGCAATGCCTGCTGAAATTTCCTTCTCATTCTGGCAACCATCTTCATCGGGCTTTCAGGAACTGACTGCGATGGGCTTTTAATAGTGAGCTGCTTTGTTGGTATTTTATAGTTTGCTTTTTAATGAATTTTAAATGGTTTTCACTCTGTTGATTGATTTAAAACTAACACACACATTTACAGATATTTTTAATTTGTACTGAATTCTAGTAATTTGTAAGCTGCTTTGTGTTCCAATATAAGGAAAAGGGCAGGATATAAATAAATAAAATGGAAATAGTGACTACTACAACTGATAATTCTGATGGATTACACCAGTTGTCTGTCTCTTCTTGCCCAAGATATTTGGTAGCTTCATGCCAAGGATGGGATGGTATTCCTTCCTCTTATATGTGAATGCAAATATGTGCTATGCAAATATAAGGTGCGTGCATAGTGTGTGCTACTACAACCTGCCTGCGCTTTTTTGTTGTATATGGGATGCAGCATATAGTTTCCTAAAACTCCATGCACCCCACAAAGTGGGGCTTGCTTGCAGAAATCTTAGGCTGTTTCCGCCCTACATTGTTATAGTGCTATTATTCCACTTTCAACACCCTGTGGAATTCTGAGGTTTGTAGTTTACCGAGGCCAAAGAGCTCTCTGGATGAAAATTCTAAATGCCCCTCCCTAAATTGCTAACCCCAGGATTCCATAGGGTGCTGAAAGTGGAATAACAGCATTATAACAGTCTAGTGTGGAAATGGCCTAAGACAAAAGAAAATGAACTTAAAAACAATCCAGGAAGAATGTTTATAATTTTTACAATTTTTTTTTGTTGAACACGAACCACAAACTGTGCCCCCACCACTTCAGGGTGAGTCCAACCCCTCCACGGGGCCCATGAGTCCCCCACTGTTATTGAATGTAATTTACTTCTTGAAACTTTTTTCCACATTTATTTTTGTTTTTATGAATCTGGTCACATTCAGGATGCATTGCTTAAGCTTCTTTTGCGTTCTTCCCGGTAAGTTTGCTGTTGAGAAAAGTTCCTGTTCGTCATATTCTTGTAATTATTTAATTATTGGTGCAGTAATCTGTGTCCCCAAGGCTGTCCGGGACAGACTAATTGCAGCAGTAGCATTATGACATACTGTATTATGCAACCGGAGGGCTGTACATCAGGAGAAAGTTGTAGTGTATCATCTCTAAATCAAACTTGCATTGTCAGACACTATATTACGTATCTAAAACGTCTTTGCTTGATGTTTCTGTGTAGAAGTAATAGTAGTAGTAATAAACTAATAATAATAATAATAATAATAATTTCTATTTCTTTCCTCCCTCTCCCCATGGCTCAAGGTGGGTTAGCCCTAAAACCATTTAAAATACTATTCACTAATTTAAAATTCATGTTAAAAATTGACTGGGTAGGCCTGCTGGAAGAGATAGGTCTTTAGAACTTTTACAAAAATCAGATAGTGTGTTTTTTGCTGTCTAAGCTCTTCTGGAAGGCCATTCCACAGTCTAAGGCCAGCCGACCATTGCCAGTCTAGTCCTGGCTGGTTTAAGTAAATGGCCCCCAGAGGACCTGAGTATATGTGGTAGATTGCATGGGAGGAGGCAGTTCTGTAGGTAACTTGGACCCGAACCATTTAGGGCTTTAAGGGTAATAACCAATATTTTTGCCTGGAAAACAACTGGAAGCCAGTGGAGTGATTTTAATATTGGTGTAGTTTCCATAACTCATGCAGAATGGTCTGCAAACATCTCTAGTAAAAAAAAGTCACTTCTAGAAGAGACAGTAAAGACAAGTGTCCACCCAGAGCCACTGTGATAAGACTGTGCTACTAAGCCAGAAAGTTCATTGGTCTAACTTGTTATAAGATAGCTCAAATCTTCAAATGCCCTCTTTTCCCCAAAAGGAACAATCATCTGATGAAGAGTCTGCTACCCATTTATTCCTTCTGTGAGTTGTTAATTTGCCGAACAGCTCTTTTAGATCTACAAGACACATTCTAAGCCTGATTAAGTAGCATGCATTTTATGTATCCGTTCCAAAGAGTTCTGGGAAATGTTTTTTTTTTTTTTTAGTGACAGCTAGCATTTTTCATCTAACTGAAAAAATTCAGCATGAGTTTTTCAAGGAGGCCAACAGCAGTTAAACCTCTTAACAGACATACTTTAAATTTGTAGTGTAAAATTAAGTTTGTCTGAGTTTTGTACATTCCAACCATAAACATATTTACTGCAAAGTTAAGTTCCTCTGGCTTAGGGTTGCTAGGTGTCCATTATTATAAGGGAAGTCTCCCTATTGGAGGGCTGGAAAGACTTACCTTTCATACACACTGAACAAAGATGCCAAAAAATGCTGTATTTTGGGTTTTTTTAATATAATTTTTATCGAAAGTTTGTCTCGAAAATACCCCCCCACTTCCATGCTTAGATCTTCCAGTTGAAATTGCTTATTTCCATTCCATGACAAACATAATTTCCATCTTACAGAGAGAAGAACAGTTACATTATTTCTTCTTTGATTTCTTATACATTGATATCCTTACCCAATCCAATAGTCTTTTCCATTCTTTCTCAAAGTTCTGGATAGATTTATTCTCCAAAGAAAATGCTAACTTTTGCGTCTCTATCATATCCAGAACTTTTAACTTCCATTCTTCTATATCAATATATTTCTTTTCTTTCCAGTGCTGCGCATATGTCAACCTTGCCGCAGTTATTAGATATAATAATATCTTCTGATGACTTCTTATTTCCCTTTGTTGCCCTAGCATATTTAACAAATTAAGCTCCGGTTTCATTTCAAAATTCAGCTTACAAAAAATGCTGTATTTTGAAAGGTGTAGGTCTTTCATAAAGAGAGAACTGTGTGCATTGTTTAATTTTTTGAATGTGGACACAGTAAGTTAATTTTAGAGAGAAATGCCTGGCTAAGTGAGCTGAAAGAAATATCAAACTTTTGGTGCTTAAGCAAAACACAAACTTGTAATAGCTGCTGCTCATTGTCAACTCTGCATGTTATCAGTTTTGATTATCCTTCGTTGTTTATTTTGAAAACCTGGCAACAGTACTGTGGTCTGATTTCTATTATTACTTCTGACCAGAGTAGATCTATTAAATCAATGAAATTTTCATAAGTGTTGACTCAGCATTCAGCAATTGATTCTGTTGGTCTGCTCTGGTTGGGACTACCAATAGAATTCAGGCTGCAAAATTTAATGCAATATAGTTAGGGTTAGTGCATTTAGGATTTCTGATTTAGACTTTTATTTGGATAAAATTACATGACTGGGCTCTCACGATTCAGTAGCATTTCAAGAAGTGGTTTCGGGAACTTAGATATTTTACTCTTCTGGGCTTCCTAGTCGGTTTCATACTATAAACAAAGAGGAAGGAAGGAATTTCAGATTTTTTAATCAAAGAGAACTAGTAAGTCAAATATTGCAAAACTGGACACCCAGTACTTCTTGTCCTGCAGGAAAATGTATTGCAGCAAGAGAGTTTCCCTTCATGGCCGGATAAAAAAACAATGGTATGAATGTTCCACAGCAGTTGAGATGGCAGGCAGCAGGGATTAACATAAAGTCAGGAGTGAGGAAGGTTAGGATTTCAAATAGCTCCGTTTTAGAGCTTACCTAATGGCACATGAGAGCTGTAGTGCATTTCTTCTAGTCTGCTTATTGCTGGCTTTATTTGTTTTAATGAAAAGGAGCCACAGGTGTACATGTGTGGTATGATCTGATCCAAATCACAGTGCGGTAGAAACCAGATTAATTCTTTTCACCTTGCACCATTTAACTTTTTTCACTAAATCTTACCCCCTGCAACCATTTGCCCATCTAGTTTGGCTGCTAGAGTCCCCTTCTTGTGCAGAGCAGGTTGGTCCCTCCGTTTCCTTTACAGTGGAGGCAGGGAAACTGGCTGCTCCTCCAACAGATAGCTCTCTTAGCTTCTACTTTTAGCTAAAATCAGCTAAATTTTTTAGCCAAAATCTTTGTGTGGGGAGGTCCAGGCTGACAGACTGTTATCTCCCCATACGAGCCTGCTTGGACTGTGAGATCTTCAGGAGACACCCTTGTTTCAGTCCCGTAGCCTTCACAGGCATGATGGGAAGCATGAGAGCTTGTTCTTGGGTGCTGCCCCTAAACTCTGGGACTTGCTTCCCATGGAAGCTTGGGCCATTTCTGTACTACATTCTAACAGCGCAATTATTCCACTCGCAACATCCTATGGAATCCTGGGGTTTGCAGTTTCGGGAGGGGCCAGGCGGCCCCTCCCGAAACTGCAAACCCCAGGATTCCATGGGGTGTTGCAAGTGGAATAATAGTGCTATAACAGTCTAGGGCGGAAATGGACCTGAAAAAAGATAAAAGCTATTTGTTTGGACTATATTAATCAGTGGCCATGATTGCTAGAGAAATCTGGGAGTTGTAGACCCAAATGGCGGTGTCCAAAGCTCCGTAGATGCCCTAGTGGAAACTGTCTTTTAACTCCTATCTTCACCAAGAAGTCTACACAGCGTGGCATATTTCTTTATCTGCTTTGTTCTTCCCTGTTCAGTGATTGTGAGGGATTTGGGATTACGGCACCAAACAGATGACTAACTCCAGACAGGTATCATCTCATATATATAGAAATACTCTTGTTGAGGCATGATCTCAGGCCAGAAAACTGCAAACATCCCCAGTAAACATAATTTATGGCGCAGAGACTAACTGGCTTTTAATATTCACCACAATTAAACTTGCAAAGGCTTTTTATCTGAACAACCTGCCAGGCATGAGGGCAGCAGAAAAAAAGAACAGCAAAAAGCATTTTAATGACGAGTCTGCTCTGTGTCAACATATAATTTACACACCCAGGGCCTATATTTAGAAGGGATGTTGTAGGAGTTCAGAGTGGGTGAAAAGTTTTGGGCTTTTTAAGGGGAGAGGGAGGATGAATTGGTCTGACATGAAGCTCTTTTAAGCCTTTCTTTCCATATAAATGTTCTGTCTCAATCTGTTTGCATTGCATCCACAGTGGGAGAAAAGCAGGATATGAATCAAATAAAATTGAAAATAAATAAATAGCAACTGTTTTATTTCTTACTCACCTCTTCAGGCCTGCATGCTTGAAGGTCAGCAGGGGTGAACACACTCTGTGTTAAACATCCTCACTTCTAGTGGTTGTGGTGATTTTAAAGAGCCCTTTGCCATATCTCACGGGAAGCTGTGCCATACCCTCCGACTGTCCTGACTTGGCGAGGGCAATCCTGATTAATGGTGAGTTCAAAATCCAAAAGTAGTCTGCACTCAATTCAGTGGAGGGTGAGGAGAGGTGAGCATGGAGTCTTGCCCTTCTCAGTAGGCTCAGGCAAAAGCAAACTGCTGCAACCTCCCCTAGATTGTGCGTTCTTCCTTGTTAGTAACTTTTGCCCTCTTGACCAGACTCTGATGTTGCTTGGTCACCCATGTCTTGGTTTCCATCTGTGAAACACTAAGAGGGTATGCAAGAAGCCTTAAGCACATGGATAAGTGGTTTGGCTGGGCTGATTTTACGGCGACTTCTGTGTTTGGCTACAGTAGTCTCATTCCTCCATGACAGTGTTTCTCAGCCTGTGGGTCCCCAGATGTTTGTGGACTTCAGCTCCCAGAAGCCCCAGCCACTATGGTCAATGCTCAGGGCTTCTGGGAGCTGAAGTCCAAAAACATCTGGGGACCCACAGGTTGAGAACCACTGCTCCATGATCTGTCCTTGGTGCATAGATTGGCTTTTTCCCATCCCCTTTTTGTGAAGATTCCTGTCAATATTTGAAGAACTAGTGACATCTCTCCTTGCTACCTTCTCTCTTCTAGCTAAACCTACCCAGTGCTCATTGGCTTTGCTTTCTAAATAACCATTTCTGTGCGGCTGGTGTTTTTTTTTTGTTTTTATGGCCTGGTGCTATTGAGAAACTGCTGGGTAATTCCGCTTGCCAACATTGGGAACTTTGAAAAAAGAAATCCTTCACAGTTTTCCATCTCCTACAACGTCATTATTTCTCCCTTTTTAGGGCTCAATGGGAAACAACACTTGTTTTGTGCAATTTGAAGGAAAGTTTTAAAGTCTGCCATGCTGGACTGCTGAAGTTCAGAATGCAGGCCATTGCCTTGTCACTCCCTTTTGTTAATAACGTTCTCACTGGCGTGGACTGGCTTTCTAGCTCTTTGTAGAACAACATCTATGCCAAAAGACCTTTGCAAGTCAACCTCTCCATCTTTCCAGGCCATTTCCTAGGCGCTTAGACAGGGAATGACTCCAACGTCCAGTGCCTTTGTGGATCCTGGGGAGAGGAAGGATGTGGTGTCTTGTGCAGGAATGGTTCCCATGGATGGCAGCTGGTATTCAATCATTCCCCTTTTCTACCCCGGCAGACAAAATGTATGATTATTTTAACATGGAACTTGTAGTGGCTGCTTTAAGCCTCAAAATGGGGCTTGTAGTGCTAAGTATTGCTTTCTTTACTTGGAATATGGGTCAAAGGAGGCCCAGGAGAGACAAGTTTGTTCTCCTGGTACCAGAAACTTATATTTCCAGCCGGGAAAGTTTTGGAAATCAACCTTATCTGCAATGACAGCTAATACCATGCTTTCCTACATGCTGTGAAAGTTTAAATGCAGAGCCCTATTATATGCTGAGAAAGCTGAGATGTAGGATTTCATAAATAACACCAGCAATTAATCACTTAAACTAGCTGATTTTTATGCCTGTAAACAAATATGCTATAAATTGTATTTCATATCTCATTAGCAATGTTCAAATAGGCTGACTATTCTTTGCAGAACACTTGGCTGTCTCTTTATTGTGGGAAATGCCTGTATGTGCTGAACATTTTCCCCAAGTAATTTTTTCTTTTTATTAGTAAACCTGGATCTGATTTACTGCTTTGATGGTATCTCCCAACCTCGGGGGCCCATTGCCAGGAGAAATACTCCTGAAAGAGCGAGTTTGCCACATGGCATTCTCTTGGACTTACTTTGTCACTGATGGCTCAAGACACTCCTTTAACGTGGAGAGCATTTTTTAGCCCTGGCAAATTGTGATCTGCTGGACAGAGTCATCTAGCTCAAGATGCTCTGATAGTATGGAGTGCCTTTCCAGCCCTAGTTCTGAGAAGTGGCTTAGAAATCTTTATCAAGAAATTCACAGCGCTTTTGCCATATTGCATTTTCCAGCAAAATACAGTACAACAGGGATACAGTATGGATGCAACCACAGCCTGTAGAAAAGCAAAAGTTTTGAGAGAAATAGAATTAAAACCATTGCTGATCATGGTAAATTTATTTTATCTTGGTCATCCATAGCTAAATGGGAGGGGTGTGTGTGATGTGTTGGATTTTTATTAAAAATGTGGTTGGGTTTATTAGAGAAATTAAGGTAAGATATAGCTGTGTATGTTGTTGTTGTTGCGTGTCTTCAAGTTGTTTCTGAGTTATGGTGACCCTACAATGGGGTTTTCTGGAGGTGAGAGTGTGTGATATGCCCAAATTCACCCAATGGGTTTCCATGGCCAAGTGGGAAATTGAACCCTGGTCTCTGGGTCATAATCCATTGCTCAAGCCACTACACTACAATGGCTCTACTGTATAGTAAACGTCTAGTAAAGGTAATAAAGTAAGTGATCTATTGGGGAGGGTTAAACTTTATGTTGAATGTCTGTTTCTAATACCCATTTTGGTTTGTACCACACATGTTGGTTTGTATCCCATCTACGTCACCAAATGTGAGGACCTCCTAGATGTCATTGTGGTTCCTCTTTTAGCCTTTCTTTATCTAATCCCACCACTGGACATTACCACTCTTACTATGGTGTCTGACACCATAGACACCATGTATTGTGAACTCAAGCATTCCAATAACCCTTTTGTAGTGTTCTCAAAGGCAAATAATTTATTAAATAGCAGTTCAACACAAAGTAAAAGATTACTCATTTAAGATACCTAAATCCTGACTAAGGCCATTTCCGCACCAGACTGTTATAGTGCTATTATTCCACTTTCAATATCTTATGGAATCTTGGGGTGTGAAGTTTAGGGAGGAGACTCAGAGGCCCCTTCCTAAAGTGCAAACCCCAGGATTCCATAGGATGTTGAAAGTGGAATAATAGCACTATAACAGTCTAGTGCGGAATACATCTCTTATATATCTAACTACCAACAACAAACTCCTAATTAACTGACCTGAATCTAACCAATCACTATTGCTGACTCTGACTACCTTTCCTAACTTTAAGGGCCTTTCTGCACTACACTGTTATAGCACTATTATTCCACTTTCAACATCCTGTGGAATTCTGGGGTTTATAGTTTCTTGAGGTCAAAGAGCATTCTGGCTGAGACTTCTAAATGCCCCTCCCTAAACTGCAAACCCCAGGATTCCATAGGATGTTGAAAGTGGAATAATAGCACTATAACAGCGTAGTGCAGAAAGGCCCTAACTCACATTGCAATTATCCAACTACTATACCCCAGCCTTTCAAAATCCTATTCAGTCAGCCAATTGCCGGTCACTCCCAACATCCCATATTTATTTCTTACCTGCCTCTCCCCATGGACTGAGGTGAGGAGCAACAACAGATTAACACATGTCAGTTAAAAACAGATCAACTAAAAAATAATAGTTAAAATGCATACTATCAGTTTAAAAGAACAAATAATACAAATAGCTAATTAAAACAATCAATAATATTTAAAATTCATAGTTAAAATTCACAATTTAAAATCATCTGGATAGGCACAACAGCATTTTTAAGACAGGTCCAGAATATCACAGGGCGTTGGTCATACTTCAAAGCAAGAGAGGGACAGAAGTATATCCTTATGGTGTTTCTGTCACCCTGAGTTCAACTCAGGGAGTAGTGAAAGGGCTACTGTTTGCTTTTCACAAGCTTCGAAGGATATTTTACAGCTTTCATTTAAGTATTTGCATTGCTATTAGGCCAAGCCGGCATTTCATCCATTATTGTGTTACACAATGTTCTTTCTTTCAACGGGTTGTTTAGCCTCCTTAGCAGGATAGCAGCCAGTGAATAAGTAAAGATGTTGGCAAATGGAATTCAGCTGCTGCCCCTTCCTCCTTCCATAGGGGTATCAACCTATGCTTAGATGTTCTTCATCCCTGGCTTAGAGTGCTTGGCCAAGTGAACAGAGAGTGCCATCTCAGAAGACTGGGCCAGCCTTGCTGTATTAGGCACTGTGATCCCGCAGGCATCTTGTTACGTTCTCATACTCCCAAAGTACAAACACTTGCAGAGGTTTGTTACTTTGGGATGGAGGAAGAACAATTTCCCAAGATGGATAGGTAGTTTTATAGGAAAGCATCCAAATGCATGTTGCTGATAAATAACCACCCACTTCAGGTACAAATTTGGAGGGTACTGCAAACCATGTATATAGTCGCATCATTTGAAAAGTACACATAACTCTCTTAATCCACAGCCTGTGCAGGCTCATGTTTCTGAATTGTGTAAGAGTGAAATGGGGCTGCTGTACATTAAATTAAAATGTGTTTGCTTTTAGCCTTGATTGAGAATACAGTCTAGTCTCTGTGGGTGTCTGAGTTGGGGTGAGGGTCTGCCTTTTAAATACACAGTGAGATCATGAATGAGTATCGAAGTTTTAGAAACGAACAGGTAATGGAATCCATTTTTCTCCCCCACCTTCATAGCTGGACAAGGCATAGGCTGGTACAGAGAGGTGGGAGCTTTAAAGCTGACCTGTGCTAGAGTACATTATGTGGACAGGGAAGGGGAAATATCCACCCCGTCTTGGTAATCTCCTTGGCATCCTAGAACAGTGATTCTTAAGCTTTTCTTTATCACAGACCCCCTTTAGATATCTTGTTGCTGCAGACCACCAAGACTTAGCTCAAGGCGACTTCTGGCTGTATGTGTGGCAGCAAGAAACGTCACCGGCTTTCTCACAGCCTCTCAGTGACACTCACTTGCATGTTCTCACTGCGTGCAGAAGTAGCAAGGGCTGAATACATTTTTTTACCATCAAGCAATTTCATAATTTTTGAACAGTTTGAGATATTGTAATGAAAATTTGAACAAATGATGCCTGTCCCCTTTAGAAGACTCCTGATCTTTGAGATCAATGCACAATTGTCTGTCTGCCCATCTGTCTATCTTTCCATCCTTCTCTTCATTCTTTTTTTTAACTGTGAAAGCTCATAACATTTCTTCAAGACTTCACAGACCCCCCTGTGAGGACATCATGCCCCCCCAAGGGCGCATTGACCCCAGCTTAAGAACAGCTGTTCTAGAATATCATTTGCCATCCCCCTTTTCTGTGCATCTTCCTTTTGTTATTGCTGTTGTGAGGGTCCTTCAGGCTTCAAGATGACTTGTGGAGACCCTCCCCTAGGGATTTCCTGGCAAGATTTCTCCAGAAGGGGGTTTGCCATTGCCTTCCTCTGAAGCTGAGAAAGTTTGATTTTTTCAAAATCACCCAGTGGGTTTCCATGGTTGAGGAGGGATTCAAACTGTGGTTTCCCAGAGTTTTGGTCCAAGATGCAGAGCACTACACCGTGCTGGCTCTACTTGGTGAACTTCCACCTTCCCTCACCCTCATAGAGAAAAGAGTTTGTAGTAGATAGAAGACAGGATGAAGCTGAGATAAGAAGGCAAGGCGGATATCAGACCAGTTGCTTTTTAAGACTGTGACTCCCAGCTGCAATGTTGGCTGGGAGAATCTGAGAACTGTAGTCCAAGAAAATAATTTTTCCAAGCTCTGGTTGAGAAAACCTGGTAAGGGACTGCATGTATGTGGGTGGGGATTGAGGTACATAGACATTAAGACAGAAATTCAAAACAAAATCTAGAATACCCAGGCAGGCAACACCTGTATCAGGATCAGAGACGATTCCATAGTTCTTTGCAAGCTTTTGAGTGTTCCAGAGCCCTTCATCAAATTGGTTAGAAAAAAGAAAATTTGGAAGAAAAAGAAGCATGAAACACCTTTTATTTTAAATTATAGAGTCTGCTATGCAAAATTTCACATGTTATTTGTTTACACTCATCTTGGCACCTGCACAGACACTGACATCATTACTAGAGTTGACTAATTTTTTTCAATCTAGGGACCCTTATGTACAGTTCCTGTCTGTGCCATCATAGTTAAATAAATGCTCTTTCTTCTCTGTAAAAAGCACTTTTCATGCAGCATGCTCTGAGAGTAATGAAAAAACCTTTGAAATTTACCATGTTTTTATGCTCCTGGCTTAAAAAAAAACACACTATTAAAATGCATTCAGAAAAAGTCTATTTTAAAAAAACCAAAGTCTCTCCAGCCCCATACTCCCTTGTCAAGCTCTTGTTGACATCCGGCTTTCAGACTCTGAATGCAACTTTTCTAAATCCTTGAAGCCCGGCAACTTTTTCCATGGAGATGGCAGTGTGTTGCTTTTCCTAGTTCTGCCGCCAGCTGATTGCCACAGTGAATGCTTTGTCGTTGTTCTTTGCAACAATTTTCTCCCCTGCTGTCCACAGGAAAAAAAAAAAATCTAGGTTGCTGGGAAAAGAAATCTACCTCATCACCCCAGTAATATTCACTCTAGCAGAAGCGTTATCCCATCCCTGAGAAACAGCATTCGAGCTTTCCCTTAAAAGCCTTCTGTTCCTAGTTGGCATTGTGGGCTTCTACATTTTTACATTAGCTGGTGAAAAGGCATACCTGACTTTCTGGAGAAGAGGAGGGGAACCTTTCGCCCTCCAGGCATCCTGGCCAGGGCTGAGGGATAATGGGATTAGTAGTCCAGTAGCATCAAGAGGGCACCTTTTCCTAATTCTTTTCTAGTGAAATAGTTTCTTCCTAGAGAAACTTTGGTTGATACCCAAAGCAAAGGGCCTGAAACTGTTGTGTCTGCGACAGATTCACCAGTTCTGGAGCATAAGGTGTGGGAAACCTGTGGGAGATCTCCCTGTGTTTTTCACCTTGCAGAGTTGACGCTGGCAAAGCTGGTCTAAGAAAATAGCACGGTGCAGGAGATTTCAATTCCTCTGATTTCTATTTGCTCTGATCAAATTCCCCTTTGGCTATTTTCAAAATAGGAAAAAAAGGGGGGGGAGGGGAATTCAATCACAGATCTTCTAGCTGATATATAGTCTGGGCCTTGGTTAACCAGTAAACCTGATGGGCAATTAGTCTGGGATTCTCTTGAAAAAAGGAAGTTGCTTTTGACTGAGTCACACCACCATTAGCCCAGATAGCCAGCAGTCCATGCATTAACTGGCGGAGGCTCTTCAAAGGTTCAGACAAGAGTCTCCCCAGCCCTGCTTACAGATGTCAGATATTGAACCTGAGACCTTTTCCAGCCAAGATGTATGTGCACTTTACCACTGAGGTATAGCGCAAGGCTATTTCTGCACTAGCCTATTATAGTGCTAATTTTCCACTTTCAGCATCCTATGGAATCCTGCGGTTTGCAGTTTAGGGAGGGGCTTCAAAGGCCCCTCCCTAAACTGCAAACCCCAGGATTCCATAGGATGTTGAAAGTGGAATAATAGCACTGTAACAGCGTAATGCAGAAATGGCCCTAGTCCGAGGAGTGTTTGGAGAACAATTAACTGGATGTCAGGGCTGGCCCTACCATTAGGCAGAGGGAAGCAGTTGGCTCAAGGAACAAGGTGTTGCAACAGACAACTACATGCTGGCTTGCCCCACTGAGTTGGCCTCCAGTCGTCAAGTGTGGAGTTTAGAGCTGTCAGTCCTGGAAGGTTTTGTCTGTGCAAAAGGAAGGGGTGCCATCTTGTTCTTTGCCTCAGGCAGCAAAATGTCTTGGGTCAGCTCTGGTGGAATTTGTCTGAAAAGATAGGCATTGGTGTTTGTGATTATATCCACAAGTGCTGATAAAGAGCAGGATGACACAACGCTGCACAGGGAAAAACGTGCTGCTCATATATCAGGACCTAGTTTGCATGGACTTGATCTCTGCAGAGACAAGTGTGATGATTATTTTATTTAATTATTTGTGATGATGCTCTCATGGAACTTCCTTTCAGAGGCCTAAAGTGCATGTTCTTCCTCTCCTTGCTCCCTTTTCTTGTAATACAAAGTGAAATTGCCTCTCTTTGTTTGTAGCCTTTACCCGAAGTGACACAACTGAATCACAGGGCACGACACTAGACTCTGAGTAATACTCAAAACAGCCGTGGCAGTTGGATTTCCCCCAAAGGAAAAATGAACAAAATGAAACTATCTGTGAGCTTCACTGCGAAAATGCTGGGGCCAGCTGAATGTGACGTAGCAAGGCCAAACCTAGATCCTGCCAATTCCTTACAAAATGGAGCATGAGAGGTCACTTGTAGCTCAGTGTGGAGAGATAAGAGAGAGTGGGAACTTCTCCTCCATAGCAGGGAAAAGTGACTTTTTTGGACTATAACTGGCCATGCTAACTGGGGGATTGTGGGAGCTGTGTGGTCCAGAAAAGTAATATTTATAAGTTCGGTCCTTGCCTACAATCCCCCTGGTCATCCCAGACTGCTTTTGAAAAGACATGTTTCTCCCAGTGGAGCATTGCTCCCAATTTCAGAACCCTAACGGAAAAAAACAGATTCAAAATAGGTTGTGGGGGTGGGATGATAGAAGGATTCAACCTGCTTCTTTACACAAGCTGGCCACTGTCATTTCTAGCATTGTCCCTGAGAAAGTCTTTTTTTTTTTAGAGCAACAGGGCCAGCTGTGCTTCGGAGTTTCCGGCATCTGCAGATGTACTGACTTAGGGACAAAGGACTGTGACATTAGATTAAACACATCAGTGTGCTGGAATCTTCTGAAAGCTTGAAATAACTAATAAGCTTGGGGATGATTAACACCAGGGCTATACAGAGGACTGGGGAGGGCTCTTATACATTTGATGACATGGAGAAGAGGGTGCTTCTGCAGGCAACAAGCAACAGCTGCTGAAATTCCCTTTTCTACTCAGCTATTTAAAAAGAACGGGAGCCATCTCCAGTTTTCACTCTGGCAACCCGTTGTGTAGACCCTACTAAATCTCACTGCCACGGGCTGCTATGAGTCTGGGGGAAAAGTTTTAATTTGATACCAATGGGAAGTTTCCTATACACCATGGCTAAAATCTGCAGGAGAAGGAAGACATTTGTCATTGGTGTTGTTAAATCTGATATGAAACTACAGACAATTTTAAAAGTTAGCCGCACTTCAGGATGAAACGTGTAATTGTTTTAATTCTACCAGCTTGACCTGTAGGGTTCCCAGATCTCAGAGCCTGGCCCTGAGTCTCAGGACCTGTACGCTTTTCTCCAGTTCTCAGAGTGAAGGGGGAGGAATCTCAGGGTGAGAGCACTGCCTTGAAACATGTGCATGTAGGTATATATCTATGTACATTTGTCATTACTTAGAGTTGCTGGTTTTTAAATCTGAATGGCTTCCTCTTACATTATTGTGCTTATTTGCTTCATCAGGGCTTGGGCTTGCTCCTGTGACAAGGCAGAGGATTGTCTTTGTCTAATTGTGCTTTAATTTATGTGCGCCACTTTGGGGATGGAAACTGGATTTAGGAGGTCTTATGTGGTATAGATGCCAAAAGCTGAATAGTAGGATTCAAATGCTACTTATATACTGGCATTTCTGCTGTCACTCCCACATTACAGGCACTAGATCTTTGCATCTTATAAATACAAGTATATATGGTCAGGGAAAAATACAACTGAAGTATTAAAGTATGAAGTAAATATTTAAACACTCTTCTGTCAATGAGATTAAGGTGACATTTTATTTCAATTTTATCTTTGCAGCAGCCTTATGGGATGACTGACCAAAAGCAGCTTCATCTATCCAAGCAGAGACTTGAATCTAGATCACTCTGATCTCATTTCAACCACTGCTTGCTTGATTAGTAATGAGTAATGATTAGTAATGAGTAATTTAGAGAAGGTAGAGAGGCAGAATTAAGCAGGTGTTCTGCTACAAGCAAAGATGGGGAAAGTTCCTTCAAGAAACTAGAAGAACCAAGGCAGTTCATAGGCAATATTTATTTTGGGCTCAGGTTGCTTTAGTGAAGCTCAGAGAGCAGAGACCTCTCAAAGGACAGGATTTGTCAAATGTAAAAGGGTCATTCATGGTTATCTGGCCAGCGGATTAAGATCAATTAAGCCTTGGCCATCTTGATTTGGTGCACTTCCTGGGTATTAATGACAAGATCCGTTCGGCTAATGGGCACGATAGGTCATTATCCCAGACATTCATCAGCCATTAATCCTACAAGAAACTATCTGTGCCAAGGGTGATATTAATAGTTTACTTGATTCCTCTTTCTCCCTCTGTACTTCTTAAACCAGATTTAGTAGGTCTTATCTAGTAATGGACACTAATAGACAAATAGGCATCCCCGTACACAATTCTGAAAACCATGTATTCCACAAAGAACAGGTTTAAAATATTTTGTGGAGGAGAGGATTGAATGTTGTACTTTGGGTATAAGACTTGTTGCTCTCTAGTAGCCTCTGGAACCTGTCAGCATCCCGTGGTTTAATCCATCTCCCAGGAGTGTTGGAAGATAAAAAGACCCACCAGAGCTCCTTGCAGGCTGGATAGATAAGAACCAGAGTAACCACCCAGCAGTCTGATTCAGTAAATTCTGTGATTTATCATGCCAAACAACACAGCCCATTTTGTAGCTGTTTCAGGCAGCACATGATGAGCTTGCTAACCCATCTGTTTTTACTACCTATTTGAAGTTTCCAAGGAAAAAAATAGAGAGTGCAATGTTTCCAAGTGCTGGCAAGACACAAAACTTACCAGTTGGGGTGCAAAGCCACTGATGCTACATCATAGATTGTTCTACTTCGCTTCTGGTAGGGGAAAGGAGAGCTGGGTGGTGCTTCTAGGAATTTGGGTGTGGCCTGCATTGATCACCTATTAATTAGCATTAATTGTTAGTTAAGCTTCAAGACTCGATCACAGACCAATGGCAAGGAATGTCATTACCCTTCATCAGCTCCACTTTTGCATATCTTTTTTAAAATTTGCATTTTTCACCAATTTCACCACTTTGATACAATTAGCATCCGTTACCCCCGTGACATTTAAGACAACACATCTGCACACTGCAACCTGCACACCTGCAATTCTTCGGGTCATATATTGTGTGTGTATGCTATCAATTTAAATTCTTTAGTTGACAGTGGAATAAAGATTGTCTGTGATGAATATGCCCTGAATCAGGGAACTCCAAAGGTCAAAAATGTATTCTGGAGGACGGGGAAATGACTGGGAAATTCTGAGAGCTGTTTAAAAGGTAGCTTTTCTAAGTTCTGGGCACACCCAGGATGTTGTGTGAGTTGCCTACCTGACCCCAGCCCTGTCAAACTGTGCCAAAAATAATCAGGGCCCTGAATCATCTGACGGCAAGACCATAGTACTGTATTCTAATTTATTTTTATCACTGTCTGTGGTGAGCATTGTAAACAACAAAATAGATCCCTGCCCCGGATGCTTACAGCATACATTTCTAAAACAGGATGGAGGAGAATAGGGGAAAAAAGATGAAGTGGAATAGTGAGTGAGAACTCTGTGGAGAATATGCATTTTGGAAAGCAGACTTGCCAGGAAGTGAGAGAAAGAGGTTACATACAAGTGAGATGGAAACTACTCTTCTGCACCTTTTGTAGAGGTGTCCCAGGTCCCCCAGTTGCGTATTCATTTGTGAACTTTCATACTTTTGTGATGCCCCATTTTGCTTAAGCAGCAGGAAGTCCTGATGAAAAAGCAATTTACGTTGTGGCTTACACTTTGGGTAGTAGCAGTTTTCGGGGCATCTTGCCAGGACACGCCTGCTGCTCGACTGCCAGCAAATCCTGGAGTGAAGAACTAGAGAATGGCATGCGAGAGTCTCGTGCTTCCTCGGTGATCAGGCTAAGAAGGGGAGTGAGGAAAAGTGGTCCTCTTTGCCTCCTGGGTTTTGCTGCGTCTGCATCCCGCTCTGAGTGACAGGTCTTCCCCAGTGGAATCATGTGGGACGTGAGAAACGTGCCAGAGCCACAGACTGAGTCAGCTGACACCCTTTGCTTTCTCTTCAGCCGGCCTCTTACTTCCTAAATCAGTAGGGGGTTTTATCCCTGGGCAGATCTCCTTGAGTCGTGGTATGGTGGCAGCACCAATCACCTGGCACAATGCACAGGAACTGAGGAAGTGAAAATCTGCTGTCCAGCAAATTCAGATGGATGCAATGTCTGCGAATTAGAAGAGAATTAGAATAGTCCCTTTCGCAAGAACCTGAAAGAAGAAGAATGAAAAGACGAAGGATGGTTCCCTTCTCCACATTTTAGTGAATTAGGTCTTTAACACACACACACACACACACGTGTAGCATCTTTATCTTTTTTAAAAAGTTATTTTATGATTCTTTTATAGCATTTTTTTTGTAGTTTTATTGACTGCGTCTTTGGGCATTTTATGTGGAAAGCGTAGGATAGATGCTTTTTAAAATATCTGCTCAAGAAAAATATATTACGAATATTAGAGAGAAATGGGAAAAGCTAACACCTACCTGCTTTCAAAACTGCTGTGCTTATTTACATGCTGCCATCAGTTGTCTGAGAGCCAGTGTAGCATAGCAATTACAGTGTTCTGGTCTCGAGACCAGGGTTCGATTTCCTACTCGGCCACGGAAACCCACTGGGTGACCTTGGGTGTGTCACACACTCTCAGCCTTGGGAAACCCTGTGATAAGTTTGCCTTCAGGTCACCATAAGTCAGTAATGACGTGAAGGCACACAACAACCACCACAACAAATCAGTGGTTTAAATCCTATTCTTAGTCCTTAGAATACAGCCACTGAATTGGTTGGATTTACCTGCAGATTGACTTATTATTCAACAACTGATTCAACGAGTCTGCTCCAGTTGGGATAAACCAACAGGACTCCAGCCAGTTTTATAGGCTAACTTTGTGACACGCTTCACCCAGGAGGATTAAAAAATAAATCATCCTGTTAGACAGCTGTGTGTACCAAGGAAGTTAGCACACATGCACGCACGTACTCACACACACACACGGAGATATATGTATATTAATGAAAAAAGGTGTATTTTAGTTTTTTTCTGAATTCTAGGCCATTTCTGCACCTTACCTGCCTCCATCATTAAATGCTCCCCTCCGCTGTGGAAGCAACATGTGTCTTCCTTCCCTGGTGCAGCTGGCCACTGCCCCTGCCGCACTGGGAAAAGAAGTGCCTAGATTGCATTTCCTCCCTTTCCGCACAGCCACCCACGGCCATTACCGCACAGCCACCTGAGGCCATTACAGGGGCCATTACCGCATTTTTTCTGGTAAAGGAATATCCCGCAATCGTAATGGGTGGGGATGCGTTGGCAGCGGGACCAGAATGACATCATCCAGAAGCACGACTCATGGACTGGCAGCAACACATCCCCATCGCGGGACAGCGACATCATGTGGAAATGGCCCTAGTCTGCTTGTTGTTTGAAGCAGAATCCTAGTCTGCTTGAGCACCCTCAGTGGTTGTGTAGGATATTACTATAAGAAGGTATGCCAGTTATAACATGTGTTTCAGGATACGTGCCTCTTTCTTTCTCTGCCATCCTTGGCAACATCTCATTCTCAATGAAGCAGTGGCTGAGGTGAACAATGCAAATGTGCCCCACTATCATGGTGGATCTTTCTCAAAGCACCAGCTTACTGCCAAGCCTCTGCCATCACCTCTTAGTCCTGGGATAGGGGACCCCAGGCCTTGAGGCTGAGTGACTAGATCCTATTGCACCGTCATTTGGCGATTCCTCTAGTTTTTAAATAAAGTTTTGCCCTCCCACACCTCCTAAGGTTTAGCTACTTGCAATAAGCATGTTAAGCAAGACTAAGATGGCATTTTTGGTCTTGCCCTGGTTCCGCTGGAGTCTAGCCCCTGAGAATATCTCTAAAATGGAACAGGGTCCTTGGAATGAAAGGTGTTCTCCACCCTGTCCTAGTATAGTAAAGCATGTCTCCATATCTCTCAAAACTGAAAGGAACCCTTTTTCTTCCCATCTTTATTTGGGACAGCTCCTAATTCCAGAAAGCCCTAGATCAGTGGTTCTCAACCTGTGGGTCCCCAGATGTTTGTAGACTTCAGCTCCCAGAAGCCCCAGCCACTATGGTCAATGCTCAGGGCTTCTGGGAGCTGAAGTCCAAAACATCTGGGGACCCACAGGTTGAGAACCACTGCCCTAGATGAAGGGCCCTGTGATACACCCTTTACCAGGCACAACCATTTTCATTTCCCACAAGGCCTCAGAGTAACCCTATATTGGGGCAAAATTATAATAGCAGGTCTCACAGTCAGTAAATATTGTGGAATGCTAGGGTGGGACTGGGGCTGCTAGGGGCTTTTGAAGCACTTGCCAGGGTGCAAGGATGCCAGGCGATGGTACCAGCCTTTTTTCCTACCCCCACATCTCCTCGTATTCCCTTCCTGTCCACTGCTGTTCCCCTTAAAGAGGATTACAGATGAGACAATAGATTCCTTAATACAGCAATCTCTTCTCTCATAGTTTGTAAACCAAGCCCAACGAGGAACACCTTAGGGATCTTGGTATGTTTAGCTTGGAGAAAAGAAAATTGAGAGGTGACAGAATAGCCATCTTTAAGTATCTGAAGAGATGTTTCATAATCCTCCTTGGATCCCATCTCGGGTGAAAGGCAGGGTATGAATTCAAGAAGTAATTAAAGAGAAGATGGAGCAAGCATGTCTGCTGCTGATCCAGAGATTACAATATGGATCAATGGATTCAGATGACAAGAAGAGATTCTACCAAATGTTAGGAAGAATTTCTTTACTGTCAGATAGTGGAATGGGTTGCTTTGGAGAGTGGTAGTGGTGAATTGTCCTTTTCTGGAGGTCATTAAACAAAGACTGAATGGGCTTCTTTCAGAAGTGCTTTAGTTAGGTATTCCTGCATGGCAGGGGACTGGATTAGGTGGCCCTTAAAATCCCTTATAACTTTATGCATTTTGAGCTGCTCTGAGTCCCAATTTTGAGAAAAAAGTGGAATGCAAACAAATATAATATATATAATATGAAAACACCATTGCTTAAATTTCAGATAGTGTAGCGTCATCAGCCAACCAACCAATCATACAGCCATAAAAGCTAAATAATTAACAGTTTGCTGCCTTTTAATGAAACCTTGCTCTGCTGCCCATTAACGCTGGCCTTGACTGAAGCAAGGGGCTTTAATGATAGTTGCTTTTCCCTTATGATTTGCCCCGTCACGTGGGCAGGGCACACAGAAATAACGTCTGATGTCAGGTAGGAAACATCAAGTGCTGTTTCAGGCATGCCTGGTTTTCTGATTTTGTTTTGTTTTCTCCCCTTCTTATGCACAAACCCCTAGCACAAACTGAGTCATAAACTGGGCATTTGCTCAGCTTCAGGCGACTTGCCCTGCGACTTCAGAAAAGGCTGCCATCTGGGAAAGACAAAATTGAAGCCCACGCTTGGCGTGTATGGAATGGTCCTTGGCCACCACCAAGAATATAATTAGATACACCTCATGACGCAGCTGCACTCTAAATGGCAGCCAGCCCTCCTAGTCAGGACGGCATCAATGCTCACGCACTCCTATGACTATGACTGTGACTTCTCTTGTCCAAAAGCCCCACAGCATCTGATTACTGTAAGGACGGAAGGGCTTCAGTATCAGCATTGGCCACTGTCCAGAGGCACTGTACGTATGTACCAGTGGGTTTCCTGCCCTCATTTTAAAAATGGCTTTCCTAAATGTCGCAATTTTGTTTTGAACATTGTTCAGCAATGGACTGGAATTCCCATCGTTTTCTCACCCAGCCGTGTTCTCCAGGGCTTAGGGGAGCTGTAGGTCAAAAACATCTGGAGCAGTGCAGCAACTCATCTCTGCTTTCCAAGTTCTTTTGCTGCCCCATGGAGGTAAATTGCATAGTTTCTTCCCAATCTGCAAAAAAACCAAAAAACAAAAAAACTTCTAATTTTTGAGCTCTAGAAAACAAAGCTGGAGAAAAATGGAATCTCGTTCTCCACACCTTCTCATGGTTACCTTTTGTGGGGCCTTCATGCCTCTACAGAAAATTTAAAGGTGAATTTTAGTTTATTGTAAAAGGAAGGTAGCTTTTTCATCACAGTTTTGATCTGAGATGATTTCTGTGGGAGCTAGGGTCCTTTCACACTACACAATGACCATTTCTGCACTAGACTGTTATAGCGCTATGATTCCACTTGCAACATCCTATGGAATCCTGGGGTTTGCAGTTTCGGGAGGGGCCACGTGGATGTTGCAAGTGGAATCATAGCGCTATAACAGTCTAGTGCAGAAATAGAGAATTATAGGACTACAGGCTTCTCCCACTAATCTGACATAGTAGGGACTGGAAAATGGAACTGGTTGAAAAGTGGGGCCCATATACTGAACTGTAGGGAGCAGGAAGGACTTAATGGAGACCTTGGGACTGGTTGTATGCTTAGTGCTTGCAAAATCTCTCTGCCAGCTTTGTGCTTTCCCCCCTCTCACTTCGCTTTGCAAGCAGCACACACATGCAAGCAGTTCGAAGCAAGTTAAAAGCGCAGAACCTCCATTGAATTAATGGAACTCGTCCTTAATTTGGAAGCACTGAAAGAGTGAATCATCAGATGAAGGGAGTGTCAAAAGGTGGGGGCTTCCTGGATATGATTCCATTATAACTGCTATTGTTCTATCCTATGGGATCCTGGGATTTAAAGTGCAGGGAGAGCCCTTTAGCATTTTCACCCAGAGAACTCTATTGCGTCCCTAAACTACAAACCCCAGAATTCCATAGGATGCAGCCATGGCAGTTAAAATGGAATCATAGTGCTATAACTGTGTAGTGTGAAAGGGCCCTTGGTGTCCCTGTATCTAGTATGCTTTATTTCCTAGTTAGTGCTTTCATTATTTGTTTACGTCTCTATAGCCCACCTTTTCCCTAGTTCGGGACTCAAGGTGGCCTATAACAGTTAAAACCAACATTGTTAAAAATCAACAGCATACAGAAGATAAACCGTCATAGAATTAAAACACATCAAACAAACTAATAAACAAACAAACAAATAAATAAACAAAAGTCCAGCACATTATACAAGGCCTGCTTCCCCTGAAAAATCAGATTGCAAAAGCTGGAATAAAAAGAGTTTTACCTGCTTGCATAAAAATATCAAGGAAGATGACAGTCTAGTTTTCTGGGAAGGGAGTTCCAGAGCCTGGAAGCATTCATTTCATTTCATTGATATGCTGCCTTTCTCCCAGGGTATGATCCAAGATGCCTGCCAAAGAGAACGAATTAAAAAAACCTTAACAATAAAAAATTTAAAACAATTAAAAATCCCCATATTAAACAGTATCAAATCATTTTAAAAACATATGAACATTTTTTAAAAAATTAAACACACATCCCATTGTGAAGGTTCTTTCCTATTTTCCCAAGAAATGTACCAGTGAAGGTGGTAGGACAGAGGGCTGGGCTTTCCCAGCAGATCTCAAAACACAGATAGGTTTGCCTAGGAGAATATAATTGTTACCCTGACATCTGGGGGTCCTGTGGCAGACACCTTGATTCACTCCAAGTTATAAAGGTTGGGGAAATTAGCAGAGCACTGGCTTAGCAAAACGACGGGCAGGGTAACCCAGCAGGATCTTTACACAACTTTATGGGGTCAGGCCAAGCCAAAAAGCCAGACAAACGTATCAAATAAATGAATTTTATTAAAATGAATATATTATCATGCACCACCGCACTCACTCACTCGCGCACGCAAGGCCTATTGAGAAGGAAAAGAGGTGAAAAATGGATAGGGGATATGGCAAAGGGAATGTAGAGGTGGTGATACTGCACCTATCCTGAACTCTTTGGTCCGGGAAGCAGCGAGAAGAACGGAGTTCAACAAAGAGATGGCTCAGGGGATCACTCAACTAACAGAGTGCCGGTCTGCTAGCGTGGTGGGGAGTTCTCTGAAGAGACCCTAAAAAAATGGGACTACTTATAGGGCACAACGTACCTTGAGAGCAGGCCTTCTCGCAGGAAGAACAGTGGCCAAAATAAAGGAAAAATGTTGCACAATAGCAGCTTGATAGTTTGCATGATTGGATCATGTAAAAGTAGCTCGCCTTGTAGGATTTTGCAAAGTCTGAGTGGCTCAATCTGGGGAAAGCCCACTCAGGTTGGCTGGCAACCTTTTGTCTGTGCGAACGTGTTTACCCTATCTCCTTGGGCTATGTGACTGGGGTTTTTCCTGGCCTGACCTAGTTTCGGTCGTTTGACCTCTGAGCCTACGTACCCACTCGGGCAACCTCTCAAGCATGGCGGGCATATTTGATATTAAATTTATAGTCCCCAGGATAGGGTATGCCAGTGGGGTAACACAATCCTTCAAAAAACCTGGATGTGAACAGTATAGGCCTTCATAGATTGTCACTTTGACTTCTGCCAGGTGCTGGTGTTGCCTTGAGACATTACAGCAGATGTTTCACTGCACCCAGAAACAGCCATCCTGTGTCTCTACCTCTCACTTTCCTAAGTCTTGTTGTTGTGTGCCTTCAAGTCATTTCCAACTTACGGTGGCTCTAAAATGAATCTGTAATGGGGTTTTCTGGGGCTGAGTGTGTGATGTGCCCAGGATCACCCAGTGGCTTTTCATGGCTGAGCAGGGAATTGAATCCTGGGCCATTTCTGCACTAGACTGTTATAGCGCTATCATTCCACTTTCAACATCCTATGGAATCCTGGGGTTTGCAAACCCCAGGATTCCATGGGATGTTGAAAGTGGAATGATAGCGCTATAACAGTCTAGTGCGGAAATGGCCCTGGTTTTCAGGGTTGTAGTCCAGGCTCTCTGAACCTAGCGAGATAAAAATGGTAAAGTTGGATTCCTTGCACTCACTCTTTTTCATTAGCTGACTCCTGAGGATACATGGAAATACATGGTCAGAGCTGTTTGGCAGTAGAATATGGTGCCTGGGAATGTGGTGGAGTCTCCTTCTTTGGAGGCTTTTAAACAGAGGCTGGATGGCCATCTGTTGGGAATGCTTTGATGTGGGTTCCTGCATGGCAGGGGGTTGGACTGGATGGCCCCTGGGGTCTCTTCCAACTCTATGAGTCTATGATTCTATGAAATGCATGGTAGAAACATTCTCACTGAATTGATTTTGCAACTCCTGATGTTAGTAGGAAAAGGAGAATTAGACATGGCACGACCTCACATGAAACATGTTCACGCCTATGTACTGAATCTGAAAGAATCATAGCTTAGTGGCAGAGCTTTGGATGAAGAAGGCTTCAGGTTCAGCTCTTGACATCCCTGGTTGAAAGGTTCAGATGGCTGGGGTTCTTTTTAGAACTAGTGGATACAGGATGTGTGTAAACATGATTAGGTGAGGGTTGCATAATTAGAATTCCACTCCAATTCTATATTGATTTAGGCGCAGAATGGGTGAAGGTACACCTAGCCCTGTGGATGCTCCGACAGCCTAGGCTATAATTCTGCGTATATTCCTTGGGCCTGATTTTGGGGTGTATGTAAGTTTTCAGCACAATCTCATGAGAGTTTTACTGTACATTCCATTGTTAAAGAGCATTTAACACTAGCTGGAGATGTATTTAATTGTCTAGAAACACTAGAGCTAGGGCATAAGCACTATAAACCTCTTAATCATCACTGTGCACATGGTTAGGTGGATTCTAGACCACAGAAATTTACACCTTGGTTAGTCTTTTTCTCCAGTGGCATTGGGTGTCCAGTGATGCTGTCTGCCACCTCCCCTCTCCCCTCAAAATCTCTCTGTCTACTTCAAGTTAGGTGCAATCTTTACAGCTGCTGCAAGAAAGATGGGGTTTCTGAATGATAACATTTCAATATGAACTATCCCTGTTGTAATCCAAAGAATCTGGAGTGTTTTTGTCCTCAATGTGCAAATAAGATCCATTAGCTTTATAAAAGACCTGGTCCTAGTTAAGGTGCAAATTGCTTTAACTAGTTTGTCAGTACGAATCAACCAATCTACTCTGCTTTGGTTAGAACTCATCTTGAATCCTATGTCCAGTTCTGGGCACCCTGGTTCAAGAAGGACGTGGTCAAGCTGGAGCAAGTCCAGAGGAGGGCGACCAAATTGGTGAGGGGCGTGGAAGCCATGCCCTATGAGGATAGACTTAGAGGGCTGGGTATGTTTAGTCTGCAGAAGAGAAGGTTAGGAGGGGACACAATAGCCATGTTTAAATATTTGAAGGGATGCCATGTAGAGGAGGGAGTGGGCTTGTTTTCTGCTGCTCCAGAGACCAGGGCAAGGAGCAATGGATTCAAGCTGCAGGAAAGGAGATTCCACCTGAACCTAGGGAAGAACTTCCTGACAGTCAGGGCTGTCCGGCAGTGGAATACGCTGCCTCAATGGAGTGTGGTGGAGTCTCCTTCCTTGGAGGTTTTTAAGCAGAGGCTGGATGGCCATCTGTCAGGAATGCTTTGAGGGTGTTCCTGCATAGCAAGGGGTTGGACTGCATGGCCCGTGTGGTCTCTTCCAACTCTACATCTCTATGATTCTATGATTAAGGTCACAGGGTCCAGCCCCTTGTTTCTGGTCCTGAAGTGGCGAGGAGGGTTCTGAGAGAGAGCGAGAGAGCGAGAGCACTGCTTTGAAAAGCGTGGACATTTTTTTATATATATATATATATTTCCCGTGTTTTATATATATATATTTATTTCCCGTGTTTGTTAGACTGAACGTACCTTAACGGCCTCAGCAGGGTCTGCCTCTTGTAACATCACCAGCAAATGTCCCATGGTATCACAAAGGGAGGTCATCTCTAGCTGTCAGGTTTTGCTATCGAGTCTCAGGGTCTAGGAAAGTTCTGACCTGGAAACACTAATATCCTCTGAAGATGCCAGCCACAGATGCAGGCGAAACGTCCGGAGAAAATACTAATAGAACGCGGCCTCAAAACCCGGAAACAACCTACTAATGCCAGCTGCCTGTCGTCTTGCATTCTCCTTGGAGTTGTGGCTTTGGGGGCTGTCATGCAAAATACCTGCACTTCAAAATTTATCAAGGTACCTGGTTGGCCATGGAAACCCCCGGGGTGGCTTTGGGAATGGTACACTCTCTCACCCTTGGAAGAAAGCAGGGGCAAGCCCTCCTCTGAACAAATTTTGTCAGGAAGACCCTGAGATAATCTGTTGCGTTGTGGTTGTGTGCCTTCAAGTCATTTTTGACTTAATGGCGATCCTAAGGTGAAGCAACAACCTCAGAGAGTTAGAATATATACGTTTGGAATCTAGGCAAGGGTACATTATACTGTGTTGTTTCTAAGTATTTCAGCTATCTGTTTTAAAGTTTCATTTCCTTCTAATGGATTCTTAGACTCTGTATCTTTACGTGTACCTTCCTAGAATACAGGGAATGTATGCACAGTGCAGTCCTAAGCATATTTATTCTGACGTAAGTCTTAGTCAGTCTTCTTACTCAGGAAATAAGATGGCATTCATAATGTTGTCTTCATAATATTTCACTTTTATGCAAAGGGCTGCATCTTATTTGATGATACAGTATACCTGTAATGGGAAACACTTGAATTTCTCACAACCTATGTATTTCAAAACAATGTTTTTGCAGCTTGTCATTTCATTGGAAAATGTGTTGAATTGCTTTCAGTTTCTACAAATCTGGGACCAGGTTCTAGATTCCTTAAATATGGACTCTGTAGCTGACAAAGTTGGGAGTAATTATTTAAAACAGTAACTCTGAGTAAGTCCATGAAATTTTACTGAGGTATATTTCTGCATTAATATTAATTTCTTTTTTAATTCATTTTTATTAATTTCCAAAATTATGTTAAAAAACCCCCCACAGTGGGTGGAGAAAGTGCAGAAGGAAATATATGACCACAGGAATGACAATAATAACCATTATTCTTATAGTATTTACCCGATAATTCCTGTAATTCATGTAATCAAATCCCTCTTTCCTCACTCCATCCCCCTTTAATCCACCCATCCCACCTCAAGAAGTGAATAATTAATCATTTATTCCTTACTCTCTTAATTATCCAGTATGATTTCAGTAATATTCTAGTATTTTTTAGTTTACAAAAATTGGATAATTTATGTTCAAACCTCTGAAATAGTCTCTCAAGAAATCAGAGGGGAAAAAAAACTTCCCTAGAAAATTACTTTCATTCTACATAAATGGATATTACAACACAATCTGTAAATGCAGACATAGGCCATTTCCGCACGAGTCTGTTATAGCGCGATGATTCCACTTTCAACCTCCTATGGAATCCTGGGGATTGTAGTTTCGGCCGCTCCTGAAACTGTGTCTATTTTTTCTCTTTACCCTGCCAAAATTAAGCACTTTTATACTGTAATTCTGTATTCATTTACTTGAGAGTAAGCCCCATGTAACTCAATGGAGCTTATGCTGAGTATATATACCTATAGGAGTAAATTATTGGGCTGCAGTCCGGCGCATATTTACACGGATGTTGGTGTTGTTAAATTTATTGTTGTGTCCTTTTAATTGGCTCAGAAACGGTTTGTCATTGCCTTCCTCTTGGGCTGAGAGAGTGTGACCTCCTCAGTGTGTTTCCATAGCTGAGCAGGAATTTGAATCCTGATCTCCCAGGATCCAAGTCCAAAACTCAACCCACTAGCCATCCTGCCTCCATATGTTCCTATGTTTATAAATATATATATAAATAAATATCCATTATCCTCTCTTTCTTTCCCCCAGTGTGGGACTCCAGGTGGCTTACAAATTAAAATTAAATGAAGAATTAAAATTAATTGAAATTGAAATCATCCAAGGATTTAAAACGTAATTAAGCTAACCGTAGAATTAAAATAATTTAAAAGGATTTAAACAAGTAAAACCCCATTGAATGCACTGAGATTTGCTTCCGAGTAAGCATGCACGGGAGCTGCTCTATACCCTCCTTTCCAGCCCGAGCGGAGGCACTCGAGTGTCATCTCTGGAAGCCTGACACACCTTTCCTGGAAGCTAAGTCTGCAAAGTGTTTCCGAAAGAATGCACGCAGAACGGGAAGAGGCTTAAGTCAAGCCGCTGGATTGCACCCGTAACTCTTCCTGTCTAAGATAGGCTAGGCTAGAGATAATTCTATTTGTTGCTTTCAAACGCCCGCTCTCTGGCCACTTCCGCACTAGCCTGCTATAGCGCTATCATTCCACTTTCAACATCCTATGGAATCCTGGGGCTTGCAGTTTAGGCCTGGCTTAGGGCCCCTCCCTAAACTGGGATTCCATAGGATGTTGAAAGTGGCATAATAGCGCTATAGCCGGCCAGTGCGGAGACGTCTCTCTGTTTCTGTCCGGAGCGCTCTGCTCTCCCTTTGTCTCCAGGCGGGGCGAATGGCCGGCGTTCAGTTCAGCCAGGCGCCGGGAGGGGGCGGCCACGAGACGCCCGGCGGCGGCCTCCCCGCGCCCCCTCCCGCTGCCTCCTTCGGAACGTGAGCGAGCGCGCAAGAATTTCTCCCCCGCCCCTTCGGAGGAGGAGGGGGCGGAGCGAGGCCCGCGACGTCACGCCCCGCTGCCGGCCGGCCTCTTGAAATACGGCGGCGGGGCGGCGGGGAGGGAGCCTCAGCCCTGCGAGCGGAGCGTCTGCTGAGCGGGTCGCCGGGAAGGAGCCGTCCCTTTTCCCGCCTGGTTCTTGCGAGGAAATCGCTCCCGCCCGTTGATCCCCTGGGTTTAAAGAGGCGCCTCCTTTGCCTCCCCCCAGGAAAAAAAAAATAACCCCTATATTTGGAAAAAGGTGGTTTAGTCACCTCTGATCTCAGATTTTGACAAGTTCTTGGAAAGACTCGAGCAGAAAAGAGGGGAGGAATTAAAGAGAGACAGGAGAAAGACCCCCTTTTTGTTATCCTCGTTTTTTTCTCCGTCCCCGCCACCTCCCCATCCCGCCTCTCCTCCTCCTCTGCCTCTTTCCCCGTCCTCCGGCTGCATCCGCAACCCCAAGGTGGAGCCGAAGCGCGCCCCGAAGACCTCGGCTGTGAAGATGCCCATGGAGCTGACGCAAAGCCGGATCCAGAAGATTTGGCTGCCGCCGGACAATCACCCGGCGCTGCCCCACCGATGTGAGTAAGCAGAGAGGCGCTTGCCGCCCTTTGGGGGCGGTTTGGAACCGAGGGAAGGGGAAAAGCGGTCGGTAGCAACGGGGAAATGGAGTGGGGGGGAGAAGGATCGCGCACCTTGGAGGGATCCGACCCGGTGCGCCGGAGGATTTGCGCTATTCCAGCGGGGTTGCATTGGGCGGGACTGTGGGCGGAGAGGGGGCGTGCATGGGACACTGGAGATGAATCTTTTTTGGGGGGGAATAGGGTGCAATTAAGGAACGCTGGGGGGCTTGGAGAGGTTTTGCGTGCGCATCGGGGCAGGGCACCTAGGAAGAGCGTTGCTGTGTTGGGAGGAGAGAGCTGGGGTGCAGCCATGCCTTGAGCTGGGGGGCGTGCATCGCTGCAAATGTGACTGCGGGTCTTTTTTTTCTTTTGGTTGGGTGGGAGTGCGCGTAAAGCAGAAAATTCCGGCTCTAAAGGGGGCAGAGACATGGGAGGGGACGGGGTGGGGTGAGTCTCAGGCATCGACCAGGGAGCAGCAGCAAAAGCAGCCCCCGGTGCCTGTGGATCGGGCTCCGCGGGGGCGCGCCCGGTTCAGGTGCGCGGCCGGCGTGACCTCCGGGCTTCCCTCCTCCCCCCCATCCCTGTGCGCGTGAAAACCCGGGGGCGGCGGAGAAGGCACGTCTGCAGGGCGCTCGCCTCCCGCGCCTGCTTTCTCCTTTCCCGGGCGGCGACAGAAAACGGTGGCGAGCACGGTGGCCATTTCCGCACTAGCGTGTTATAGCGCGATGATTCCACTTTCAACCTCCTACGGAATCCTCGAGGCCCCTGGCTAAACTGCAAACCCCAGGATTCCCTAGGAGGTTGAAAGTGGAATCATCGCGCTATAGCACGCTAGTGCGGAGGTGACCTGGGACCCCCCCCCGGGCTTCCTCCTCTTCCTTTCTTCCCGGCCGCTCGGGCCATGCGGCTGACCTGAAATGCTCTCTCGGACGCGCGGGTGCGCAGGCGCGTGCCGGTGGCCACGCCCCCTCCGCCCGCCCGCCCGTCCACCCGCCCGAGGAAGCCGGCGCTGCGGCTGTGAGGGAGCGCACGCCTCGCATGGCGGCGGCCGGGCCGGGTGTGGGGAGGGGGCGGGTGGGCCGGGGAAGGAGGAAGACCCTCCCTGGACTGCTGGAGCCGCGTTGGGGGCCGCCTCAGCCCCGCCATTGGCCCAGCCGGCCGCGCCGTCACAGCCGCCCGCCGGCCCGCCCGCCGCCATTACATTGCCCCCAGGTACCCTATTGTGTGGGCCTGTGCGTGAAAGGAAGCAATGGGGGGCAGCCGGGGGGCGGATTTTCTGCCTGGGGGCACATAGATGGCTCGGAATGTTAGAAAACGGGGAATGGGAGGAAGCTGGGCCGGGAATGTAGAAGCAAAATGCGGCGTCGGCCATCTCAAGAATGCCCCCCTGGTGAAACTATCCTTCCGTCTCCAGATTTCCAGCATCGAAGAGGGTGAAATTCTGGGCGCCCCTGTTAGAACCCTTGTATTGGCAGGATTCATAATCCCTTGGTCACCCAGCCCCTTCTCTTTGGGTGCCTTTAAAAGGCCCGAGTGAAGTATTAAGTCTTGGCAGTGCTAGAAATTTGGGGACTCAGGGGAAATTTTAGGGGGCGGGGGTTTAGAGGAGGGTAGTGCCCCCAGCTTGCCCTCCCTGGAGCTCCCTCCCCCCTACTGCCTTTCCCTGGTGCGGGGGGGGGGATTGTGTGCGCCTCCCTTGAGGCGCAAGAAGGGCTGTTGAATATCTCACCGCTGCAAGAGAGAGCCACAGAGCTTCTTGCTAAAGTGGAAAGGCAGCAATGCCTCTGATGTGGAGGCCAGGTTTTGGCCCAGAGACCATCTCAAGGCAGGGACCACATACGTCGCTCAAAATATCAGAAGACCAGGACAAAGAGATGGAAGGGGATGGAATTCTGCTTTTGAAAGATGGGAATGTTTTGCGCTAACCAGTGGTGGTGTGTCTGTGCTAAAATCTGTTGAAAAGGGTAACTGCTTATCCTGGATGCTTCTAGGAAAGGCAGTTCGTTTTTTGGGGGAGGCAGTTGAGGGCTATGAAAACAGCCTTGGGAGAGCACTTTCCCCACCTCTGGTGTAATAGCTGAGGATGCTGAACCTTGCAATCTCACCACTGAATCTGTTGGCTGTTAACCTTACTCCTTTCTCCCCATATTCTTCCAGCCCCAGCTCACCCCACTCATTCTTACAAGCATGCACAGCTTCTTCTGAACCATTCGGTGGGATTGCTTTTTCATTGTATTCTTGGGGAAAAAAATAGCACCTTCCCACACAGCAAGACTGCTGCATCCATATGGGGTAAAAGTTCTGATTCCAGAGGAGACAAGAATGGGATGTGCATAGAGGAAAGATAGATGCATTGCTGCTTTGCACCCCACAAACATCTAGTTTGATCTCCTCTGCAGAAACTAAACTGACACACAGTGACTCCCACACATATGAATGCTGATCAGTTTCTGCACACCAGATCATAATGTGCCCCAAGCAAAGAGTCTGTGTAGCAGAAGCAGAGCATGAGTGCACTATAAGAAAATGTCAAATAATGCTGATGACTTAACAAGCGGACCTAGCTGCATGGGTAGGCTACTTGCTGCTCATCCAACTTGAGGGCCACTCCCTTCCTTGACCCAAAATGCGCTCAGTGCACACAACCTTGTTCACAAAGTCTTCTAATAAAATGCAGTTCCAAACATGTAGCTGACTATGACAGATCCTGGTATCCAGGCCAGATGATATTTCAGTTCCCTCTTCAGTCCTACAAAGTAAGTTTGAGGTTATTCTGCCTTTGGGATTGCAAACATTTGGCTTTTCCTGACAGTCCTGTGTTGAATGAATGAATTCATATACTTGGTATTCAGCTAATCTCCTCAGTCGAACCTCTCCTTCTTTTATATTGCCTTAAAAAAAATTGAAGCGACTATCATTCTCCTAAGCAACGCTGTCCCTAAAGCAGTACTGAAATGCTTCACTGAGTTGCGGGCGGAGGAAAGAAGCCATGCTCCATTCATTCTTCTCCTGGCTTAGTATCTCGTGACCAGTTTTTTAGGTCTTCCAGTGTGGCTAAGCCAGCTGCCAGCTGGTACCTCAAGTCGGCTACGGATGAGGGAAGGATTGTCAGAGAGGGAGAATATAAGCGATCCTTCTTTCACATGGTTGTTGGGACCCTTTGCACACACGGCCTGTCTCTTTCAAATAAATGCATATTGGATTAAAGAGGGAGGATAAATGAAGCTAAGCTGGTTCCTCTGTGCTTTGGTTCTTTGGACAGGATTTTTGCAAGCGGCTGAATAATGCTGCCAGGTGAATCTCACTGGACTTTCCCCTAGTGTCTTTAGAGGAAGCTGAAATGGATAGCTCTGTTGTCCTGAAAGGACCACTTCCTCCTCATGAAAATCCCGCAGGCAGTGAAAATTTGTCAGCAGTTTGGGGCTACATGTCTTTAGGCAGCCACTTTGCAGTCCAGGGACTGCATGTGCTTCAATATGTCACTTACATACTTTATTAAAAGTAATGATCACTTGCTCTTCTTCCCAACAAGGTTCCCAGAAAGAAGTACAATGAGATGCGCATATAAAAACTGAAACACAGATTTAAAAAACATGTCAAAAGCCACTTTTAAAAGTGGCGTTTTAAGCATATGGTTAAGGCTGCAGTATTACTTTTCCACTAAGACTACATCCTATAGAACAACCTTCCCTGGTCAGGTGCTGTCCAGATGTTTTGGGCAGGTATCCATCTAAAACCCTTTCATCCCCAGACAGCAAGGGAAAGGGGTCTGTGGAACTCTGTAGGGGTACAATTTAGATATTCTCCTTGATGAAATTTGTGAAACTTTTTGTGTGCTTGTACTTGGCTGGTTTATGTTCACTTCCTTTCAGATTTTTTTTTGGAAAAAAAAATGTTTCGGGCTTCTATCAGTGTGTGGTATAATTTAGGCTGCAATCATGCTTACATCTACTTTGGAAAATGTATTAGTAAACTGGGTGAAACAGTCCTGAGTAGATAAATATAGAGTTTTGTGCTGTGAGATAAGCAGTTGCTTTAAGATTTTTTTTTCTGGTGGGAGATCAGTTTATTTAGGTGCAACTGAACAAAATTTCCCTGTATCTGAAGATGCATAAACATCCCAATTGGAGACATATTTACTCTAAAATAGGCCACATCCACTTCCGTGTGATTTTCTTTCAGTTAAACAGCTTATTGCCGTGCTGCACAGTTACTGGCCTGTTCAATCGGAATTAAGTCTGTTGAATTCAGTGGGGATTAGTGTCTTTGTTATTAATTGCTGCCAAGTCGGCTTTGACTTGTGACAACCTTATGAACAGTCCTGCTCAGGTCTTAGCAGATACATGGTTGTGGCTTCCTTGATTGAATCTATTCACATGTGTGTGTGTACGTATATGTTTAGACATGTGTATTTCTATGATGTCTGTGATAGATTAATGATTGCAATCGTAACTGGATATGTCCATTCAGTATAAAAATGGTTTTCAGAAAGGTTCAAAGTGGGTGGCTGTACCTCCTCCTGCTGCTTGTGGCAGAACTGTGGAAACTGAAGGTGAAGAAGGGGAGCATAGATGAGATACATATATAGATAGATTTGGCTCATCACTTTTTAAAATGAATGTTCAGTGAGCTGTCCAATTGATTTCTTCATCAGATTAGTGGCTATTCAAGAGAAAATGAAAACAGTGGTGTTAATTCACAGAATCGCAATGTTTTATATCCTTTGAGATCTTAGCAGTTCCATAGGCAGCATTACTGTTTTTCAGGTTCCCATTTTTGGGTTTAGTCAAGCACCTCTGGTGTACGTGGATGTTCCATATGTTCTTGTCAGTGATGTGAGTTTTCCAGAAGATCACTCTGTGTGTCTCTATGGCTAAGCAGGGGATTGAGCCTTGGTTTCTAGGATTGTAGTCCAATGCTTAAACCATGGCTACACTTGAAAGAACAAGATTTTTAAATGATATATACCTAAAGATCAAGTCATACTTTCTCAGCCTTAGAGGAAGGCAAAGGCAAAACCTCTTCTGAACAAATCTTGGTAAGAAAACCATGTGATAGTTTCACCATAGGGTCATCATAAGCCAGAAATGACTTGGAGACACTCAGCAATAATCTAAAGAGAGCTGTACCTGCACATATTTTATCCACTTAAGCTTTCTTTTGCTGGTAGTATAGCTGTAGTATTTTCAGTTTCACTCAGTCATTCTACATCAGTTCCATTTCAGACTGAGAGGAATTAGGATTCAATGCAACTAGTTGTACATCCTTTTTCACGATATTGCATATTTGTCTACTTCACAGTATTGTGTAGTTGTACAGGGAGAGGTTGCATTTGTTATTTTTCATTTCTACCATGGGCGCTGGGGTTTGTCAATGCTTGAACTATAGAGAAATGTCTCTCTATATAGGATACGAGAGATTTTCTGCAGAAAATTTTTTGCATTGGGAAGATGTGTACCCTGCATCTTTGGTTCTTGTGCCGGTGTGTTGGATTCTTTAGGATTTCTTAGCGAATTTCTCCAGGTTTTCTTAGCTCACTACTGCTGTCTCCTCCTGCTCCCAGCCCTGGGAAACAACACTGTACTCCAAATAAAGATGTGGAAGGTTCAAAATAATGTTGAAGAGTATATATTCAGGCTTACACTGGGGGTTCTTAACTGATGCAAATTGCTTGAAACCAGGAAGAGCTGAGAGGGAGTGACTTCCCCTTTAAAAGCATCACGCGCTTTGCTGGCCCCAGACGGCTTCTGGCTTTGTGTGTGTCTGGTGTGTGAGCGACACCTAATTCCCTGACTCCTCCTCCTCCTAGCAAGGGGGTGGCTGGCTGGCTGGCTGTGGAGAGCGCCTTAGTCAGAATTCCTAGTGGCGATCCATTCATTTTCTGTCAGATTGCACGTCGCCCACGTAGGATCTCCAAAGCCACGTTAATGCTGGCTGCTGGCTTAATGGGCTGAGACATCTAGGTGGGAGGAGGGAGGGAGGGAGGGAGGAGGATGGAGAGAGAGAGAATGAGAGGCATTTCCCTGCATTGAACCCATGTGAGCTCACTTGTAAGTTACTTGTGTGAGCTTTGCATGGACCACATGTGTGTCTGTGTGTACAGACCCACACAAGATTCATGCTTACGTACCAGTGGGAGAGGGTTCCCCACTTTTTAAAATATTTTAGTAGAGAGTTTGCAGATATTCAGATCTCATTGTTTTTGTCATTGTCGCATTAGAATCTGATGATCAGAGAATTTTAATTCTGCTTCTTTATCCACTTTATAATCTAGTAAAAAACTATATTTAGCATATTAAATATATAACTATAGTACTTGGTACAAGAGATCCTTGTTTCTTTCATGCAACTTAACACTATTCTTTTTTAGGTTCTAGTGGGCAGCCAAGGTTGCACAGTTTTGTATGACTTTTGGGCTATAAAAGCACAATTAATTCATGCTATTGTGTTAATGGTCTGTTTGTTAAAATGGTTTTGATTTGTTTTTAGAGAATGCTTTTATCAATTCTTATTTGTCATATGTCACTTTGGGAGTGCTAGCAGGCTAAGAGATAATGAACAAATAATAAGTAATAAATATTTTAATAAGTATTTAACAGCCTTGCCTTAAACCCAGATTTTCGTCTCAGCAGAGTAAACTCTTTGAAATAATGGAAGTAACATATGTTATTCAACGGAGCTACTGTAGTTGAGTCTCCCAATTGGTTTAGGTCTTTGTTTCAACAGGGTTTAGTAGCAAATAACCTTTTAGGCTATGTGATGTGTAGAGTGAGCAATTTCTTCCCCCATTGTATCAGGGACTAGTTTCCTATATGGGCCCATTGGCAGTAGCCCTTTCTTTCTTTCTTTCCCAGGAAACTCTCCAGGAATTGGTAACTTGATGGCTGCTGGTCCTACGTTAGTCCATGACTACCATTTGAATAGCACTGATTTAGAGGACCACTTCTGTAGCATATTATGACGCACGTTATAGCAAACAGAAAAATCCAGAAACCATCACTCCGTGTATTGCATGATCAGCAAATGCAGTTTCTTGTATGGCTTAGTACAGTTGAAGAATTGTTAAACGTCTGCAGTTTTTAGGGAAAAATATTCAAGAGGGTAAAGAAACACTTAGATAGAATTTAACCTGTTCCCCTGTTGAACATGCCTCCTGTGGGAGAACAGTTTCTTGCTGAAAAGCACTGGCCTGGCTCAGACACAGTGAGTATTGGCTTACAGCTACTATGTAGGTGAGTGGTAACCTTGGTGATTTAGCTTGGCTTCAAAGGAGTTACCCATCATGCTGACCTCTACCCCACAGATAGGATCAAAGCACCTTGGATTGCTCCTCCCACACTTGGACTAAAACCCAGACTTGAGTCACTGTTCCACTGACATGGGAGGGATCAGCTGCCACTGGATATAATACTGAACAGTGGTTTGCAATTAAATCCTGTCATGGCCACAAGGAGACTGGACCTTCACTTCTAATTAAGTGTAATTTAGGGTTATGTCTGAATTCTAAATTTATGATTAGTCTTGACTACAGTGCCCTAAACCTAGGTTTGATTATCAGTCTGTCTAATTTCAAACATAATGCTAACCTGTACTTAGTTTAAAATTAGAAGTGGAACTCTTCTAACCTGTTCCGTGTGGCTACATCAAGGCAGATGGAGTGAGTAAAGCCATAGTTTAGTTTGAACACAGTTTTCTGTAGCTCTGGGTGGGTGGGAAGGAGATTTGTCTTGGTCTCCTAGATGTGTTGTTATTGTGGAATGGTGTGTGTGCAGCATTAAGGGAAATGTGCATATCACCAGTTGGATTGTTGGTTGCCTTCCTTTGTACCATTTTGAGACAGTTCCTTAAAATTCTGTTGTTGGATCACTGAAGCATAGGAGTTCACCTGCAGCAGAAGAAGAAAGTTGTTTTGCCACTTTATGAACATTTTCTTCCTTATTGTATTTTACTTCCCAACCCTCTTGAAATTTATAGTTTCATACTTTCTTGTGCTAGAGTGCCATCCTGTCCTGGCAAATAAATTGACTCCTTGTGCAGTATATTTAATAAAATATTGCACTCCTTGATCAAGGCTAGCATGAATCATATTCAGAAGACCTTCCAAAAAAAAAAAAAAAAAAATTGGAGAAGCCTGGAGGCTTTCTGTGCTTTGAGAGGAAATTTAACCTGTATCTCTTGATCAGACCGAGACGGGAATTCAAAAATTGGGGCACCACAGGAATAAAGCATTCATGGAAGTAAGTGCTTATGCAACCACATTGGCTGCAATTTTCCAGTAATATTTCAACGTCCACTGCACTTGGCCACAAATCTATATATCTCAGCTTTGGCAGAGGAGAGGGTTTAATTAAATCTGCATTCACTCTGTCTCCTGGTTAGTAATTCGTGCCCATAGTGAAAATGAGGGCTCAGAGGTCAGGCTAGCTCATTGCTGCACTGTGGTGCAAGTACAGGGAGAAAAGACTGTCGTATAGGAGTAATTGACGGAGAAATCAGCTCCCCCTTCACTTTGCACTTCTGGTTAATATTTTATCACCCAGGCATTCTTTGCATTGCTCAGAAGGGAAGCGGGAGAGCTGGCTCAAGAGTCCCATGAGAGATGCTCTAGGGTTGCGTGCAATGTTTTGCATGAAAGCCTGATTTGACTACTAGGGAGGGGATGGCAGCTGCCTAATGCAAAACCTATAAGTGACCAAATCAAGTATTTCCTTGAACATTCAGAAAGCTACAATGGGCGATGATAGTAGCACCTGACATCATTTCCCCCTCTACATCGTTGTTCTCTCAATCTTAATGGGTACTTGGTGGGTTGCATTTACTCATAAGTGAATGATCCTTCTGTTTATATGCATGGAAGCATTCTAACCTTCCTTAGTTTTCTGCATGGAGATGCTCTTGTATATTTTTCATTCATTTCAGGAGGTTGCCTGTGAGTTCTGTCCCCCTCAAGCATTGCAAAAACTAGTTCTTTTTTTCTTAAAGCAACAAAACATTCTGTATCAGTATTCTGAGCTAGTTTGCATTGGCTGAATCTGTCTGCCTTTGTTGAATGGGTTACTCCATTCTCTGAAACAAAGTAAGCTGGCTTAAATGCATTCTGCTCATTTTTGGTGCGCATAGGGCTTTGCCTGTTTGTAGAAAGTCAACTCTTTATTCAGATCATAACCATAATTACTGTAGTAGCAGCCTGCATCCTGAGTTTCCAATTCGGCAAGTTCAGCACAGCTTTATAGAACAATTTCGGACCGAACAATTCTCTCATAGATGTTTACAGGCTGCAAGACTCTTTCTTATGCTGGCTGGTTGCGTTTGTCTTTGAGAGTGTGGAACTTTTTGTCCCAACCAAGCCTCTCTCCAAAGATGCTTGGAATGCAAGAAAAGCAAGGCATGGATTTTTCCTGGTCTTGGCATCATTCCACCTCAAAACTCCCTTGGGCATTTGGTGTGCCATCGCTTAAGACGGGGTGCCAACTGCTCATCTTGTTCCCCTGAATTTGTTTTCCCCTGAGGTGGCAAGGGCAGTTTGATGCATCCTTTGGTTGTCATGTTCTCGTGTGCTGTACAATGTGTTTGCTTATTATTGTTGCTATAGGGATGTGCTGGGTAGGAGCAAGCCCCAAGAGATACAAACACCTCTCACCTCAGGTTTGAGGAAGTTGCAGTAGAGGGAGAGAAAGGGAAATGTATGTTGCCTGTAAACAGGTTTCTGCTCTGTTGAGGAACAGTTCCTTTTTGGGACTGAAACTCCCAAAATCCCCTCAGCTAGCATGTTCAGGAACAAGGAGTTATAGTCCAAAAAAGAGGAACTTTTGCAAGCTCTTGTAACAGCCAGTAGTAGTTGAGTGGTAGTACCGAGTGGCACCTGAAAAGGAGAGTAGGTTCAACCTAGGGGAAATGGCTGCTCACAGAAGAGGAACGTTTGCGTGGTGTAGGCTGTTTCTCCGATGGACTTAGGAAATTGTGACAGTAAATGCTCCATGGATTTTTGAGTCTTGTTCTGTTTTAAAAATCTGTAAGGCACAGGTGATTAAACTGCAACCTGTGGGATAGATATGGTCCTAACCCTTTTTGTAACCCCTGGAGCCCTCATATTTTTGTGGGGAGGGGGTACAAGAAGACCCTAAGAGCCACCTGTGGCAGTAATTTGCCTTTTAACTCTACCAGCCAATGAATCCACCCCAAAGATAACAAATTGGCAAAAAATCCTGAATTAGAAATTGAGAGGAGACATCTGGTGACTTTTTGAGATTTATTTTGGACTGATTTTGAGCTAAACACATCCTACTGTGAGGCACAGGTTCAAAAATTGGCCCCCCACTAGAGTTGCCCACCCCTCCATAAGGGCTAGAATTCTAGAATGCTGTGCTTGGTATGCATAAATAGGAAAAATGACAATAGCATCGGTAGCCATGTCATATACAAACAAGCCTGCACTAAGTTGGATGGGTGTGATAGTGTGTGTATGTGTTTGGGGGACTATGAGATCTTGGCTGCCGTACTATGCTTTCTTTTTCAGTCCCTCTGCAGTGTCTGTTTTGTCTGGCACGTGTCTGTTGTAATCGTGAGTCAGAAGATTTTGCAGTTTTTAATGTCTTAGTTACATCTCAAGGCCAGAGCAGAAGGGCAGATCAGTGACAAATCGGAAGCTGTTGTCTTCCCCAGCTCCTTGGTCTTTGGAGAGACCAAGTATGTAACAATAGGATTTGTGTTTTGTGTAATCGTTCGTCACTGTGCAAAATGATTTGTGTACATTAGTTTGGTAATCCTTGAAACAGTTCTATGCAGTGGGTTAGCATTCTTTCTGTATGGAGACAGCAGGACTGCAGTTGAGAGACAGTGGTTTTCTTCTGCCATCAAATGAGTTTATCAGGAGGGTAAGCTCCAAAAGGGGTGGGAATCACAAGGGCTGTGTGCAGTCCCCGGGAAATTTTAGTTTCCCCTGAAGTTCTCAGACCATTTTTTAAATTGTTAGGGTCTTTTTTTTTGGCCCCCCAAATATATATGTAATGTTCCTGGAGGCCAGGAATAGTGGATAACCCCCCTTCCAAACTTCACCAGTGCCTGCAAAGCTGCCACCAAGTTTGGGACCTGCAACTGGAGGTAACTTCTGGTGATGGTTTTTTGGCTGAAAATGATGTAGTGCAGCCTGCTGTGGGGTGAAAATTGGTTTCCCTCAACTGCTGTAGCTACCTTCTGCTTAGTTAGAACTGGGGATTCCTAATATACAGACTGGACTCTTGGCTCTTTGCTTCCTTTTGCCAAGGAGTAATGGTTATCCCAGTTGGCTTGTTCAATATTAACTCTGTAAAAGTGATCCTACATTGTCTGACCGGATACTTTTTCCCTTTGTGTTTCTCTTTTGTACCCCTTGCAGCATGTGGTCCTCAGCTGACCAATTCTCCCACTGTGATTGTTATGGTTGGCCTCCCGGCTCGCGGGAAAACCTACATTTCCAAGAAGCTGACACGCTACCTCAATTGGATTGGTGTTCCTACAAAAGGTGAGGTTCACTTCTCTAAAACTGGGGGCATTTCAAGCAGTTTCCCATGTAGCTGCATCATCCATGAATCCATCACCATCAGTGTTACTGTGGAGTTGGATGCCTGACAGGTCTAGCTGAAAATATGTTCTTTGAACAAGCTGCATGCGTGATGGATTCTTCTGAAACCTTTTGACATATGTGGTGTCTTCAAGAATAATTCTCTGAAAATTAGGTCGTGGAGCTGGCCCTCTCTGATGAGCCAGATCTGGTGTTTGCTGGACTGCCCCAGCCAGGTTATGTGTCTCAGAAATTCAAATATGGAAAATCTCCTGTGTATTCATCCATCTCTAGCAGTACTACTCAAAGTGTGGTCTTTGGGGTGACTTATTGGCTGCTTGTCCAGGGCAAGTTGTCAGAAAGCAAAGCGATACAGCACAAATATGATACCAGTCTCTAAAATACTGGCCCATCACATCAGACAGCTTCAGAAGAACTGATCTATAGCATGTCTGTAAGTGTGTTTCCAAGATTTTTTTATGGAGTAGCCTCTGAGTTGGTTGTAAAATCCCAGCTTTAAATTTCTCATTCCCCCTTGCAAAGATTGCAGGCAGAGCTGGAACAAAGTTATTTTTTTAGCCTACGATTCCGAAGACTGTCCTGGCAGCATGTAACTTTTGCTCCTAAGTAGTAGAATTCCAGGAGACAATGGGACAAGACAGCTCCATCTGTGAGTTTAGTTAAAGCTGGGCTAATAGGTTGGCTGGGTTTTAAGGCATATCCTTGTATGTAGGCATTTGAATTGGATAGCTGAGCCCTAGCTCAGCCCTAGATCACATACTTTATACATACTTTATTCCATTCCTATAAAAAATTTAACCCGACAAGGATTCTGATGCATATGAATAATTGGAATAGATGCTGTTCCCCTAGATGGACCAATAGCCTCAGTTAGGACAGGGCATTTCATATGTTCATATGTTCATATGACTGGAGCTTCTTGGGGGACCTGAGTGGTGTGATTTTGTCCCAGAGTAAGAACAGCAAGATGGAGAGTGCTGTCCTGTTGATGCACCTGTCTTTTTTTCAGATTTCCAAATAGCATATCCCTTCCTAAATACGTTTCTAGGCTGTTTGTACTTGTGAAAGTCAACTGTTGCACACATCAACAATGTGGAGGAAGCTAAACTCAGCCCATGCTCATCCGGTTTCACAGAAACATGCCTACATGCCCTGGAGGCAATCAGATAGGGTGTTTCGTTTGTTTGCTTCTTGAGCATTCTGCCTGAAGGGCTGTCTCTGACTGCGCCCGCCACTTTTTGCCTTGCAGTGTTCAATGTTGGGGAATACCGCAGGGAGGCCGTCAAACATTACAGTTCCTATGATTTCTTTCGTCCCGATAATGAGGAGGCTATGAAAGTCCGCAAGTAAGTGTGATTCTCGTTGTGAATTCCATTGAGCCAAGTGCCCCGTTGTCATTCTTGCAGCCATCTGAGTGGAGATGTCCTTTTTTACCACTAAGTACCCTGCCCAAAATGACATGGCAAGCAGCAGAATGGAGATGTAAGATACTGCTGCTAATGGTCTGTTTCCTTTTGACAAACACCGTTGAGTTGGAAAGTTAGAAGAAACAAGTTGTCATGGTTGGGACTGATCTTTTTTCAGTTCTTATATCTGATTTAATAGGTTGTGGCTTCCACGTCAGGAGCTATCTAAGGTGCTGAACTTCAGCAGCCTGGATTGCTCCTTGGAAATATGAACGAAATCCTGGAATTGTCCCATCAACATGAACTGCCACTAGATTAAATGATACTTATCACCCAACTGAAATGGAGACGGTGACCTTGCTTTACTTGATTCTAGCTGAGAGCATTTTGGTGCCACACCTAGATTCACTAAAGCCAGTTAGTGAGTGGTAAGACACTGTCTTGATTGCATTAGGAGGCATGGCTTTTTACGGGTCTCAGATCTGCTCAGATCAAGTCATCATGCTCTCTCTCATCCATAACAACTGCAAGTAGTGCCTGGTTCTGCAAATGTCCTGTGTCCTGGCTAGTCAGTTCTTGCCATCTTAATGCATCGGCAAGATGGAGATTATGAGCTAAGGTAAAAGCATGAGGTCAAAAGTGAGGCAAGCTGGCCTGTCTGGTTTTATCACTTTTGAAAAAGGTAAAAACACTGAAGATGTAGACAGTATTTCCTCTAAAAACTGTAAGGTAGCAGCAAGGAGCGTTTCTAAAGGCTTTATCTCTCCTCCAACTCTCAAGTGTCTATTAAACTGAATAGCTAGTGACAAAGGCCAACCCTTCTGTATTCTGTTATTTTGCTTTCCCTTGAACCCCAAATTAATCTTCTCTTTTCCAACCACATTTAGCAAACTGTAGTTCAGCTATTAAGTATGGAGGCACTGAAAGGAAGTAGTGGGCAGGGGAGAACTTAAAATACTAACCGCCACTCCAGTCTTGCAAGCCCCAGGAATGTCTGTGATCTGTATGCCTTTGGCTTCCCTCGAGGCGAGGTTTTGTCCTTACAAAAATCATTATGAAGAATCAGGTGTAATCTTAAAAGTGCCTTTTGTGAATGGAAGCATTGTCCTTTGTTGACTGCCCAAGCAGTCTGTTTGCACAGAACACAACACAATACCTCCTCCTGTTACTTAGGGAAGCATCCAAATACCTCTTTTGTTAATGAGTGTCGAAGACATTTACTGTACAGCTTGTGGCCTTCAGTCCTGTTAAGTAAATATGAAGAGTTTGTGGAACTCAAGAGATGAGAGAACTTCCACAGGAGTGGTGCAGTTGTTTTTGGTTTTAGTGGAATCAACATTCTGGAATACAGTCTAGAATACAGAACATAGAATTTGAGCTCATGTATACCTCTTGGCTAAGTAGGATGCTAGACCTCATAATGGTGGATAAATCTGCGGAGAAACTTCATTTCTAGTAGATCAGAATGGTATTGGCCTTACATAGTTAGTTGTTCTGATAGATCCTTGCTGCATCATAGGAACATGTTAACTAATCAGTCACAGTTTGATTTTCTTACACCACCCTGTAGGTTATTTCCTCTGCAAATAGCCTGTTGTGCATCACTGGTTAACTTCCTTTGTAGCCCACCATGATCTGGATTATGTACTGAAATGAGATTGAGGTTTTGGGAACTGATGGATTGATTGTGTCTTCCTAGCTTTGTAACTTGGAGCGTCCTTAACCTGTTTTTCCTGTTGTTGCAGGCAATGTGCCTTAGCTGCTTTGAGAGATGTCAAACTGTACCTGTCTGAGGAAGGGGGTCAGATTGCGGTGAGTGGTTGTTTGTTGTTGTTTGAAAAGAATCCTTAGGGCCTTGCCTGTGGTGGAATGACGTTCTGTCTCCACGGCTTGAAGGTACCTTTTCCATTTTAGGTCATATGTGCAAAAATAGTCTCCAGTGGAAAAAGCCTGGTTTGTTGCAGTCTTTTGCTCAGAGACAAAACTTGGAAAAGGTTGCCTTTTTATTGGACTCTCCTAGAATCTGCTTGCCAGCATGGCCAGTGGCCATGCTGAATGGCAAATTCTGGAAGATGTTTTTTGGAAAAATAACCTTTCCCTAGCACTGCTCAGCTGCGTTTTCAACCTGGACCATTCTGTCTTTTTTAAACCGTTTCTGGCTCCATTGCTGTGTCTCTCAACCATTAGGATTCCTGAATATATCTTAGTTTCTGTGCCTTGGCTCTATGCTCTTGCTTAGAGAGTAGAGTCCTGCTATATGGTGGTTGAATTCATACTTCTCAGAAAATTCCAGGGTCAGTCAATAGCATCTGCAAGTTTTTATTTTAAAAAGAATTCATGAGACTCTGAAGATACGATGCCAGTTTGCACTATCCTGGGTTAGATAGCCAAGTGGCTTAGTATAAGGCAGCTTCCTAAAGTCTAGCGTTTAGAAAGGACTCAGTAGTCCAAATTTTTTTCACTGGTCCTAGACTTCTCCTTTGGGAGAAACAGTTCTTGAAAAAGATGTCTTTTCTTTTTAAAATAAGTTTTTAAAATAAGTATTATAACCTTTTTAAAAATTTGCCTTCTGCAATAAAGGTTTTTGATGCTACAAACACGACCCGAGAGAGAAGATCAATGATCTTGCATTTTGCCAAAGAAAATGGATTCAAAGTGAGTTTAAAAACAAAACAAAACCCAAGCTGGTAATGAAAATTGGTCTGGTGGCTTTTGTTGTAATGACTGGAGGGTGGTGGTGGAAATATATGCATATTTTTCCTATCTCTTTCTGCATGGCAGGGGGTTGGGATAGATGATCCCTGTGATCCCTTCCAATTTTATAATTTCTATGACTTGGGCTGACTTAAAAAAGATTTGTACCTTTCTCTTTCACTTTTTGAGCAAAAGTAAATGATGATTTTGGAACTTGAAACTGAGAAATTTCTTTTTCCCTGGCTGTCCCTCAGTGCCAATTGGTAGATGATTACTGTAGTCCTCTTCTTAGTTGCCGATGGTTCTGAGAAAACACTTCCCAAAATTTTTGCTTGAATAATTCATTTTAAAGATCTATTTGAAATAAGTAGGATGGTACCATCTAGCTGGGAATGGTTAACAGCAAAGTCTGGAAAAATAACCTTTTTGAATCATAGCATCCAAAATCTTCCAGCTATCATGACCAGTAGAGAATGGTCTGGGAAGGAGGTCAAAATGAAGAGCCGTAGCTCAATGACAGAGCATCTACTTCACATGCAGATTGTCCATGATGAACCAATCTCCAAAGGAATAAAGATTTCAGTTAGCTTGGTTAAGAAAAGCTTTTTCGCTTGAGGTCTTTGAGAGCCAGTGCCAATAACAATAAAGAACTAGATGGATTAATAATTTGAAAAAGGATTTCAAATGTGTTTCTGGTACCTACAATTTTTTTTTTTGGTGTGTTTTCCTTCTGTACTCACCAGGTGTTCTTCATTGAATCTGTCTGCAATGACCCAACTGTTGTTGCTACCAACATTATGGTAAGGATGAAAAATGTCCCTTCTCTCTCAGGGTTTTGTTCCAGTTGGATAGAATTGAATAATGAACAAAGTTTAGAGAAGTTCCTCTTTGGGCTGCATGGCTAGCATGGCTGGGGATTCTTGGAATTGTAGCCCAGAAAGGAATTTCTGCCTGCTCTGATATGGCTGGTGAAGTCTTGAGTGGATTTGGTTTATGTTGGGCCTGTCTGAAATTGCCCAGTCAGGGACTTAATGGGTGACTTTGAGTTAAGTCTTCCTTCATCTTTTTAATCCGTTGATAAAAGTCGGACCAGTCACGATACTGTGATGGCATAGAGAGCTCCAGTGGCCAAGGACTATAATAAATATGGACTGTTTAATTTTCTTTCTCTGCCCTCTGAAGGATTCAGGCCACTGTGAGTCTTTAGACCAGAAGCTGTGCAGGATTACTGGCCTGCCAGTTGATGAACTCTTCTCTTTCACCGTGTTCAAACTGACTTTTGGTAATAGGCCCAACTCTCCTTTTGAAGAGGCTCTTTGAGTCAACTCTTTTCTATCAGGCTAAAATGGCAGCAACTGTGGGCAGCTGAGGAGAATCCTGCTCTCTCATTTTAACATCACATTCTGACAACTGGCACGACTGAAGCAGTGCAGTGTTGTGAATCATTCTCTGCCAACGCAGCAGTAAAATTTATCTTGGTTTTATGCCAATTCTTATTTCTGTATATTTTCTTCTCCTCCCTCTCTCTCTTTGTACTGCTTTAGGAAGTTAAATTATCCAGCCCAGATTATAAGGACTGCAATTCAAACGATGCTATGGAGGATTTTATGAAGCGGATCAGCTGTTACCAATCTAGTTACCAGCCTCTTGACCCAGATGACTATGACAGGTAAGGATACTGTGTTGGTGGTGTTAAAATCGACTCTGACTTATGGCAACCCTAATCTAATGTTTTATTGTCAGGTTTTCGTCAGAGGAGGCTTATCATTGCCTTCCTCTTGGGCTGAGAGAGTATACATTGTCCAAAGTCACCCAGTGGGTTGCCATGAATGAGCAGGAATTCAAACCCTGGTCTTGCAGAGTCCTAATCCAACACTCAAATACTCCCCACTGTAGTACAGTCTTACCTTTTTTTAAGCAACCATAGCTAAATTGGAAATAATTTAAAAGATATACAGAGAGATGCACCTTTCAGATTATTTCTGAAGGATCTCTCTTAGAAGGAGAAAAGATGTTCTAGGATAAAGAAATAGTTTTGATAAACTTATTATTCCTGCCAAAGTCACTAGGTGCACACAGAAAGTATTTGCCTGATTTTAAGCTATTAGAATGCCCTGAGATGCAAAACAAGAAATTTAGAGCATTCAGTTCTTTCTGTGAGCTTGCTAGCAAGAGGATTGGATGAGTGTGAGGTGCCTTTTAACCTATATTCTCAGGTTAAAGTGGGAAGTTAGTTGTTCTGATTCTGTGGTCAAAAAATCAGATAAGAAAGGGTAGTTTCCACTTCAACAGGATGAGCGTGCCTCAGCCTATTGTAATCTGTTTGGGTTAATTGTGCTCAATTTGTTTATCAGGGTGGGAATCATGTGGCAGATGTTGGACTGCATCTCCCAGCATTCCTCACAATTGGCTGTGCTGATTAGTTAGGGGTGTGGGGACTAATTGTTCAACAGCATCTGGAGGACCACACAATTTCCACTCCGCCTATATAGGATGCTAGTTTCTTGAAATTTTGGTTAGAAACATGGTACTCTCCATAACGCTGTGTTAGCAGCTGCCAGTTACATCTGCAGCTGATGCGCTCATTTCACCTGTGCTCTGCCATTTTTGTATTTGATGTTTCATTGGGGCAGATGGTTCTGATCTACTGCATGGTGTGTGTTTTTTTCCTTCCCCAGAGAATTGTCGTTTATTAAGGTGATCGACGTTGGCCGACAGTACCTTGTGAACAGGGTCCAAGACCACATCCAGAGTCGAATAGTCTACTATTTAATGAACATCCACGTCCAGCCTCGCACCATCTACTTGTGCCGGCATGGCGAGAGTGAATCCAATCTCAAAGGGAAGATTGGAGGAGACTCAGGGCTATCTAACAGAGGCAAAAAGGTAGGGCTCTAGACGGTGTCCTGTCTTTTGAGGTGAAAAGATTGATTTCCTTTAGGATAATTTGAATGCAGTCCGGTGCAGGCTTACCTGGGAGTAAGCCCTAATCTTGACCTATGCCTATTTAGACAGAAGCAGGGGATTGGGTTTGTAGGAACGTGCGCAAAGGCCCGTTTCTAATGTCTTTACCTTGTAATATCTAAATCATGCCAGATAAAGACATTTGGGGGCTTTATTTCCAACTGTAGTATTTTAAATTTTGGGGGAACAGCTAGAGATGCCTCCGTTGAGAGGATCGTGGCTTCGTGAAAGACGGGTAGCCATACAACAATACACAACATTCCTTCAGACTTGTAGAATGTGCATACATGACTGTGAACATTAGGGCAGCTTTATATTTGAAGCTGTAAACAAAGCAAGGCAAAGACTAAGACCTTTGAGAATCCCGGAATCTGTGTCACAAGGAAAACAAATATCCTTCTACCATGGTCTTCTTCTTACTCATGGACTGAATTGATCTGTGTGTGTTGGGGGGCAGGGGCCAGTCCCCCCGCCCCAGGCCCTCTGCGCCATACTCTCCCACAGAAAATCTAGATACCTCTGCATTCCTCTGGGGCCCCTCTCAGCACAATATCATCCTGTCACCATTTTGAGAGTAACTGCAGAGAGAAACTGAGGTATTTGGGGGAAGTATGGGGGTCTTGCACTGGTGGTGGCTTGGGTGGCAGTATTTTTGTGTGTTTTCATACATTTAGGAGGATTTTTGTGTCATTTAAGGGAAAACACTCTTGAGGTTTTTTTTTTTCAGAAGATGTCAGAGAGGTTGGTTGGCAGGCTTTGGTGGGTGCGGGGGGCCTTCAGGTACCACAAAAGTGGGACTCAAGGGCCACATCTACCCACCCTCGCTCTATTCCATCCCTGAAGAACTACAGGACTCTGTTCATGTAGTTAAAGCTTGTTCTCTGAAGGTTCCCCATGTCCCAGGAGCTCAAATAATAAGATTCTCTTGTGGTCAGACTGTAAACAAAGATTTATATCCTTGTTGTTGACACAACTGACCTTGCTGTTTCTGGAACCAACTCTTGACTGCTGGGTGAAGTGGGGCGGGGGGAGTTGGGAGCTAACAGAATGTTATAAACTGTTTCCATCAACTGTTCTTTTCTTATTTTCCTTTTCTAGTTTTCCATTGCACTGAAACATTTTGTCCAGGAGCAGAACCTGAAAGATCTCAAAGTCTGGACCAGCCAGTTGAAGAAGACAATCCAGACAGCAGAAGCTCTTGAACTGCCCTACGAGCAGTGGAAGGCCTTGAATGAAATTGATGCTGTAAGTGCTTTTGTTGGCTTAGGCTTGGCAGTCTGTTCTGATGGGGAAGCAGAGGTTATCCTCTTCCCCTTATCCCCACCTCTCAAAAGGAGTCTTGGTGGAAGATGTCAGAACCTAAGTACACTGGAATGCAAAACAGTTTGGGGATAGATACCTTAACCTTGCCATCTCTGTTTGAAGATTGCCATAGCAGCTGCAGGAATATTTCTCTTTGATTCTTACAGGGTAAGTGTGAAGAGATGACTTATGAGGAAATAAAGGAGAAGTATCCTGAAGAGTTTGCTTTGCGTGACCAGGACAAATACTATTACCGCTATCCCTCAGGAGAGGTATGTCCTGTGGAAGGTGGGACTGGTAGTTATAAAAACATGGGAAGAATCCAGAGGGAAGGGGTGGACAATGAATATCTGGTCCCTGCCTCTCATTGCCAATCCCCATACAAGATGGCTCCCCTGATAGGCAGATCCCACTGAATGGGTTGGACTGTGGGGTGGGGAAGGAAGGAAGAAAGAATGTCAGGGGAGCAGGGCTTAAAAATATTTACAAGATTTTGTAAGGCCACATGCACTAAGCATGCTGATAAACAGCAATAAAACAATGTTCCTGAACACCAAGGAATTGTACAGCTCTTCAGATGTTGTCCTATAGCTCCTAGCATTCCTCACCATTGATTGTCCTGGTTGGAGCTGCTGGGAATGACAGCGCAACAGCATCTGGAGGACTGCACAGTTTTCACCCTTTCTTTACACCAGAAGAATTCAAACATTCATATTTACAAAGCAGTCTCATATTTGCTCATTTTCTTGACAATGATTCACCTTTGGCTTCCTAATCTCCTTGAAATCATTAACTTGTGGCGTGGACCACACCAGAAGAAGCCCCGTATCACTTTCCTTTGCAGCGTAATGTGGCAGTGAGTTCTTCTGTCTTCTGCAGCATCATCTGTGCTTTGTCTTCTTTCTTCTCCCATAGTCCTACCAAGATTTGGTGCAGCGTCTAGAGCCGGTCATCATGGAGCTGGAGAGACAGGAGAATGTCCTCGTCATCTGTCACCAGGCTGTCATGAGATGTCTCCTGGCTTACTTCCTTGACAAGAGTGCAGGTGAGCACCCCAAAGTAATTCCAGCCCTTGGTCCCAAGTAACATTTCTGAGCTTTGTCATGTCTACTCTACTGGACTGCAGCTCAACAAGGCCTTTTCATTGTCAGTCCTTTCCTGATTCTGCTACCTGTATTTCATATAACCCATGAGCAAATAGGTGAAGGGACTGAGGTGCTGCTGAGCTAACAAAGTCTTGTGAACTTGAGCGCTCTGTTTCATTGCAACATTACCTTCTAGTGGGCATTGTGCCCTTTAAGAAACCAGTGCAGCCACTGGAATCATAGGATTGTGATTCCATGGGTGGAGGTGGACCACAAATAGGATAAAATAGGCTAGGTCAGGGAGGTTGAAAGGCACTAGTCAAATGCTCGTTCTGCATGTAACTCTACAAAGCCATCCCCCAAGTTAGGTTGCATTGACTAGGGCTGGTGGGAGTTGCATTCTGACAGTTGCAGGTTGTGAGCACCGAATTCATGGGATAGGTTTCGGTTGATCCCTTTGTTTCTTTTTTTCTTTCAGAGGAAATGCCTTACTTGAAATGCCCCCTCCACACAGTGCTGAAGCTGACTCCTGTGGCCTATGGTGAGTTTTCTTTTGTCTCCCACAAAGCTTTTTCATAGCTAAGTACACCTGAGGTTGCAGCTCAGGGATGAATTGCTTGCCCTGGGCCCTGAATTGTCAAGGCCTTCAGAACCCCTAACTTTCCTATGAATGTGTGTGTTTCTAGACCTCATTGTGTGATAGAAGTAAGCTTTAAAATGATGATGGCAGAATGCGAGACAAACCGAGCTGCTGATCAGTGAGAGGTCAACTGATTGCCATACTGCTGGTGCTTTCTTCACATTCCTCCCCATTGATGTGGATGCTTTAGTACATTCCTGAATACCTCCCTGTTATCTGCCCAAGGATTTCAGTGAGCTTCTTTCCAACTTCCCTGTTCTGCTTTTTCCAAGGTTTTCTGTCTTGTGCGCTCCCACAGTTGGTGGCAACAGATGCAGAATGTGGATTATTGAGAATGCTTATTTTCATTATGAAAGCCAAGCTTCCAGCCCTTATGATGTGGCTGAAGAGATATGCTTGGATGTGGGTAGACAGTGTGGAATGGAATTTCCAGAGCCAGAAGGATGGTTGAAACTAGTGGTATCCCAATGGTATTTGTTCCAATGGCTGGAAGAAAACGGGGGGGATTCAGACATCATTCCTAATGAATTACGTACATAATTATGAATTTCTTGCATAATTCCTGACTGTGATTTAGCAAAATTAATGTAGGTTGTAGAATGTCAAGTCTTACAGGATGAAATTGTGTAAAGTAAGCATTGAATTTGTATATGTGTGTATGTACATATATGCATACCTAAACAAGTTCACATAATTTGCCTTTTCCCCCTTTTTGCACAATTCAGATAATTCAGATGGATTCTGCATATATTGCCCTTGAATACAAAGCCCTGAGCATTACCTCACCCTCTTATTTCATTTTGTGTGCAGTTAGTATGGAGGGCCTAGCCCAAGAAGGTTGACCTGTGTCCCACTCAAATGAATTCTCACTGGTTTTGCTCTTGTCGAAGCTGGAAACAACATACATAACCTTGACACAAATGGGTCTGTCAAACTGTGCTCATATGTTCTGTAATTGCCAAGACTGGTTTAGTGTTTTGTTTTGTTTTTTTGAAAGCTCAAAATCATTGAAGGAGTCCTGTTGTCTTGGTTGTCAGCAGGTGTGGCACTATATAAATATCGCACAGAAGGAAAAGGGGATGGCAGCTGGAAACATACAGAAACAATATAGTTGAAAACATAGAAAAGTCCATATTAAAATAGAATTAAACTGTTCCCAAAACAGGAAACCTCTGCCTTTAGATACCCTGTTATCTGATGACTTGCTCTTTCAGTGCTTCCAAACTAAGGATAAGTTGCATTAATTGGACATGGGATCTGCTCTTTTGTCAGTTTTCCCTATGGAGGCTTGCTTGAGACTGCATATGTACTGCTTTCAAAGTGAGCTCAGAGGGGGGAAAAGACGCCAAGCCAGCTGAGAGACTTTACAAGCAGTGCACATGTGTGCAGTCAGTCCCAAGTGAGCTTCCATAAGTCCTTCATGTTCCCTGTGGTAGATGCATTCAGCTTTTTTGAACATTTCTATTTTCTGACAACATTCTGGTCCCTAACATATCGGGTAAGCAGGGAAGCCTGTATTAAAAAAAATACTTAAAAGCATATAAAACACAGTTGAAAAGGGTTCAATAAGATACCATTCCTCTTCAGATTTCTGAATGCTTGAATCCAAGGATAATTAAACTGCTTCTTAATCATCCATCTGTTTTTAATTGGGGTCCTTTCTAGTGATCAGAACATTGTTGATTATTTTTTTCCTCCAATTTAGTCAGTTAACTGAACTTTGATCCCAAGTAATTGACCATGTTCTGTGTCTTTTCTTCTTTTTTCTAACCCCTCCCTAAGGCTGTAGAGTTGAATCCATCTGTTTGAATGTCGAAGCTGTGAACACTCACCGGGACAGACCAGAGGTGAGGGGCCTCTGCCCTCCACTTGGGCCCTCATCCCCCCAGCCCTGTGTACATGGAAAGAACTTGGGTAGACACCTGTGTTTTAGAAAAACATTCAAAGACGGAGTCCCTCTTGTTGTAAGCAGTGTTTTTTTTCCTGACTGTGGTGGAAGGATGGTGGTGGTAGTAACAGTAATAGAATAACAATAGTAGCAGCAGCAGCAGTAAGTAGTACAAAAGGATCATGTTTAGTAGCTCTTTCTGAGTGTTTGAACCGTCTCATGCATATGAGGCACTATGCTGGGGTGGCCATCTTGTGTTGGGCTTTTGTACACAGTATGTGAAAAACCCAGTACGTCAGAGAGGCAGCTTCTTGCCTAACCGGACAGAAAAACTTACTGTGAAGAAGGTATATTTTAGTTCATGTTGAGAAGCGTTCAGTTTCATGACACTTTCCTTGACCCGTCACCCAGGTCTGAATTAGGACTGCCAGACCAGGGCTATCACAGGCCATGAAATTTCAGGGCCAGAACCTGAGACCCAGGGATCTTCCCTTGTGATATCACAGGAGGTGGGCTCCGGTGATGTTACAAGGCTGATATCACGAAGGGTGGCATTTAGTGATGCTGTTAAGGAAGAGATGTCCTTAAGCATAAACCACCGTTGCATTAAAAATCTAACAAATGAAAATGGATATATATGCATACTTTTCAAGATGGTACTCTCACCCTGAGGTTTCCCCCCTTTGCTTTCAGGGTTGGAGAAGATGGGGAGGTCCTAAGACTCAGGGCCACGTCCTGAGATCTGGCAAGCCTAATCTGAACTGTAGACCCAATGTACAGGGTCACTGTGTCCTTAAGAGCTAGGCCACTCCAAGTTTGGTAAGGTTTTCTTCTAGGCTCCCATACAGTGCCCCTTGGCACCCAGTTTGCCTCTTGGCTTTCTTGGCCCATTTCACAAGGTTTGTTTTTAACTGATTGAGGAAATCCTTGCAAGCCCATGTGATCTTATACTCTTTCTGTGAAAACAGCCAGGGCTTTTACGGGCATAGGAGTTTAAAAAAAAATCAGTACGAGAATGTGGAGATGAGGCATGGAAGAATTCCTACACATTTTTAAACAACAAGGATTGATTTGTGGGGCAGTGGGAAAGGGCTCTTTGCTTACTTGAAATGCCTTCAGTAGGCGTTGGGTGTAGCCTTGTTAAGCAACACTGTGGAAGGGCATGTGAGCCTGTGACACCATTTGGTGTGATTTTGGAAGGCTCTCCAAGGGGCCCAAGTATCCAGTGATGGAGGGGATGGGATTTCTGGATTGCCTAATGAGAGTGTGGCTTTCTGGGTCCTGGTACCCAAATGATGTATAAATTGAGACCTCATGCATACTTCAGGTCATAACTAGATAGGAAAGAGCAGGCATGCTTCTTCACCTGCAGATCTTTCCCAGCAGTGGGTGAAAAGTGAGTTGGGAGCTCCAGTACTTAGCAACCGACGGAGCACACAAGTGAAGGATGCTGAAATCTCTCCAAGTTGGCTACCCACTCTCTTTAGCCACTCTCTTCTTCAAATGTGAACAACACATCAGAGACTCACTGAGAGAAGTGATACCAGAACCCTAGTCTGGGGAGGTTGTCTCAGTTCTACAGCCCTTGGAAGGTCTAAATAAGCCGTTAGAATTGCCGTGATGTTAGTGGAAGCCATGTTGTCCTTTGTTAGCAGTAGGCTTTTTCTTTGATGACCCTTTGCCTGGTGAAGTTCTCTACTTGTGAGACTCACTTGGCTACTTTTCTTCTTAAGTTTTAGAAAACTGGCAAAGATCTCATATATCCCAGTTAGGTGTCAAGGGCATTGCTATAATGTCTAGTTCACTGCTGTATTTGTGTTATCTTTGAAGGACTTTACTCTTTTGAATGTATTTATAAAATGGTTTATCATTACTAGTCATATCTGGAGGCAAGATAGTGAACCCAAAGGCAGGCTGCAAATAGATAACACTTAGGTTGCCGTGCTGTGCTTTGGGACAGGGATTTGCAATTTGGCTAGGGCTTTTCACTTTCTGTAATGCATTCACCGTGTCTTTGTTCAGTGTGCCTTTGTATCATGCTAAAGCTGTAGTTAGAGACCCTTATACTTGCTTCCTTCAGAAATCCAGTAGAGACTTTGAGATTGAATCCAGAACCTCTTCATTCCTGGCCTTACGTTCGTTACTGCTCTAAAAAGTATGCTAAGTCCCTTTTGTGTCTGTGTGTTTGAGAGAGATTGTTAATGAGAGATTCTTACAAGAGATTGCAATAGTAGTAACTCTCATCCTTTCAAAATATCTCCCGATTTTCCTGACCTTCACCTTTTTTTTGTTTTGTTTTATATATTTTGGCAGATCAATTAACCCATCATGTGTTTTTTTTAAAACTGCTTTCTTCGTAACTTTCGCCTTCTTCCTTATTACTTTTTTTATCTTTGTCTCGCTCTAATTTAGGATGCAAAGAAGGGACCTAACACCCTCATGAGGCGCAATAGCGTTACCCCTCTAGCAAGCCCAGAGCCCACCAAAAAACCTCGCATCAACAGCTTTGAGGAGCATGTGGCCACTGCTGCTTCTGCTGCCCTGCCCATCTGTATGCCCCAGGAGGTGCCCACCCAGCTGCCTGGACAAGTTCGTTACATTCTTTTGTTGGTGGTTTTCCTTTGTGTGTGTGTGTGTGTGGTGGTGGTGGTGATGGCAGAGTGTTGTGGCTGTTGTCATTGCATGTTTGTACCTTCTGTTGCTTTAGGTCTTGGGATGTAGTACTTTGGTATGGCTTGTTCCCTTTTTAAAATAGCAATAGATACTGTCTCTGAGATCACAGCCAACTTTTTTTGTACTCGTCTCTTTTCTTTAAAAAACTGGCTGTAGAAGACTTGATATAAAGAGTTTATGTCAACCTTTAAAATCTAGTCAGATTTTGTACCCTCATGTGTTTTGAGCTGGGTTGCATCGTTGCATGTGCTTTCAGTCAGTATGAAGATAGGTCATGCTTGATTATCAGAAATAAGCTCATTGTGGCTTTAAAGGTTTTGAAGTAACGCAAATTTAAATAGTGCCTCATCTGACTGGTTTTCTGCTATACCTGTACCATCATTCTGTAATTTAAAGAGTTAATAACAATGTCAGTTTGTTGATAATGTAGCAATGTGTTCTTAGTCCTGGTGTCATTAGCATAGATACTTGTAGAAGGCAATTTTCATTTCTATATCAGAGGCATTGCCTAAGTGGGCATTGAATTTTGACCTCTAGCTACCAAGGAGCTGGATGTAAGCAAGTGTCTTTAGTGCAAGGATTACAAGAGATCACCAGAAACAGCCTGAGTACACTTATCTTTTCTGATTTTGGTTTTAAGTAGGGTTAGGCTTAGTTAGTACTTGGATGGGAGACCATAATCAAACACCAGGGATCTCCTGGTAGGACTGGGAAAGAGTCCTACCTGAAAACCTGGAGAACCACTGCCCATCAGAGTTTGACCTGAGTCTGTATAAGGCAACTCCCCTATATTCTTAAGAACTGAAATTGCAGGTGTCCCATCCATCAGATCTTTTGGATGATCCTTTGGGTTCTTTCCCAACACAATTGCCATTGAAATGAATGGAAATCAGCTGAAAAGGAGTTCTCTTGTCCTGCTGAGAGACTTGCACAGAAGTTCCTGATGCACCTGTTTTGTGAGGCATCTTAAGGCCATTTCGGAGGATTTTGGTTACCAGAAGTCAGTAGAACAGGATGAGTCTTCTGTAATGCTTCTTTAAATTAGTGGGAAGATGGAGGACTTTTCTCAGGACACTTCTCACTGTAGCAGTGTTGTTATGAGTTGCTGCCTAATTTATTCAATTAATTTGTATACTGCTTTTCTCTGATACCAGACCCAAAGTGGCTAGCACTGTACATGAAAGCAAAATAGCTAAAATAATCTGCAGTAGAAAAATTTGAAAAGCATTAAACAACAATCCACTTAAAAATATTAGTTCATAACAGTTGAAAACACATGAAAACCTATTATATATTAAGAACCAACTCACCTGTTGCACTGCCCCACCAGTTAAAAGCTGAAGGCCTTTTCAGATGAGAAGGTCTTTTGCCTGCTGGTGAAAAGAGGGCAGCGGAGGGGGGCTGACCAAGCCTCCCTTGGAAGAGAGTTCCATAGCCTGGGAGCAGCCACTGAGAAAGCTCTCTCCTGAGTCCTCACCTGTGATGTTGGTGGGATGAAGAGAAAGCCCTTCCCCAAAGCGTGGGCTTGTATAGGCAGATACAGTCTTTCAGATGATTTGAAAGCCGAGCCTATCTTTTGACCTCAGTCAGTTATGGGCATGAAATGGGAAATAACTGAGAGACACTTGCAGCCTCTGTTGGCAGTAAACTCTGTATCTGAGAGGTTCCTCTCTCTTCTGCTCTCCCTCTCCATACCCTTCTTGGGTCGTCTTTGTACTAGGGATCTGAAATGCTGGAGGGTGTTTTTTGCTGACATTCTGTGACCTTTGAGCACGAATGCAGGTAGATGCTGAAGCTGGATGGCTTTGTGTCTTTTTGTCTTGTCTTTTTCTGGGCAATCTGATTAACCTCTCTCCCATGGGCTTTCTGTTGGCTGTCACGAATCAGCTTTGCAAACCATACTGATTTCTTTTCCATTTTTCTTTTTTCTTTTTTTTTTCTTTTTGTCTCTTTACAGCCTTTACTGGGGAAGGCCTGCCTGTAAGTATGTTCTTGCGGGTTGACCTCTTTCTTTCTCACCTGCCTGGCTTTCTTTTGTTCCTTCTGCTGTCACATAAGTGGATGGTTAGCTTTTCATGTTCATCTTACGCCACTGTTGATAACCTGGGGAAAGCTTTCTCTTTCTGGAGCTGATAAGAACACAGAGTGATGGGTTTAACCCTGTTTTAGCACAGAGTATTGAGTAGCTGCAAAATCCTCACCTGTACTGAAGGGAGAACCTTAATACTGATGTGCTGTTTATCTTGCCTGCTGCCATGTTTTCTAGAGGAAGGCCAATAGCTCTGTGCAGGACATGACTTATACTCGGAAGAGCCCAAGTTCAGTCTTGAGGGGTGTCTAGACAGGCTGGAAAAAGATCTGTCTGAAACTGTAGGGAGTTAGCAGGCAGTCCATATAGACAGTCTGTACTGAGCTACATGAACCAACAGTCTGACAGCAAAAGTTTTTGATCTGTGATGGTACAATCTATGCCTGTTGTGCTTGTTGGCTAGGAATTACAGGAGTCTCCATCCATCATGTTCAGGATGACTGATCCTTTGGTTGTGAAATAAAACTTGCTAGGTAGAGGTCTGAGGCAGAATCTGGCACTGGGCTTTCACTGGTGGGACAGCAGAATGCAGTGGAAATGGGAAAGTTGGTTGCCCTACCTGTGGACCCCACTCTCTACCCTCTGTGTGTTCTCAGAAGCTGTGGTGCAGAGCTGAGTTTTCAGGTGGTGCAGAGAGCTTTGGGATGGAAGGAAGGGGCATCTGTCCATTTGGCTGTTTCCTTTAGGCCCAGGAGTTTCAAGACTACCAATGGAGTGTAATAGGTTGAGGGCATCCTCCAGGTGTCGTTGGACTCCAGTTCCCACCTGTTGCAGCCAAGCTGCCCTGAGGGGTGGGGTGAGAAAGCACCAGTTCCTCACCATTTGAGAGGTCCTTGGGTTCCTCGATCCTGGAAGGCCAGATCTGCTTCTGAAGAAAGACTGTTTCAGGGTTGGTCACTTCTGGGTCTGAAAGAAGACTGTTTGCTTTCTCCAAAATATAATTAAAATGGACAAGTTGGGAACCAGTGTAGTATAGTCCTTTGAGTGTTGGTCTGGGATTCTGAAAGATCAGTTCCTTGCTCAGCCATGGAAATCCGCTAGCTGACCTTTGGCGAGTCACATTCTCTCAGCCCCAAAGGAAGGCAAATGCAAAGCTCCTCTGAATAAATCTTTACAAGACAACTGTGTGATAGGATTACTGTAAGTTTGAGTTAGTTAGAAGGTGTGTATAACAACAACAACAACAACAACAACAATGCTTGAAGGTTTCTGGGTGGGGTGCAACTATTCGTTTTTAGGTGGTTCTGCTTCCCAGCTGGGAAGCAGAACCACCTAAAAATGAATAGTTCTGGGAGCAATACTCCATCCTTTTGTAGAATAACTGACAGTATGGCTAGGAAGGAGTTCTTCTTGTGTTGCCACTATCACTCAGAAGAAGAGAGTAGAGGGTTCAATACCACAGTGATTCTTCCTGGGGAGAAGGGAGCTCTTGTATTTTTGGTTTCTGGCTTAGATGAGCCTTTCTTTCTGTTGCACCTTTGAGGCACAAGCCGCCTTGTCTTGGTGGTGAAAAAAACCCCTGAAGTTGCATTTGTTTTAGACAGTTTTGCTGCAAGGCCATTCTCCTTCACCGCCTTTCTCTCTTTTCCCTTTTCACGCTGAAAGACGGCCCCTTTGTCACATTTTCAACCTTTTTGCTTTACTAATATTTCCAAGGTAAACTGCTGCTCTGCGTGTTGTGCTTTCCCCAAGCCTACCCTCAGCTCATTGAAATAACAGTTGACCAAGATCATTTCTGCATTGACCTTTTCTCTGTGTGTGTGGTGTGTGTGGGGGAAGAGAGGTTAGATGGAAGTGAAGCTTGTAGTTTCTGGTGATGCATGTGAGAGTCCCTTTCAGCGGCTGCTTTCCTTCCTTGAAATGCTGTCATGTGTAGCAAAAAGTGGGGCGCTCGCTTTGTCAGGTCTCGCTTTGTGTCCTGAGATAGATACTTCAGGCAGCATATGCTTTTTTTCTGAGCCAAATGTGTTGTATTTTCAGTTTCTCCCCCTGCCTCTACCCCTTACCTTTGCAACTTTTTAAGGGTCTATCTACCTTAGGCAAAATTAGATGGAAGGTGCTAATGTTTTGATAGACTAGTGTCTTTACTAGTATAGAAAGTGTATCAGTTTTTCCATTACACAGAATTGTGTGTCAAGACTCAACAGGGAAACTAAACTTTCTTCAGTGTTTACTAAAACATATGCCTGATCCACCCATGAAGCAAAAGATTCTAGGCAGGAATGTACCACTTAAAAGTGTAGAGGACAGGTAACATTTTTTTTTACATGCTTTCCATGTGGAAAACTTCCTAGAAGTAGAAACTAAACACACCATGGAAAAATTCTATTCTAGCTTACTCCATGGTGTTTTAAAGAAGTTTTTTTTAAATTATAAAGAAACTTCTTTGTGCTTTGCTTCTAAATCATCCCCAAAAATAAAGGTGTGCAGTCCCAAATCTGCAGGTGCCTACCAGAATGGCTACATGCAGAGTGATTTTTTTTTTTTTCACCTAGCCGAATCAGGAGCCAACTCCTTCTCTTACCCTTCGTTTTTTTCAACGTGGCTCTTTCTAGTTTGGGAGAAGGTCAGAGGGCCTATAAAAAGCCAAGGGGCAGTCTTTCCCACTGAATATTTTTAGGTTACAATATTTTTGTAATATCTTCATTTGGGGGAACTAAACACAAGGTGAGCAGAGAAGGGGTGGACATTTGTTTGACAGATAAATGTCATCTTCAGAAGTAATGCCAAGTTTCTTCAGTACTCTTCCTTGCTTGCAAAACTTTAAAGTCTTCCTTCTTCTAGTCCTTGAAGGTTGTATTGGTAGTTGCTACCCACTATTCATCAGAACAGCTACCTCAGGCTAGAGGCATTTAGTTCTTCACATGATACCCTGCAACAACATCATAGAAATTCTTCTTGAGCCGAGGCAAGCAGAAACAACCAGCTTTCGTATAGCTGGCTCAGTGACCCATGCTTATGAGATGATTAGATATTTTTCACAATTCATTCCAGGGGACAGGGAGGAGATGAAGGAGAGTGATGAATGAGAGCCTGGCCTGTTTGTCTTAAGACTTGGCTGTTTCTTCAGTGAGGTCATTTTGCCCTATGGCTACTACCTCCCTGAATAATGTTTCCACAGTGATCTCTGTGGTGGATTTTTTTTTTGTTGCTTTTAAAAAAAACCATCTGCATGCAAACAATGTCTTGCTCATCTTTTGCTGTTACGTTTTTTTAAAGTTCAGATTTTAAAACCATGGGCTCAAAAGTTTCTTCCTTTTCTCTTTCTCTTTGGTTACAGAACCTGAACAGCTCCTAGAATTTTCTCCTTGGATTTTCTTTGGGCGATGCTTGAAAAACCGCCGACAGAAACCCAGCTCCATTCCGTCACCCATCTCTGAAGCTTATGCCTCTGCCATATGACTCCATTTGACTTGAGGCTTGATGACCCTTGTTGATGATCACCTGCCTACCTGGACTTACCAGAAATGGGAGTTTTAGGGAGGGTGGGGGAAATAAAGAGAGACACTGGAAAGAGAATATCTCATAATGTAAACTGTGGATTACACTGATCTTTGAGCTGTTCCTTCATCTCTCCTCCCCAAGCTTCCAGTAGACCACATCAGATTCTTAGTACTACATCTTAAATCAATTACTTTCATTTTTATTGTTTTTTAAATTATTTCTAATGAGACATAGTTGCCTTGCAAAGAAAAGGGGAGCACTGTGCTAATCAGAGCATATGTTTAAAAAAAAAAAAGGATGGTCTTGGGGGAATGTGCACATAAAGGAAAAGTAGCTAGAAGGCCATAAAAACTGCTTTTAAAGTCACCAACAAGTGTGTCCACTCTAACAGTTTGCATGTCTCTTCTACACACACACCTCCCCTTGTTGGGAGGTCACCTGTTTTGGGGCTGGGGGAGGAAAAATTTGCTGTTTGATTTTAAGTGACAACGAAGCTTAGCCTTAGCTTTGTGTTTCCTTCTGAAGAGGGAATTTCAGCTGCTCTTCTGGACTGGAAATCTCTTGCTGATGAATGTAGCAGACAGCTGGTGCATAGGCTGGGTGAGATAAGTGGAACGTGACCATCTGAAATAGTTGTTTTTGATCTGACTGCACAAGGGAAGGGAGCAAGTGTAGGTACCACTGACTGTGTGTATAAATTGCATTTTTGCAAGTTAGTTCCTCACTTTCCCCCCTTCCTTCTGGCTTTTCACTTTCTGTTCATGCAGGGCGTCAAATCAGCTGTAGGCATGCAATAATAGAAAGGAAGTATAAGAGACTAATCTATTGAAGTAGCTATAGGAGATGATCTGAGGATTGATTGGCTTGGTTTGTTAGCAATCTAGGGAAGCAGCTTGATCATCTACTGGATCCATTACCACTAGGGTGTCATTTCAGAAAGCCAACCTGCCTTCTTCTAGAAGAGTTCTTCTTACTCTGCTTTTGCCTCCCCTGCCTCCATAGAGCCTCCAGTGGGGAGCAGGGGTGAGCAGGGAGCACAGATAGCTTTTGATCTGATGAAGGCAAAAACCCTGAAAAGTGGATCTAGTAGTATAGTCTGTAGAGCAGGGTTGGGCAAAGTGAGTCCTTCCAGATGCTGTCAGACTGCATCTCCCGGCATACCTCACCATTGGCTGTGCTCCCTAAGGCTGATGGGACATAGCCCATCTAAAGGGGACCTGCTTTCCTCAACCCTGCTTCTTAGCATGGCTTGCAGACTCTCATTTGCAAAGAAATCTGGAGTGTCTAAAAGGCAGAAGCAAGCTCATTTCCAACCCCCTTCCTGTCTAAACATTCTAATTCCAGGTAACTGTCTTCCCAGATTGAATGACTTGGTAGGTATGTTGTGATCTGTGTGTTTGTGATTTGGGAAGATGTTTAAGGTTGGCTTTGCAAAGGCGAAAAGCAGTGCCTTCAGCACTAGCCTTGTGCTGTGACAAGTGCTTTAGCATGTTTTTCTTTTTTTAAAAGAACGAATATTAGTGTGGCACTTCAGTGGGCCGCTTTTGGCCACATCAGCTCTCTGACTGTTTTGACAGGGATTTGCCACATGAGGGGGATTTGTAGATGTACCCTTTTGTACAGGTGGAAGAACCTTTCTGTTTTCTAATTACAGTTTTAAAAACTCATCTGCTTTGGGGAGGGGAGAGAGTGTTTTCAGAGTGTTTTGCATGCACTGAATTTTTTTGCCCTCCCTGCTCCAGCTGCTTAGTGACTGGAATTACTTCTCCACTTTAATTTTTTTTTTTTTAAAGAGACTTTATCATGCACCCAGCAAGTGGCTTTTTTGGTCCTTGTTTTGCTTTCTACCCTGTTTAGATAAACCCACTTGCAGGCAAACATCACTACTTCTGTTGCCCCGTGATAGCACACTTTTAGGCAAGCTGTTCTTTGCTTGGTCTTACAGGTCATGAAAATCAGAAATCGATGAGAATTGGAGGGGGAAAAAACTGGATTATAAAAGGGAAATCCTGGGACAACGAGATGTTATTCCTGCTTCAGGCGATTTGAGTGAAAAAGGGGAACATAAAGAGTTGGGGGTGGGTGAATGGTTGGTTTTACAGAATTATCAGTATGAGAGGCTCAGCCATTCTGGAGACAAGCACTGGTTGAGTAGGGAAAGGCAATTGAAAACAACACCAATGACTCATTCTTTGATTGTGTTTTTCCTTTGATACTTGAATTTATATTTTTATCGTGTGTAATAGCAAAATGCTATTTATTTATTTAATGGATGTTGCAGGACTGAGAAAGGAGTGTTTTTTTTCTTGATGTGTGATGTTAACTTTATATATATGTGTTTGGATTTTTTTTTTTTTTTTTTTTGGAGGGTGGGGAAGGGTGTTGCCTGAGATGAAGTAGTGCCAGCTTATGAAACAGGTCTGCCTTTTGGAAATTTGTATATTTTGCAGTTGCTGGACCAATTAAATATCTTCTTGAAATAGAAACTGTTTCTGTTTGCAAAGTGTTTCCCACTTAGTGGATGCTTCCGATCAATATTATTAATTTTTCTACCTTATTTTCTGACACGTGTGTGTGTGTGTGTGTGTGTGTGTTGGTGGACTAGATGACCTTTTCAGTGCCTTCCAAATCTGTTGTTTTATTGATTTATTCCACCCTTCATTCAGAGAGCATGATACTGTCCTTTTAATTTTCACAGCCATCCCATGAGGTAAGTTAGGCAAAGACCCAGCCAGTCTAAGGTCAACCAAACAGCTTCAGAGCCATACAGGGAGCTTAAATCTAGGTTTTAGCACGCTACATTACTACAGTTGGATTATTCTAGCCTTAAAATGGAAGCAATCTGCAAAGTCAAAAGCAGCGCCTTGAATTGAGTTTGGAAACTAACTCCAGTTGGATAAAACCACAGATATAAGGGGATCATAATTTGCAGTCCCAGTTAACAGCCCGTCAGCTAGCCCCATTTTTGAACTAATTGTGGTTTCAGTACTATCTTCACTGACAGCCCTTCATTCAATGCACTACAGATGTTTAATCTGGAAGTGACCAGGCTGAAATAGGTAGCTGAAATGTTTCTCTGCTTGTCTTATCCCTCTGCAATCTCTAACCCTCCATCACTTCACAGATGAAAACACTTACTTACTGAAAATATTTATTCATTGCTTTTTTGCTACAAGGGGTTCTGTGGTGATGTACAATACAATGTATATTAAAGGCCAGTTTTAAAAACTGAAAGCCATGGAAAACAATACACTCTTGGTGTCCTGTCAGAAGCCCACGAAGATGGAGCCAGGTTGGCTTCCTTTGGGAAGGTCGTGGCACAGCTGAGGTTCTGCTGCAGAAAAATTCCTGTCTCATGTACTCACCATTTCAGCCTCTTGAGGTTGTGAGACAAACAACAGGGCTTCAGTTGAAGATCTTGGGAGGCTCATGTAAGGGGATGCAGTCTTTTCAGATATGCTGCCCTAAGCCATTTAGAGCTATGCAGGTCAAGCATAGCAAATTCAATTAAGCTTGGAAGGCAGTTGCAAGCCACTGCAGTTGGAACAGGATTGGTGATGGGGTTTTCATATGAAAACCAGACAACAATCTGGTTGCCACATTTTGCATTAGCTGAAGCTTCTGAACCATTTTGTAGAGCATGTTACAGTAATCTAATCAGGATAACTGATCAAATCCACCTTCCAAGGAAGGGATATTGCTAGTGTTCCAGTCCAAGCAGGGCACAGTCACTGCTGGCTGCATCAGCCCTTTCCTGCCACCTTGAAATACTCCCTTCATTCTGTATTCTACAACTTTACTCTGGAATAACTGGTCCCCATATAATCTAATCAGCCACTCAAAATCACTTTTATCCTCAAATGAAAATGCTACGTGGCACTGTTAACATAAGCATGTAGAGACCAGTCACATTTGTGTTCCAGTCAGAAATCTCTTCAAAGTTCATCTCATCCCCCAGGGTTTCTTGAAGTTAAAATAATGCTCCTGAAAGTGCTTATTAATATGGCATTCCTCAAAGGCAAAAGAGGGGTACTTAAAAAAGTGACAGATTATGGAAGGTAGAAACTATCCTTGATTTCGAATGGGGTCAACTGATTAAAGTAAGGTTTGGCATGTTCCAGAACCCTGGAGAGCCGTACTGGGATTTTGGGCTCCTGTGGGCCTCACTGCCATTTTGTGCCACAGGAAGTGATGGAGACCATCCAACTGTCCCGATTTGGCAGGCATAGTCCAGAGCAGTCCTCTGTTGTCCCAATTTTTCAGCTGCTTTTAAAAGGCCCCACTTACTTTCTCCTCCGACTTTCCCCCTTTGGCTTCAGTCACTGCAAACTGAGTTCAAAGTGCAAAAGTGGTTTGCACTCAACTCAGCAGGGTGGCGAAGACTGGAATCTTGCCCTTCCCAGTTCGCTCAGGCAAAAGGAAGCTGCAGCCTCTCCTAGCTTGTCTGTTTTTCCACATTAATAACGTCTGCCATCTCAAGCACACCCTGATGTTGCTTGGCCATGTGTGTTCTGGTTTTCCTCTGTGAAATGTTGGTATGTTGATGTCACATCCCTTCTAGTTGCTTTCTGCGGCAATTTTAATGGGTTTAGGTGTTGCTTCAGGATGTCTCACCAAAACTGCACCTTCAGGATTGTTTGGGTCCTAAATAGATGGATCCCAAAGATGTGGGAGGGGGAGGTTTGCTACGGGCTAGGAAGAGCTCAGTGGGGGTCCCAATGCCCCCATGGGATCCTCCAATGGCTGCGTATATCTCATGGGCTTTATTATTCCCACCCCTGGATTAGAGCCTAATTCAGCCAATGCCCACCCTACCTCTCTGTGATGCAAGAGAAGGGCCAGCCAATCAACACAAAGCTTTCCTTGTCTGTGCCACCACGCTCCTTAACACACCTTATAATACAACACCGAATTCTTCTTTGTCTTTATATAATTCTGCCCAGACTGAATAGAAAATTTATGAATGGCGTAGTGGTTTGAGTGTTGAATCACAACCTGGGAGACCAAGGTTCAGTTCCCTGCTCAGCCATGGAAACCCACTGGGTGCCTTTGGGCATGTCACACACTCTCAGCCCCAGAAACCCCTGGCATAGGTTTGGGAGACCAGGGTACAATTCCCTGCTTGGCCATGGAAAGGTTTGCCTGTGGGTTGCCATAAGTCATAAATGACTTGAAGGCACACAGCGATAACAATACATTTGAATAAAGAGTCAGCATTGTGGGATTATGGAACAGAATGAATGGGCTGATCATTCCATGTACCCCACAGAACAGGCAGAGGAGTCGAGTAAAATTTGGAAGAAAGCTAATACGATGATTCCAATAGCCCGTGTGTGTGTATTTGCCAATTTTATTTCAGGTTCCAGGGGGAAGAGAGAATAAAAGTTCTCTTTCTGCAGCACTGGTGAATATCAGATGAGGATGGCAAGACTGCTTTCATCTAAGACAATAATAATAGTGTCTCCTGCCGATAGGCACAGGGATGGGGGTATGATAAGAGCACTTTGTCTACAGCTCGGTTACCAAATTCTTCCACTGTTCCTCCTCCGTTTGGCTGCACAAAGGGTAATTCAAGGATGTTTTTCTCTTCTTCGCAATAGAGACATCTTTGTTATCAGTAAGCCCTACTTTATCAAACCTAGATTTCAAAATTCTGTAAAGTTTTTTTTTTTAACAGCAGTGACTTTCCATCTCTATTCTCCTGAAACTCCCCTGTCCCTGACAAGGCATCGTGACTTTAAGTACATCTCCTGTCTATTTCACACTTCATAATTATAACACACTGATCCAGCTTTAATAGCCATGGCTACATCCTACAGAGTCCTGGGATTTTACAGTTTGATGAGGCCCATGATGACATCTCATGGAATCCTGGGATTTGTAGTTTGGTGAGGTGCTAGAACTATCTGTCAGAGAATTTGAACTATTTCATGAAACAACAAATCCCAAGATTCTAGGGGATGGCAATTAAAGCGCTACTAGATCTGTGTAGTATGGAAGAGCCCCCAGAGGGCAATCGTGTGGCATGGAGGATGTGGAAAAGTGGCTTGCAGAGCTGGGTATGGTTAGCCTGGAGAAGAGAAGTTCAAGAGGCAACATGATAGCTATGTTTCAATATTTGAAAGGATGTCATGGAGGATGGAGCAAGCTTGTTTTCTGCTACTCCAGAGAGTAGGACATGGCTTCAAACCTCAGGAAAAGTGCTTTTGTCTAAATATTAAGAAGAACTTCCTGACAGTAAGAGCAGTTCAGTGGAGGAATACGCTGCCTGGGAGTGTGGTGGAGTCTCCTTTGGAGGTTTTTAAACAGAAGCTGGATGGTCGTTTTTCGGGAATGCTTTGATGGCGTATTCCTGCATGGCAGAGGTTTGGACTTGATGGCCCCTGTGGTCTTTTCCAACTCAACAATTCTTTAAATGAAAGTAACTCATCATCCATTTCCCCTCCAATTTTTCTGGAAAAAGTAGTTGTGGAGGGGAAAAAAATCCAGTCCAATGCCATTCTGCCATGCAGGCATACACCATCAAAGCCCTCCCGAAAGATGGCCAGCCGGCCTCTCTATGAAAACCTCCAAAGAAGGAGACTCCAACATTCTACCCCTGCAGTTCTCGGTCAAGAGCTACTCATCTTAACACAGGGAACCAGGAATACAAGGATTCTCCAGTCTTTTCAGGAACTCTTAGCTCCCACGAGAGATACTGGCTTTTTACCTCCTTTTGCAACTGACCTTTTACAGTTTGTGCAAAATGACATTAGCCCCAAACGCTTGTTTCTGCATGAAATCAATGCCACTTATTTATTTAAATAATTATATCCCACCCTAAAACAACCTAAGGCATCTAAATTCCCAGGTTTAAAAACAACAGTAAGGTATAATTTAAACAGACTAAAATTAAACCAATTAAAAGGTCTTTTTCCTGTTGTGGTGCTAGACACACATACACACAGCCATCACAAAAGGACAGACCGATTGATCAAAGATACAAATGTCATCCAGTGCTACTTTTTTTCCTAGTTTTTACATCAACACAACAGTTGTCACATTTTCAATACTGCACATGTAGGACCTAGGGTTGCCGAGAGTCCTTTATCAGCAACAGTTGTGTGGAAGAGGGAGCCGTCTTGGCGTAGTGGTTTGAGCATTGGGCCGTGATTCTGCAGACCAGAAGAAAATAGAACAACAACAACTGAAAAGTAATAGCATAGTGTTAGGTTGAAGGAAGAAGTAGTATCGCTCCATTCTGCTTTGGTCAGACCCCACCTGGAATCCTGTGTCCCGTTCTGGGCACCACCGTTCAAGAAGGATGTTGACAAGCTGGAATGTTTCCAAAGGAGGGCAACCAAAATGGTCAAAGGCCTGGAAACCATGAAGCCCTACGAGGAGAGGCTTAGGGAAATGGGTACGTTTAGCCTGGAGAAGAGAATGCTAAGAGCTGACATGATAGCCATGCTTAAATATTTGAAGAGATGTCATCTGGAAGACGGGGCAAGCTTGTTTTCTGCTGCTCCAAAGACAAGGACATGGAACTATGGCTTCACACTATAGGAAAAGAGATTCTATCTGAATGTTAGGAAGAACTTCCTGATGGTATGAGCAGTTTGACAGTGGAATACACTGCCCCAGAGTGTGGTGGAGTCTCTTTCTTTGGAAGTTTTTAAACAAAGGCTGGGTGGACATCTTTGGGAGGGCTTTGAATCTGTATTCCTGCATTGTGAGGTGGGGGGTTGGACTGGACTGGATGGCCCTTGTGGTCTCTTCCAACTCTATGATACTTTCTTTGGAGCCAGTTGGGCCTTGAAGGGGAATTTATTCCATAAGTGGGGTGCCTCCTCAGAAGAGACCCTCTCCCATGTCCTCCCACAATGTATTGCCACCATTGATGGGACACAGAGGAGGGACCGTCCACCAGACCTCAGTTCTCAGATTGACAGAATCCATGTGCAAAACTCATACTACCTATTGCAGGGTGGGATACCATGTGGCCCTTCAGATGTTGCTGGACTGCAAAACCCATCATCACTACTTGCACAGCCAATGTTAACATATGATGGAAGCTGCAGTCCAGCAACCTATGGAAAGCCACACATTCCCCTAGTGTGGCCCTCCACTCCTTTCAGCCCTAGTCAGCAGAGCCAGTGGTGAAGGACAATGGAAGTTGCAGTCAAGCAGCACATGTTCCGTCATATGTACAGCACAGCACCAAAGTCCCATGACTTGAAGCAGCTATGGGAATTGCGTGGCTCTCCAGATGTTGTTGGACTGCAGCTCCCATGATCTACCATTGACTGAGCTGCTTAGGCCTGCTGGGACTTGCAGTCCAGCAACATTTGCTGGTTGTTTCAAATCGGCTTTGATTTATGGCAAACCTACCCAAAAGTTACCAGATTCTGTCTGAATCTTAGAAGCTAAGCAGGGTCAGCTGTGGTTAGCACTTGGATGGGACACTGCCAATAAATACTAGGTACGGTAGGCTGTATTTTAGAAGAAGGAACTAGCAAAACCACCTCTGAGTATTCTTTGCCTAAGAAAACCCTGTGAAATTCATGGGGTTGCCATAAGTCGACAAGCGACTTGAAAGTGTGCACGCACGCGCATACCTATACAAATGAATGAGAAACATCCAAGAACACACTGTTATCAACCGCCCTGCTCTGGTCTTGCAGACTCAAGGCCATGGCCTTCATGGCCACTTTTGCACTACGCTGTTATAGTGCTATTATTCCACTTTCAACATCCTGTGGAATCCTGGGGTTTGTAGTTTACTGAGGCCAAAGAATTCTAAATGCTCCTCCTCAAACTGCAAATCCCAGGATTCCACAGGATGTTGAAAGTAGAACAATAGCACTATAACAGTGTAGGGAGGAAATGGCCTTTGACTGAGTCTATGCACCTGTTATGCGGTCTTCCGCTTTTCCTACAGCTTTCCACCTAACAAGCTTAGTTGTCCTTTCAAATGATTCATGTCTTCTCATGATCTGTCCAAAGCACAATGGCCTCAGTTTACTAATTTTGGCTTCTAGGGAGAGTTCAAGCTTGACTTGCTCTTGGATCAGCTCCTCTTTTTCTTTGGTCCTTGGTATTTGTAAAATATTCTTCCATCCCTGGGAAGGAGTACCGGGGATCCAAGAAGGGGAAAATGGAATAGACCTTCCACATTGCACACATACTGCTTGTGTGTGTGCATCATACCTTCCAACTTTCCTGATTTGTCAAATTAATCCTCTCACATCCTACTTTTCCAGCTGCTTTTAAAATGTCCTAGTTTCTCTCCCTTTCTCCCATTTTCCTCCTTTGTCTTCAGCTTATTTCAGTTGCTCCAAACAGAGTCCAGAGTGCAAAGGAAGTTTGCAATCAACTCAGCAGCTCTTGGGCCATTTCTGTACTACACTGTTATAGTCCTATTATTCCACTTTCAACATCCTGGGATTTGTAGTTTAGGGATGGGCATTTAGAATTTTCCACCAGATAGCTCTTTGGCCTAAATAAGCTACAAACCCCGGAATTCCACAGGATGTTGAAACTAGAATAATAGCACTATAACAGTGTAGTGCGGAAAGGGCCTTGACTGCACTCAGATGTTGCTTGGCTTCATGTGTCCCAGTTTTCATCTGTGAAATGTTGGAGGGTATGGTGTGTGTATGGATGTGCGTGTGTGTGTGTGTAAGAGAGAGAGAGACAGACAGACAGACAGAGAGGGGGGAAGAGAGCCTTCTACTGAGCTCTAGCTGAAACAAAAGAAGGAAAATTCTGCCCTGTTAAAACCCGCCTCTCAGCGCCCCCACCTTTTAATGTGCTTTTGAGTTTGACGGGTTATGTAACATACGGATCATCTGTTTTGTTTTTTTCAGATTTTTTTTTGGGGGGGGAGAAAAAGAAATGACATTTGGTAACCTTACCCTGCAGTGGTGTGTGTGGTGTGTGTGTCAGTGGCTGACAAACAGAGGATGCATTCAGACTGCTGGGTCAAAACACAACAGAGCAGAAACATAATTGTTGGGGCAGGTGGAAGGATAAAAAGTCAGCACCCACAGAATATTTGGACCCTCAAAATTCACTTCTGTTTAACATATAAGCCTCTCTCTTTTTGGCTTATTGAAACAGAGGCTGGAATCCAGTTAGTATGCCCCAATTAGAGCAGACCCATTGACTCAATTGTTGAATGCAGACTCAACAAATGGGTAAACGCATCGTTCTTCTCTTGTCAATACTACCCATAGGATTTGGGCCTGGGGGAAAAACACGGGAGTTGCCATTAACTTGACTAGTGTTCCTTGCGAACTAAACGGATCGCTGCTGTACAAACTCATCCATTGCAGGCATCCATGTTTAGAGCATCAGCACTCCCATCTTTTTTCTGGTTTTGGATTCTTTGCCCTTTCTGTTTCAACATCCAAAAACCAAACGGTGGGGGAAAAAAATGCCTCTCCAAAATGTAATTTTCCAAGATATCTTTGGTACAACTGTCTTATCTTTATGCCTGATTGTAACTAAGCCTTAACAAATGACATTTCAATAGTCTCTCACTGTTTTACACCAGCTTCTGTTTCTCTCACCTTCTTCTTTCATGTTATCTGTCTGTCTGTCTGTCTGTCTACTTACCTACCTATTTGATATCCAGCTTTTCTCCCATATGGGACCCAAAGCAACTTACACAGCACATTAAAACAAAATAGCTAAAACTGACTTGAAAACAGTATGTGTGAAAGTGCTCTAGGAGTCTTAGTGGACCATGAGCTGAACATGAGTCAACAGTGTGATGTTGCAGCTAAAAAAGCCAATGCGATGCTAGGTTGCATCAACAGGAGTATAGTGTCAAGATCAAGGGAAGTAATAGTACCACTCTATTCTGCTTTAGTTAGACCTCACCTGGAATACTGTGTCTAGTTTTGGGCACCACAATTCAAGAAGGATATTGACAAGCTGGAGCATGTCCAGAGGAAGGTGACCAAAAGGCTGAAAGGTCTGGAAGCCATGCCCTATGAGGAACGGCTTAGGGAGATGGGGATGTTTAGTCTCTAGAAGAGAAGGTTAAGAAGGGACATGATAGCCATGTTTAAATATTTGAAGGGATGTCATGTTGAAGATGGAGCAAGTTTGTTTTCAGTTGCTCCAGAAACTAGGACACAGAGCAATGGATTCAAACTATAAGAAAAGAGATTTTACCTAAACATGAGGAAGAACCTCCTGACGGTAAGAGCTGTTCAGCAGTAGAATATAGTGCTTCAGAGTGTGGTGGAGTCACCTTCTTTGGAGGTTTTTAAGCAGAGGCTGGATGGCCATTTGCTGAGGATGCTTGGAGTGCTCCTCCATGGTAGAGAGTTGGACTCAATGGCCATTGTGGTCTCTTCCAACTCTGTGATGCTATGAATCTGAATACAAAAATCAAAAAAAGATGAAACAATTCTCCACTTAAAAACATTAACTTAGAATAGTCAAAACCACATTGAAACCTACTAAACCTACTAAAAGCAACATGCCTGTTGCATTAACCCAACTAGTTAAAAGCTGAAGATTTATTTAAACAAGAATAGTCTAACGCTCAAATCACAACACCAGAGCGGCTCTCATAATAGCACTATAGTGCTAACAGTGCAGTAATAGCACTGCAGTTATATAAAGTGAGTGTGTCTCTGGTCCAGAAGCGTTACATTCTAAGTAGCCCCTGAAGAAGGAGTTAAGAATATATACCGGCCAAAACATGCTGGGCTTCTTTTACTAATAAAACAATGATCTTTTAAGCATCTAGAGACCTGTCTCCATCTTCTTATGCAGATTCCATTGGATGTGCTCCAGTTTCTGCATCCTGTGGGAACGTGGTAGCCAAATGCCAACCCTATTTTGAAATCGTGCGACTGGACAACAAATGGACCCTGTCCAAGGAACTGTTTAAAATTCTCTTATGAGAGGAAACCTCATAGGCTTGCCTGCAAAAAGGAGGAACATAAAATGTGGTTATTTTCAAACTTCGCCCTCAAAGACGTTGCCAAGAGAGGGAAATGGCGCCTTCCTCTTGATGAATAATTTGCAGTGACAGTCCCTTGTGGCTCGCGCCCAACTGTGCCACTTTCGTGCTTCTCTCCCTTTTGGAGAGCAGATTACATAAGGTTATTAAAATGTGCCTTTCCTTTCTACAACAACCTTTCTGTTCTAGAGGACTCGCGGAGACATCTGCACCATCCACGGTTTTCCGATGGGAAAGCAAACAACGAGGTGTGGCAGCCTGATGCATTTTGCTGCCCGAGGCAGAGGAGCAAATAACACTCTTCATTCCCTCACTGAAGGCAAGGTGCATGGCAGCCTGGGGGGAGACCAAAAAGTAACTTTTCCAGATTGGAAAGCCAGGCAAGTTGTTTCGGCCCATAAGGCAGGAAACCCCACAAGTGGCTGGCAGTGAAACTGGAACAATAAGAAAGAAAACAACCAACAGTTTGCTACCTTATCAGAGTGCTTGGGGACTGATACCCGAGGCGACTTTGTCACTCTGCCTTCAGGTAGGGCCGGCCCTGCAAAAGACAACGCTAAAATCTTTAAACTGAACTGTCTCTCCACACTACACTGTGATAGTGCTATTATTCCACTTTCAACACCCTGTGGGATTCTGGGGTTTGCAGTTTCCTGAGGCCCAAGAGCTCTCTGGCTGGGAATTCCAAAGGCCCCTCCCTCAACTGCAAACCCCAGGATCCCACAGGATGTTGAAAGTGGAATAATAGCACTATAAAAGTGTAGTGCAGAAAGGCCCTATGGAAGGAATTGGCATGAGGGACTGAGTGGTTTCACTATTGGGAAAGACATAAGTTATTTGAACCGTGGTGCTGGATGACCAAAAAAGGGAGGTGACACTGAAAGCTAAAAAAATAAATTAAAAATATATATATAAAAAGCCTTATTAAAGAGTTTGGAATATGAGATACAGTATCCTTCCAGTTCCAGGACAACAGAACCGAGAACTGTATACCCAAATACCTAAGGAGTATTAATAAATACCTTAGGTATTTGGGTATAATAACTGTATACCCAAATACCTAAGGAGAAAGTTGCAGACCCCAGGACTCTTCCGTGGCCCCCAGTGCCCTCTAGGGGTGAAAAGGGGGCACACGGGGCAGTTTCACTCCATTCTTGCCTTCCTCTTGGCATTTTGGGCCCAGGAAAAACCTTTTTTAAACTCAGAAAGTGAAACAGAAGTGACTAAAACAACCCAAGGGCGTACCTTCTAGTTCTCTAGACTTGGTGGGGACAGTCTGACTACTCCTTTGTCATCCCACTTTTTCAGTTCCTACAGTGTCCGAGGCTATTTCTGCACAAGGTTGTTCTGGTGCTATTATTCCACTTTCAACCTCCTGTGGAATCCTGGCGTTTGCAGTTTAGTGAGGGGCCTTTAGAATTCTCAGCCAGAGAGCTCTTGGGCCTCAAGAAACTACAAACCCCAGAATTCCACAGGATGTTGGAAGTGGGAATAATAGCACTATAACAGCGCAGTGTGGAAAGGGCCTCAGTTTCCTTCTCCTAACCCCAGTTTCCCCCTTTTGCCCTCAGCTGACTTCAACAGCTGCAATCTAAGCTCAAAGTGCCAAAGAAGTTTCCATTCAATTACTTTAATGGAGGAAAAGGAGAGAAGAGGACTGAGTCTTTTTCCAGTAGACACGGGCAAAAGCAAATTGCTGCAGCATCTCCTCACTTGTGTGTTCTTACTCTGTAATAACTTTTGCCATCTTGACCAACTCTGCTGTTTGGCTCTGCACATCCCAGTTTTATCAGTGAAATGAGCATGTTATTATCCAGGGTAGTGTAGTGGTTTGTGCATTGCACTAGGACAGTGGGAGACCTGTGTTCAAATCCCCACTCATCCCTGGAAGCCCTCTGAATGACCTCGAGTAAGTCACCCTCTCTCAGCATTAGAGGAAGGGAAAGGCAAACCCCCTTTCAACAACTCTTGCCAAGAAAACCTCACAATAGGTTTGCCTTAGGGTCACCGTAGGTGGGAAAGGACTTGAAGGCACACAACAACACTGTTATTATTGGTCAACACACTGATATGGTAGTTGCAATCAGTGGAAAATTTATGTTGCATTGACCTTTGCAAAAAAAAAAAAATGGAGAGAGGGAGGGAAGGCGCTTCTAGACATTAGGAAGAGAAAGTTCTGTTACAAGGGATGGTGAAAAAAAACTATTGAATGCAGGACTGGATTTTCTTGACTTAATAAGAGGTTTGTTTGGCAAAACCTGGATATAAATTTGAGGCCCGGACCCAGCAGTTTACAATATCAGCAACACAAAGATGTCTTGAACCACAACAAATTTCCAAACGGTACTCAACTCTCTAGTCTTTGTCTTTCAGCATAGAGTTTCCAAGGTTTCCCCCCGCAACAGAGATCATATACCTCTTGAATCCGTTTCATTGTTTGTTTGTTTTTCAGCCAGTCTTGGAAATGAGCAAAAAGACATGGTCAAACTAATGAGGAAGAGAGAGAGTTTTCTGAGTGCCGTGCTGCTAGTATTAACTGAAAAGAGGGAGAATTTGTCATGCTGAGGTAGATGAAAACTTGTTAGGTCCAAATCTGGAGCCAAATGAGAGAATGTTAATTTTAATTTTAGGCAACTGGGCATCATGCAAAATGCTGCTTCCATATCCTGATTTTATATTTTGTATTTGCATGGTGCTTTTTTCCTATAATAAAACCCATTTTTTTTTTTTTGAAAAAAGCAAAAAGATAAAGGAGAGAGAGAGATTGACAAAAAAGGCAGATGGAGCCGGTGATTCCCCCAGGGAGGATGAAAAAGCTTGGATTTGAGATAAAACCCAGGAACAGCTTCTTCGGAGCAACAACCAACCTGCAGCAAGCCATGAAGGGGTTAAGGATGCTGAGCCAACCTTCAAGGAATCAGGCGAGGACCACAGCAGATGAAGATGGGCGGCATCTATGCTCTGTTGCCGTGACAACTGACTTGCTGTGAGAACTATGCCGGGCAATGAGAAGGGCTCTTAGGTCTTGCCTTACAGAAAGCTGGGTTCTAATTGGATGTTGAAAAAGATCAGGCGATGCGCTGCCGCTGCAGGAGCAAGAGGAGGATGTGAAAGGAGGAGGAGGAGAAAGATGGGAGCTGACGGAGAGGAAGAGCGAGAACCTGGGGTTACAAGGGCAATTTCCATGTATGAAGGGCAGAGTTAATTTAACATACACACTTGGTGTGCTCCACTGCCTTCTGTGAAACTCACTTCTGAGTGGATGTGCAATCCATAATTGCACATTTGTGCTTGTTCCATGTGATACTATAGGAGACTAGGGCAAAATGTGGTCTGGGGGTGTAAGTGGCTCCATGCGTGTCAGCAGCTGTACACGCCCACACTTTGATATGGTCTAACTGACAAACATTAATTGGCATGAAATTAAGGTATATACACTTATGGTTGAAAGGCCATGTGTAGGAGGGACGCTGGCTGGGAAGATGGGCAAAGGTAGATCAGAGATGACCTCAGTATGGACAGGTCATAAGTTTGCTGTGGATTAGCTGGGAAAGCCTGACTTAATGGCTTTAAGCTAATCTTCTTAACTGCCTGACCTCAGAGAACAATAGTCAAACTTCCCAGGTGCAGCAGACAAGCACGCCTGCTGTATGCATTTCATACTGAAACCTTCCCCAGTCACATTACCTAAGCAAGACATTAAGACAATCAGTCCATTCTAGACCCCTTTTGTTTACTCTGCCAGAAAGCAATTAACTCACACTCCTTCAAGGAGGGAAATAGAATATTTAAATACCAAGTTTTGGCCAGTGAGTTTGCCACTCATCAGTTGCTGAATGTCACTCTGCCACTTTGATTCCTGGTTGTGTACTACCCTTAGACGTAAGTCTAAGCCACATTGCTGTTTTTTCACTATTCTTCTGGGCGGGTAAACATCACCCATTTTACCCTGAAATCTCATTACCTTAAACTTCCCTCCCTTTTCCTTTGGTTAGCCTTGTGTGAGTGCTTTACTTTTGATTCTCTGGTAGTTCTTCCTTGAAGAAAATCCTGTCAAAGATCTTGTGAGGTTACCCCTCTCTCACAGGCCTCCTAATCTGAGCTAATAATTCCTCACCTTTGAACGGAGGTACTGGCATCATGAGTGGACCTCTAAGTCACCCCTTTTTGGGGTGAGTGGGTCTTGTGGGCTGCACTTTATCCATCCCTGCTATAGAGGGTGGAAATGACTGGCTAGTTTAGGGAGACAAAGGTATTGGCATACCTTCCAGCTGTTCTGATTTGTCAGAGACAGCCCAGATTAATCCTCTGCCATGTTTTCAGCTGTTCCTATGTTTTCAGTTGCTTTTAAAAGGTCTCAGTTTCTTTCTCCTACTCCTCTCCTCCTTCGTCCTCAGTTTACCTCAGTTGCTTGAAATTGAGTTCAAAGTGCAAAAATAGTTTCTCTTCAGTTCCCTCAACAGTAGGAAAGAGGAAAGGAGGCAGTGGAAATCTTGCCCTTCCCAGCATGCCCAGGCAAAAGCAAACTGCTACAGCCTGTCCTAGCTTATGTGTTCTTCCTCATTATTAATCCTAATTATTAATCCTAATTAATTCCTAATTATTAATCTCTGTAGTATAATCTCTGCAGATGGAGCCCTGGTGGTGCAGTGGTTAAATGCCAGTACTGCAACCACAAGGTTGTGAGTTCGATCCTACCAGGCTCCAAGGTTGACTCAGCCTTCCATACTTTCACAGGTCGGTAAAATGAATACCCAGCTTGTTGGGGGCAATTAGCTAAAAATACATTGTAAACCGCTTAGATAACACTAGTTGATAGGCGGTATAGAAATAAATAAATGCTATGCTATGCTATTGACTGCACGCTGATATTTCTTGGACATACCTGTCCCACTTTACATCTGTGAAAAGTTGCAGAGTATGTATTGATATTAGAGAGCCAGCATAGTATAGTGGTTTAAGTATTGGACTATGACCCTGGAGACCAAGGTTTGATTTCCTGCTTGGCCATGGAAAACAATTGAGTGACCCTGAGTGCATCACGCACTCTCAGCCCTAGAAAACCCCCTGATAGGCTCACCTGAGGGTCGCCATAAACTGGAAACGACTTGAAGGCACAGAACAACAACATGTATTGATAGCAGTGCTTTATTTATATCCTCATTTTCCCCTAGTGCTAAGAGTCAAGGTGGCTTAAGAAAGCTAAAACAGATACAAGAATTATACAAAAGTTAAAATATAATTGAACTATTGGTAGAATAAAAAGCAATTTAAAAACAAGCCTATTAAAAATGAACAAACAAGAAACATACATAATATAGTGCGTTGTGGAAGGCCCTTTCCCCCTGATCAACCTGTCCTCAAAGGCCTGCTGTAGCAGAAAGATCTTCACCTGTCTATGGAAGAACAGAAAGGAGGGAGTCAGCCCAGCCTCTTTCCAAGGGAATGTCTGAGCCTGGGAGTGGCTGCTGTTGCCGTAAGCCCTCCATTCCCTGTCTTAGCTTGTGTAACGTTAGGACTGGCCTGGTAACAGATATTTGTATTCTAATAAGCCATTTCTTCTCCACCCATTTCCTAAAGGTCATATCCAAACTGGGAATGTTTGAAAGGTATGTTGATCTAAATCTGACATGGCATTGACCCATGGTGGGCCAGTCCCCATCAGAGCTTGGAAATGCTATCCTTTTTAGACTACAACTCTCAGCAGCCCTCAGTCGTCCTGCCGGCCAAGGAGTTCTTGGAACCGTAGCACCAAATGTAATCTTTTTAGGTTCTCATCCATAGTCTTCCCTGCTTGAATAGTTTCCCCTTCCTGCTATCTGCCTGCCCGCCCTCTCATCCACCCACCCACCCACTTGTCCGTTCTCCCTGTCTGTCTATCCATCCAACTCTCCTCTCCTCTCCTCTCTTCTCGGCAGTGAAAGAGATTCCACTTAAACCTCAAGAAGAACTTCCTGATGGTCAGAACTGTCTGGCAGCGGAATCTGCTGCCTGGGAGTGTGGTGGAATCTCCTTCTTTGGAGGTTTTAAAGCAGAGATTGGATGGCCAACTGTTGGGAGTAGTTTGATATGTGTTCCTGCATGGCAGAAGGGGGTTGGACTGGATGACCCCTGGGATCTCTTCCAACTCTATGATTCTATCTTCCTCTCCTCTCCTCTCTGTTCATCCACCTGAGTTTCTGTGAAAACTGACTGGCCCTCCCAACTGCAAGTCTCAGCATTCCACACCCTTGCTTATGTTGGCTAAGGCTGTTGGGAGCTGCAATCCAACAACGTCTGGAGGGCTGCCCAGTGTTTAACCAGTTTATGTTGTGATAGGGACAAGGCTAATGACAGGAATAATGTCACATACAGTTTGGCTTGTTGTTTTCACCCTGGTGGGGAAGTATCCCAAGAGAGATAAACAAGACCATGTTTTGCTGTTGTTGTCACGAATCATAATTCTTGGAGGGTAGGTCTGGGAAGGATCCACACACGTACATGGGAAGTGCAGACTGCAGAGACCAAAAAACCTAATGTCTGTTGCATGCAGTTTGATCTCGGGGAGAAGAGATTTCTGGTAAAACGGAATCAAAGGAATCCACATCTTTCAATATGTATTGACTTCTTTTGCCTTTCTCTGTAATGTGTTAGACAGAACTGCACAGTTATCCCAGCAAGCATGTGATCCCAAACATGTGTTTGCTGAGATAACATAAACGCAAGATCTGAGACTTGGACAGAAGAGCGAGCGGCTGGGATGACTTCCACATGAGCATCTCAGATGGGCAGGTGAGCAAGTAAGTTCTCATGTACCTGCTGATCGATCATGTGTGTCGAATATTTAATCTTGACTACAGATACAAACTACACAGAGATCAGGGTACAGTCACAGGGGTGGTGGCGAAATGAGGGCATTGCTTCTCCCATAGGAATTCTGCAGCCCCCAAATAAAATTTTTGTAGGATCATAGAGCTGGAGGAGACCGCAAGGGCCATCAAGTCCAACCCCCTGGCTGCCATGCAGGAATACACCATCAAAGAATTTCCAACAGATGGCCATCCAGCCTTTCTTTAAAAACTTCCGAAGAAGGAGACTCCACCACACTCTGAGGCAGTGTAATTCCTCTGTCAAACTCTTACTGCTAGGAAGTTCTTCCTAATGTTTAGTTGGAATCTCTTTTCTAAAGGTTTGAAGCCATTGCTCCATGTCCCAGGCCCTTTTCGCACAGCATTTGCCATGTGAAAGGGTGCCTGGAGCGTCGCACGATTGTGAGGAGCGATCTGCACGACGCACTCACGATCGTGCAATGCTCCAGGGTAGGGCAGGCGCCGCTTGCACACTTTTCCCAGGCTGCACTGTGGAAAGAAGAGGCAGGGCTCTCGCACTATCTTCTCGGGAGCAGGCAGCTCGTGTGGAGCTGAAGCAGTGGGGACGCAAGAGCCTCTTGCTGGAAGCTGCTCACGCGATCCCCGCACCCCAGCGCCGAAAAAAGGTAAGTTGCAGAAAGGGCCTTAGTTTCTGGAGCAGCAGAAAACAGGCTTGTTCCGTCCTCCATATGACATCCCTTTAAATGTTTAAACACAGCTGTCATGTTGCCTCTTAACTTTCTCTTCTTTAGGTTAAACATTCCTAGCTGCCTAAACCGCTCCTCATAGGGCTTCATGGTTTCTAGGCCTTCTACCATTTTGGTCACCCTCCCCTGGACATGTTCCGGCTTGTCAATATCCTTCCTGAACTGTGGTGCCCACAGTATTCCAGGTGGGGTCTGACTAAAGCAGAATTTCCTTCAGTCCCCAAATTTCTGGTATTGCAGTAACTTTGGTAGCGTTTGGGAGTCTAGGCATCCAAAGAAAGGGGGCAAGCACAGAAAATAAAATACAGCAAATAGAAGAGTTCTAAGTGTCAACAATTTTCATTGTCTCATGCTGTGCAATGTTGGAAATTTGGGGACTGAAGGAAAATCTCATTTGGGGGAGCAAAACTTTCACTAGGCTGGCAATGCTCTCATTTCGCTTTCCCTGTAGCTACACTCCTAAGATGCTGGTAACTATGGCCATTTCTGCACTAGATTGTTATAGTGCTATTATTTCACCTTCAACATCCTATGGAATCCTGAGGTTTGCAGTTTAGGGAGAGGCCTCAAAGGATTCCATAGGATGTTGAAAGTGGAATAATAGCACTATAGCAGTCTAGTACAGAAATGGCCATATGTGGTGCAGTGCTTAGAATGCTGGACTGTATCTCAAGAAATTCAGTTCCAAGTCTCCTCTGAGTCTTGAAATTCAATGGGCACACCTCGGGCTAATCATTTTTTCTCAGTCTGAGCATGCTTCGGAGTCTTGTTCTTTTGTGAGAATGAAGTGGAGAGGATTGAAGCTGTGTATGTTCATCAGATAAAAAGCAGAATGTAAATAAAACTAACAAATAAAGAGATTTATACGCAGGTTCCTAAGAGAGCTCTTAGCACAGACCTGCAGCAGGGCGTCTCCAGGTCTAAGGGAGTAGATGGTGGGAGAGAGAATCTAAAAGCCAAGTTGAATTTAAGAGTTGAGTATATGGTTAATTCATCACTAACACTTGCAACCAGTCCCGCCACCCTCCACAATTCTAGGTTACTCCTTCCATTCCCAAATTATGTTGGTTTTAGATCTTGGTTGGAGACCATTTACAAAGAAGCACGGGCAATTGGTTGAAGGATTAAACACCCCACAAAATTTCCCTGCAACTACGTCCCTCCGCCTTTGTATTCGTTTTGTAACATTTCATACTTTCCTTACATAACTTGTTGATTTGGGCATCCAAGTGGCCTCCCATAACCCATTTTCGATGTTATCTCTCTGCGTTCTCCAAGCATTAGACACAACAACAGTTCAACCAGAACATCTTTATCAAGGTACGCCCTGCATCGTGATGTATAGTATGTGGAAAAAAAACTTTTATCCTCTAATCAACAAAGCCAAAAATATTTTGTCTTCTAATTGTCTCGCCTTCTTGTCTCTCTTCTTCACAACAATATCAAAGTCGAAGCATGCCTGTACGAATTGGGTTTTTCTCCCCCTGCTTAGCTGGGATAAAAAAGACTGGAACTTCCTTTTTTGATGTCCTGAAACACTAAAAGGTACAGTGATGTATTTAAGTCTTTTACTCCAAGTCTCAAGTCAAGTGTCAAGTCTCTACCTTCAAGTTTCAAGTCAAGTCAAAAGTCCTTGAAGATACTTTTAAGTCAAGTCTCAAGTCTGGGAGCCAACTTTATACTCCAACCTGTATTCCAGAATTTCTGGACATAGTAGAATAAAGTCAGTTTTAATAATTTAAGCAAAGTCGGCCTTCCACATTTGCAATTTTGCCGTCTGCAGCTTTGGAAGTGGGGAATAGGATCCTTGTTGCTCCCCATTTCCAAAGCTTGAGGATTTTTCAGAAGTAGGGAATAGGATCCTCCTTATACCCCATTACTGAAGCTTCAAAAGCTTTAGAAGGATCCTTCCTCCTCAAGCCTGTTGCCTAATACATGTGCTTTTCCTCTCTGAGAAATGCACCCTGCATCTTGGGGGCAAGTTTTGTCTTCTGCTCTTAGGAAAATTTTAGAAGGCTCCTCCAATATCCAGCAGGGACAGGCTGTTGAGCAGACCTCAAGCCCACCTCAAGCCCATTGCCTAACCCATTTGCTGCTCTCCTTTGAGAAATGCGCCGACACTTTGGGCTTGAGACAGATTGTCGTGTGACCAGTAGGCAAAAAGGGATGGAAACGTAGTTCAAAGCTGTAAGGTTCCTGGATGAATGTATTATGTTACTGAACCAAGGGCAGCAAGTCAGTCACTAAACATATACAAGTCTTGAGTCAAGTTGAGTCAGTGCATCATTTGTTACCTAGTCGAATCTGAGTTGAATCACTGAAGCGACTTAAGTCTGACTTGAGTCCAAGTCAGTTGCTTGAGGCTACATCCCTGGAACGGTAATGGGCAAATTTGCCTTGGGAAACAGAGAAAACTCACTGTTAGATGTAGGACAGAATTTTGTTGGTTACTCACAAATGTTCCCTGCAGAGACAGTTGGGCATTTTTGTCTGATGTGGAACTTCCATATTTAGATTTGAGTTTGTTGAAGTGCAGTTGCACATGTGGTACAACTTCTGATTGCATGCACATTTGTGCATTTGGTCATTCAACACGAAGACCACATGCACAGTAGGGTTGGTATCTGTTAATGACATAGCACGTAAGTCCTTATGCCTGTGTATGTCTTTTGGTCATTGTGGAAGTTTGCAGTGACTTCAACTGCACTTTCTGCAAGGACCAATGGCCCCTGCTGAGATTCACTGTTCTGATGCTATAACCCCTCCCACAGCCATTCTGTGGCTAGTGGAGAGTGAAGAAGGATAGGAGGAATGTATAGCTATATCCATATACAGAATAATCATCTGTTCATCTGCTGGGATCCACCCAGGTTCTCAAGAGACATGTGCATGTCTTGTTTTGGTTGTTATGGAGGTTGATATTCTCTTCCACCTTCTGAAGTGACCAAAGACCCTTTCCCATTCAATCCCACAGCAATTCTGTGGCTGATGGAGTGGGGTGTTGGAGAAATAGAATCATAAAATCATAGAGCTGGAAGAGACCACAAGAACCATCGTGTCCAACCCACTGCCATGCAGGAATACTCCATCAAAGTGTTCCCAACAGGTGGCCATCCAGCCTCTGTTTAAAAGCCTCCAAAGGAGGAGATTCCACCAGAATCCCAGGTAGCATATTCCACTGCCGGACAGCTCTGACCATCAGGAAGTTCTTTCTAATGTTTAGATGGAATTTGTTTTCCAGTAGTTTGAAGCCATTATTCTGTGTTCTAGTTTCTGGAGCAGCAGAAAACAAGTTTGCTCCATCCTCCATAGGACATTGCTTCTAATATTTAAACATAGCTATCATGTTGTCTCTTAGCCTTCTCTTCTCCAGGCTAAACATACTCAGCTCCCTAAGCTGGTCCTCACAGGGCGTATTCTTTTCCACCTTCTGTAATGACCAAAGCCCCCTTCCCACTCAGCCCCATTGGGCTCATGAGGCATAATCTCCAGGCCTTCTGGCTATGTCCTTATAGCCAGACACAAAATGATTACATCATTTACTGAGACCTCTAGAGGACTATGGTGGATCTTAGCAGATGATGGCCAGAATCCTCCATCACAGTATATGTAACTTTACATATATTTAATTATATAGCAGAGGCACTAAGAAAGTCTCTTAGTGAATTGCGACTTTGTGTAATGGGACACCAGTTAGAGTGTCTTGCTCTACCAATGTACATCAGGACTCCCTAGCCCAGTGGTTCTCAACCTGTGGGTCCCCAGATGTTCGTGGACTTCAGCTCCCAGAAGCCCTGAGCATTGACCATAGTGGCTGGGGCTTCTGGGAGCTGAAGTCCACAAACATCTGGGGACCCACAGGTTGAGAACCACTGCCCTAGCCAGTATCCCAATGTACAATTGGACTGATGGAAATGGGACCAATGAGTATTGGTGACTTCTCTGTATGCCTTCATAGTAATAAAACAGGCCAAAGAGCTCTCTGGCTGAGAATTCTATATGCCCCTCCCTAAACTGCAAATCTCTGGATTCCATAGGATGTTGAAAGTGGAATAATACCACTGTAACAGTGCAATGCAGAAAGGCTCTGTATTCTATGGAATCCAGAGATTTGTAGTTTGCTGAAGACTTAGAATTCATTGGCACAGAATTCTAAATAGATCACAAAATGACAAATCCCAGAATTCCATAGGATGGCATTAGGGCACCCGTAGCCTGCTTGTAAGCTTTCAGTGGGACATCTGGTTAGCCATTTTGGTCCAACAGGATGCTGGAATAAATAGTCCTTTGGGCCAGATCTAGTATGAAACTTCTGAGCTTCTTATTAGAAGACTGGGAGGTATGGAAAGAAATTGGACAATACCAGAGGCAAATCAATTGTGATGTTGTGTGCCATCAAGTTATTGCTGATTTATGGTGACCCTAAGGCTAACATCTCATGGGGTTTTCTTGGCAAGATTTTTCCAGAGGGGGTTTGCCTTTGCCTTCCTTTGAGGCTGAGAGAATGTGATTGCCCAAGGTCACCCATTGGGTTTCCATGGCTGAGTGAAGATTTGAACCCTGGTCTCCAGAGCTATAGTTCAATGCTCAAACCATTACACAACGCTGACTCCTGGCGAGTGAGTGGATGAGGTAAAATCCTACACAGACACAAATTCATGTAGTGTGCAAAACCATAAAGGTTTCAAGAAGTAGGTTAGTACCTCCTGTGGAAATATGAGAGATGGTTTAGTTTAAGCAGTGAGAGAGTCATTGGAAAAATAAAGATTTCTGTTTCAGGAGACACAGAAGTGTAGCTGTACAAGTAGACGAATGAGGTCATTGCTCCCTCAAAATGGAATTTTCCTCCAGTTCCTAAATTTCTAGCAGTGCAGAAGGCGAGACACTGAAAATGGCCCACCCTTAGAACTCTTCTGTTTGCTGTGTTCACATTCCCTGGGTCACTTGGCTTACCCGTTCTTTGAATGTCTAAATTGTACAGTCGTCCCTCCCTGTCTGGGGGTTTGACCTTCGTGAATATGATTATTTGAGAGGCACCTATGCTTCCCTCACCCTGATTCTCCTCCTCCCATTCTCTTGCCTTTTTGGCAGCACGGAGGAAGACGGCAAGTGAGCCCAGGCAAAAGGGAAGGGAATGGTGGTGGTGAGAGGAACGTGCGTGCTTTCCTTCTGCCTTCCAGCCTCCCCATTCCATTCCCTTGCCTCTGGCCCCAACGCTGAGAACTTGTGCTGAGGCAAAAAGGTAAGGGAATGGGGGAAGGGGGAGGCAGCGTGCCACTTTTTTCTTCCTTTTGGAGATTCTCCCTCCCACTTGCTTGCCTTTGGACCTGATGCAGAGAAGGAAGGCTTGTGTGCCAGTGCAAAAGAGAAGGAAATGGTAGGGGAGAGAGGTATTGCAGGGGGGAGTTATTTACTGTTTTTCTACTTTTGCAAGGGTTCTGCACCCTGAAACCCCATGAGAGTGGAGGCTTCACTGTATTTCTAAAGACTCAGCTGAATTTTCCCATTACGGCAATGCTGGAAATTTGGGGAACTGAAAGAAAATTTCATGGGATTTTTTTTTTTTGCGAGGAGCAATACCCTTACTTCCTCCTTCCTGTAGCTACACCCCTGAGGAGGGAGAGGAACAGAAAGAAAAAGCAAACTGGCCTCTGTGTGTATGTGTGTTTGTGTGCACACAAGCACACATACACCAGTCTCTCTATGCGCTTCCAGTCACATCTGCCGGCCCTCCTGACTCATTTCCCAAGCCGCAGAGGAATGAGAAGTCTGTGAAACCTGACTTTGGTCACATCACTGCACTTTCTCATAAGGAAACAAATCTCCTATGGAGCCAGCCGGAAATGTACTGATGGGAATCTGACTGGGAAATGAAGGAGCCGGTGTGTATCTTTTGGTTTGGCCTTTCTATCTCTCTTTATCTGACAAAGTAGGCTTTTTCCTGTGGAAGCAAACAGTACAACCAATGTGTGAGCAAGAGTTTATGGCTGCAGTCATAAGTACACTTACAAGATCTATTGAACAAAGTGGGACTGGTGTTTTAGTACAAATAGGGCTTCTGAAGCCAATATACCATGACCTTTTGATTCACAGGTACCATGATGTCTTCTTCCTCAGACTTCCCTGCTCCGTCTGAGCTGAGCAGCAATTTCCAGAGCACTTGGAAGTGCGGGTGTTAGAAGAATTTTCCCCGAAACAATGGCTGAGATCCATACCATGCTTGCTTAGTGTAAATCTATACCCAGGTAATTACAACATGTTCTCCAATTGTCTCGGTTTGCCAGGGACAGTCCTGATTCCTCTGCCATCCTACTTTTTCAGCTGCTTTTAAAGTGTCCCACATCCCTTCCTTTGTTCTCGGCTCCCTTCCATTTCTGCAAACTGAGTTCAAAGTGCAAGAGTAGATTCACTCAATTAACTCAGCAGCGGGGAGGAGAGGAGAGTAGGAATGGGATTTTGCCTTTTCCAGAAGGCTACGGCAAAAGTGAACTGCTGCAGTCACTTTTATTGCTTGTCCTTTCTCATCAATAACTTTTGCCATTTTGACCATATTCTGATGTTGCTTAGCTACATGTGTCCTGATTTTTCTCTGCAATAAGTTGGAGGATATGTGAATTGAGTGGGACATACTTTCCAGACGGCACATAAAAAATCCTGTACTGCATTCTTTGGGGAATTAGTTCTCATCCAGATACCCCAGCAGTAGCTTTCTGCTAGGCAGGGAATATAGTTTCTCATTTTATGTTACAATGGCTAAACTGTGAGAAACAGTACCATATGCAAAAGTGGGCTTGCCTAGATGGGCAGACATTTGCTAATTACAAAAGTTCCACATCAGAGTGGGGACAGTGCAGCCCAGGGGTTGCAGCTGGTCACCAGGACTGTTTTCGTGGCCTGCAGCTGATACCACCTCCCTATAACACACTTTTTCTGGCCAAAGAGAGAGAGACATGAATTCTTTTAAATAGGTTGTGTAGTTTCAAATAAAAAGATCCTCCGTTTTCAAAAGAAGTGAATTCTCAGCCACATTTTTAAGGGGGCATTTTTGGCAGTTTGTGTGGCTCCTGGTCTTCTTTCCATCCCTACCCAATGGTTACTAAAAGCACTGCTATTGTACAGGACAGAAAAGGCTGAAGAAGGCACATCTCAAAGACACTCAGTAGATGTTGCTTTACTAGTAAAAAAAGCCCGACACATTTCAGCCCGTGTGTGCTCTTAAAGCCTTAACAGTTCAGAATAATAATTCAGAATAATAGTTCAGAAACTCCTGTACCAGAACTCTCAACGTTGGCCCTTTCCGCACAGCATTTTCCATGCGAAAGGGCACCTGGAGCGTCGCATGATTGTGAGGAGCAATCTGCACGACGCACTCGCAATCGCACGATGCTCCAGGGGCCGGTAGGTGCCAGTCGTGCACTTTTTCATTTTTGGCTAGAAGCCAAAAATGGTGCACGATTGTGCATTGCTCCTGGGCCCTGCGTGCACTTACCTGGCGTGCGGAGCCTCTGGAGCCGCGCCGGTCACGCTTCCTGCCCCAGAGCAGCCTTGGCAATGTCCCAGAGGCAGGGCTCTTGCGCGAGCAGGCAGTGGAGCTGAAGGACCCTGGACAAGAAAGCCTTTTGCCAGAGGCTGCTCGCACGATCCCCGCATCCCAGCGCCGGAAGAAGGTAAGGTGTGGAAAGGGCCGTTATAGTGAACAAGTCAAAAACCAGCTTGGGTTTTCAGTGACCTAGTAAATGGTTCGAGGGTTCCTGGTTTTTCCCCCACTTATCCAATAAATGGTTTGATGGTCAATAGCCCCATGAAGAAGGCCTTAAAGCACGCATGGTCTTTTTTTACTACTTTGTTATTGTTGTGTGAATTCAAGTTGTTTCTCACTCATGGCAACTCTAAGGCAACCCTATTGCAGGGTTTCTGAGGGTGAGCGTGCATGACATGTCCAAGGTCACCCAGTGGATTTCCAGGGCTGAACGGGGAATTCAACCCTGGTCTCCAGGGTCTAAGTGTGATGCTCAAACCACTATACCAAACTGCATTTCTTTTTACTACTACTACAGGAAACAATCTTTTGAGCATCATGAAACACTTCTTCCGTTTCTTTTGTGGATTTCATTCAAAGCTCTTCAGTTTCTGCTTCTTTTTCTAATATATAAAAATCAATATTTGTTTGTCTGTGTCAGGCGAAGACCTCATGTGATTGGCTGTGTCAGGTGAAGACCTCATATGATTGGCTGCCTAAGAAGATTCTATGGAATCCTGGGGTTTGAACTTTAGGGAGGGTCCTTTAGAATTCTCAGCCAGAGAGCTCTTGGGCCTCAGTCAACTGTGACTATCTTGAGTTGGTTGGTTGCTATGGAGACAAGGCCTAGCAGCAAGGAGGAGGAGGGCAGTATATTCCCTCAGGAACCCAACCTCTGTATGTTAATAACTCGGAACACAGATTGGATTGGGGAATATGGGGAAAAGTTACAGGTACTAGACAAGACAGTTTGGGGAATCAGAGACATTTCAAATCTTTCTAACAAGTATTACCCATAAGAAAATAAGATCCCGGGCAATGCTGGGTATATATGCTAGTTTCCTATAAGACAGCCACGTAATTAAGAGCAGTTTTTTCCCTTGTTCCTTAAAATCCTCTCCTTGCCCCACAGGTGGTCATAAAAGGTGACGAAATGAATGAGACTTCTCTCTTCACCCTTGATCATTCCTACCCATTTATGTAAGTAACAGACACACCTGTAGAGCTCCATAACTATGCTGCGTACAAAAAAAATCAATAAAAATTATGCATGCTCATACTTTCTGGCTGGCCTGTGTTGCTGTTCTTTCACGTGATGAAGTAACTAGACACGTTTGGGCAGGGATGGGGATAATGTAACTGTTAGAACTGATTTTTGACCCCTGTGACAATTTTCTGTTGAATTCTCTTTCCGCCTTCCAAACTAGGGGAAACATGCTTCCAAAGAGTGTGATTCTCTTCTGAAATTAGTTCTCTTACCCACAATTTGTTTTAGCAAAAAATCTAGGGTTTTAAAATACATTTTAAAATACAGGGGCTATTTCCGCACTATGGTGCTATTATTCCACTTTCAACATTCTATGGAATCTTGAAGTTTGTAGTTTCGGGAGGGTCTTTTGAAGCTCCTCCCCATACTGCAAACTCCAGGATTCCATAGGACATTAAAAATGGAATAATAGCACTATAACAGTCTAGTGCGGAAATGGTTAAGAAGTGACCTTCTGGTTCCATTGGGTGGGGCTGGAAATATGGGTCCCTGGAGATTGTCCTGTCTACGTTTCAGAATCATAGTGTTGTCCCAAAATGTGGGTGCCTCAAGGTTCCACTCATGATATCAGTGCCTCTGTGAAACAGTGGGGAATATTAGCTCAAAGAGGAGACTTGTGATAGCGGGGTAACCTTACGAGATCTTTTACACCTATATATACTGGTACTAGTGCAGGGAAAAACCAGCTGGAGATCCAAAAGTAAGCTTGTTTGTTTTATTGGAGGAATTAATGATCACACACACAAGATCCAAGCAGTCTCGCAATCACACAAGGCGAACTGAAGGAAAAGGGAGGAAAGGTTTGGGTAGCGAGAGTTTAGGGTGAAGTGGGTGATATTTGCCAATCTAGAGAGAAGCAAAGAAGCAATTATGGCTTAGACTAGAAGTCCAAGGGTTGTACAAATCAGGAACTGGAGTGGCAGGGTAATGGCAAATACACCACAAGTACTATGAGTTATCTGGTGAAAATCCAGGGTTTAAATGCTTTTTTTCTGCCCTGAGGGGAAAGGTATAAATAGCTCTCTGGCAGAGTAGACAGTGGGGTCTGGAATGGACTAATGACCTTAGCATTAGGTGACAAAGGGACTGATAGGAATCATGATAGCTCCTTAATTGTGGGACAGGTGAGGGGACAAAGGAGAGTTTTTGCTGGACAAAGGGAGAAGATTGAAGACAACCAGTCCTGTGGAAACAGTTTTGGTGCCATTGTTTCTAAAAATTGAGTCATTGAGGGACATCTGCAAGTCTATTGTCTGGGAATTTTGCTGCCTATGACTTAGCCGCGGCTTGAGGCGTCATCCTGACCTAATTTTGCAACACATACATGCAGCCAGTTTCCTCTTTTCCATCCAGCTCCCAGTCATAGCAGGATATAATTTATATCTTATGCCAATTAAATCTATGTTTTGCCAAACAAACCACATCATGGAGGAAGGCTGTACAGCCTCATAACAATAGCATACCTTCCAGCTATCCTGATCTGACAGGAACAGTTCCAATTAAACCTCTGTCATTGCACTTTTTCAGTTGCTTTTGAAATCTCCTAGTTTCCTCTGACTAAGGTTGTTTCTGACTTACGGTGACCCTAAGGTGAACCTATCATGGGGTTTTCTGGGGCTGAGAGTGTGTAACTCGCCCAAGGTCACCCAGTGGGTTTCAATACCTGAGCAGGGAATCTAACCCTGGTCTCCAGGGTGATAGTCCAGGGCTCCAACCACTATATGACTCTGGATCTCAATAGGACAGTTCATTTAAATCAGTGGTTCTCAACCTGTGGGTCCCCAGATGTTTGTGGACTTCAGCTCCCAGAAGCCCCAGCCACTATGGTCAATGCTCAGGGCTTCTGGGAGCTGAAGTCCATGGACATCTGGGGACCCACAGGTTGAGAACCACTGATTTAAATTGTTTTTAATTGCTTTTATTTTCATGATAGGTTTTTGGCTGTACTTTGTTTTAATCTATAATATGAACCACTTCAGGTCCCATATGGGAGAAAGGTGAGATATAAATGAATAAAACCATAAAAATAAATGAATGAATGAATGAATGAATGAATGAATGAATGAATAAATGTTAATAAAGACTGTTCTACCTCTTATCATTTTAGAATATTATAGTCTTGCAGTCTTAACCTATAGACTCTGAATACTTCTAGTCTTGCAGCCTTAACCTATAGACTCTGAATACTTCTGTGCAAGTTGGCTCCATTGACGTTGCTCATTGACTCAGAAGTAGGGTGTGTATTGGAGTAAATGTGCAAAGGTTGAAACTGGTAAGTGCATAGTATGTCCCTAATCTTTTGTTTAGTAAAAATACTGCCAGCTTAAAACAGCGGCTCTAGTGGCAAGGGAAATGTACAAGGTATGCCTTCCTCCCTGCAGGAAAGAGAAGCAGGTTAAGGAAGTTCAAGGTGACTGTGTCCCATGTAGAAGGTTGCTAGGCGTCTGCACTCATACCTCACTCGTCCGATCAGTTCTGCTGGTTTCTCTGTGACTGCATTTCAGCAAAACAAAATAGAAGCAACAGTCTGTAGGGAGACCTATCCCATTTTACATCTCCTTTGGTTTAGAAACCGGAGAGTTACAATTTTAAAAAGTAATTCATTATGTAATTTAAAAAAAGAAATCTCACTGGAGCAACTCATTGCTACTGACTTTCCAGAACTGCCTGTTACTTTTCTGATACTCTCTCTCTCTTTTTTTTTTTTTGCGAGAAAAGAAATGCTGAAACTTTAGGATTCATAAAATTTGAAAAATTCCACTAAAAATGACTTCACACACCTGCAGTTAGAAAGGGACCAGAAAATGTTTTAACATCTAAAAAGACAATGGGCAGTATTCGATATAAGCTACTTAGTGTATTTAATTAAGTAACCTCTTCTGGCCCGGCCCCTCCCACATGTGATGGAAATGTCATTCTTGTGCGCTCCAGTTGCTGGCAGAATGAATCTCTTTTCTCTGTGCAACTGATGCTCAGCGAAGTAGGTGGGAGAGGGAGTCACAACTGTGGCAATGGTTAACTAAGTAGCAATGGTGAATATAGAACAATTCCCTAGATTTATTAACTGTTTTGTACACACTTAAGTCATAATTGTGGCACCATTGCCATGATTCTAAATTGTGGCACCGTTGCCATGATACCCCCTCCCCACCTCCTTTATCAGGCATCAGTATGAATGATGTCTCAGATTTGGAGGGGCTGGGCCAGGAAAAGTTACTTAGAATCATAGAATCATAGAGCTGGAAGAGACCCCAGGGGCCGTCTTATGCTTAACTAACTACACTTAACTAAGTTAGCTGATATACAATACTGGCCATTATCATCCCAGCTCACTGGAAGTATTTTATGTGCAGAATTTGAGAGAGAGGCCATTTCCACGCTACTGTTATAGTGCTATTGTTCCACTTTCAACATCCCGTGTTGGGGTTTGTAGTTTACTGAGGCCAAAGAGCTCCCTAGCTGAGAATTCTAAATGTCCCCCCTCCAAACTGCAAACCCCAGGGTTCCGCAGGATGTTGAAAGTGGAACAATAGCACTATAACAGTGTAATGCAGAAAGAGAAAGAGAATTCCAGGTCCTGCAGTACTAAACATATCTGGGTATAACTCAGTAGGGCCTAAATACTTTACAGGCACCAGATCCCATCTGATCTAGGAAGCTAAGGAGGGTCATCTCTGTTAGTGCTTGGATGGGAGACTGCCAACAAATACCAGGTGCTGTTGGCTACTTATTTCAGAGGAAAGAACTGGCAAAACTGGCTTTGAGAATTCCTTGCCTAAGAAAACCCTGCAAGATTTGTGGGGTCTCTGTCAGCTGGCAGGTGACTTGAAGGCACGTACACACAAACATGCCTCAATAGTCTATAAAGGCTGAATCTTGATTTGTCCTGACTAAACTGAATCCTTGCTGAATGGTGAGTCGATATGAATAAATCATGTGGTTTCAATGGGTCAACTCTAGTTGAGACCGACCGTACAATACAGGCCTCCAGTCCACCTACGGATGTCTCGTGTGAATCCGTTGATCATGTAGCCTGCCTGTGAAGTGCCTGTCCTTAAGGACCACAGGTCTGTTATGAAGCCATTTCATCAACCTTCCTGAAAAAACTGAACTGATTGTCTGGGCTTTTTCTGTCTGTAGAAGAAAGTGAACCACAAAATGGAACAGGCTTTTCTTTAACTGGAAAGGAAATTATCGGAAAACTCGGCAACAGCTTTGGTGCAATTACTGATGATGGTGAAAACGAACATTGGAAGCAACTTGTTCCATACGGCTTAATCTATTTCCAGGACAGGTAGACACTGCCACCCTCCCCTGACCTCTTCCCCTTTGGTCCTGTTCCAATGTTGTTTGCACAATTTATCAAAGGTCCCTCTGGTAATTGATCAAAGTGGCAAAAGGGCAATCATGCCTTCATGATTAGCTTTCATGGTCTGATCTGCTGAGTCGTTCTAATTCTGCATTTAGTGAAAGAACTGAACGCTCTGTATGGCAGGGGTAGAATAACCACATTTCCCAGAACTCCTCAGTTTGTCCGGAAATGCTGGCTGATAATTCTGGGATTTATAATTCCCAGGTGCTTTTATGGGCTAAAAGGAAAGTTGAAAGCGAAAATAAAACATGCACCATAATTTAGCAGTTGCATATGCTACAATTTTATTTTTCTTTCCTTCCTCTCCACCACATTATGGGAGGCAAGGCAGCTCCTAATAAGCCAATTGTTAATTGCTGAGTTCATATTTTATTCCAGATATCCTAGGCTTAATGGCAAATTAGTTGCACTGATTGCTATAGGTAAGAGCACTCATCCAAAGACATGTCTAGCTATCTTATCAGCATCCAGATCTCTTCCAGGATTGAGATATCCACTGCATTTCCAAGGCAAAAGGATGGCTTTTCTCATATGAGAAGGCCCTTCCTGTCAAAATGCCATTTTGAGATGTGAGCTCTGTGCAACACTTAACAAAAGTTTGGGAAGAAAAGGAAGCTGGCCAGGCTACTGGCAGAAGGTCATACTGGCTGGGTGTCAGGATGCAGGGCTCCCCTCATAAGGTATATACTGGATATGTATTAGAATAGATTGGGTGGTCAGCTTAGGCATTGCTAGAGTGAAGTAGTGTTACCAAGCTGTACATCTCCATGCTTTGATATGGTTTAATTGGCAAAAATATGAAATGGTAGATATGATTAATTGGCACTAAATATAAATTATATATACTTATGGCTGGAAATGCTATGTGAAAGAGAGAGACACTGGCTGGGAGTAGGTCAGAGGTGACCTCAACGTGGCCAGGTCATAAGAATTAGCTGAGAAAGCCTTGCTTAATAGCTCCGAGCTAATCCTATCAACAACTCAACCTCAGAAAACAATAAGTTGCCCAGGTGCAGAGGCAAGCACCTCTGCTGTGTGCATTTCCTACCGAAGTCTAGCCCAGTAATTCCACCCAACCAAGACACTGAAACAATCAGTCCATTCCCAGACCCCTTTTGTTTACCCTGCCAGAAAGCAATTAACTTACATCCCTTCAGGGAGGGAAACAGAGTATAAAAATCTTCAGTTTTGAGCAGCTAGCTTTGCAGTTTACCAGTTGCTGAAGGTCTCTTTGCCAGTTTGCTTCCTGGCTGTGTACTGTCCTTAGACACACAAATCTCAGCCACATTGCTGCTGCTTCATTACTCTTCTGGACTGGTAATCGTAACTCCAAACCCTAAGCCTCTCTATCCATAATTTTATCTCCCTTTATCCTTCAGTTAGCTCTTGTGTGATTCTTTGTATCTTGTGTGCATGGATGAGTGAATTCCCTTCAATAAAACACAATTTTAGTTTACCTTTGAATCTTTGGCTGGTGCTTTTTCCGCATGAGCCCATAAACATTGGTAGGGTATAATATTGATATAATATTGTGTTTAGGTGTTGTGTTATGTTCACGGGTAATACACGGGCACTGTAGTATAGTGGTTATAGGGCTATATAGAGATACAGGTCATCACTAACATATGAAACTCAGAGGGTGGCCTTGGGCCAATCACTCTCCCTTCCTCCTCCTCTCTCTTGCCATTTCTGCACTGGACTGTTATAGTGCTATTATTCCACTTTCAACATCCTATGGAGTCCTGAGGTTTGCAGTTTAAGGAGAGGCTTCAGACAAACCCGTGCAAATCCCAGGATTTTATAGGATATTCTAAGTGGAATAATAGCTCTGTAACGGTCTAGTGCAGAAATGCCCTCTCTCTCTCACACACACACACATGCACACAAGGTTGTGAAAATCATGTGGGAGGAAAAGGAAAACCATGAGTGCTGTTTGGATCTGGTGACAATCTCATTGGAGGAAGGATAAGCTCTCAGTGTAATCCTTAAATATGAGGGCTTTCACTGGAAAATGAGGGCTTTCACTGGAAAAACAAACAAGGTGTGCAAGAGAAAGCAAGGAACTGATTCATTAAATCGGATGACTTGCCTCTTTGTCTCTAATGAATTCTTCCTTGGATTTTAGGAGCCTGTTTCTTTACCTGCACTAGTCAAGGGCTGCCAAATATGGGATCATATTTTCCAACAGGTAGCAACGTGACACAGACCTTTCTCTGGTGACTCACATGGCTGGTATTTCTCACCATGTGATTCTTGAGATGGGGCTGATTCACCCTTTCATGTGACATTAACCTGGCAAAGAGGAAGTGAAAGATCACCAAGGAGGAGAGACATACATAAAAATATGCAGCCTTCTCTTGGACCTGAATTAGCTGCAAAGCCTGGAAATAAGTTGAGCTTTGGGGGACTGCAAATCCCAGAATTCCCCAGCCAGGTTGTAACATTTCCAAGTTCTGAAGCAACAACCCTGCTGAAATTTGCATTTTGTATGTCAATGTGTACATCATTATCCATTTAGAATAAATACATGATTATTATAAAGTATTAGTAAAAATAATTAGTGTAAATTATAAGAAGGAGCCTAAATACCAAGGAGGTACCAGATCCCATCTGATCTTGGAAGCTAAGCAGGGTCAGCCCTAGTTAGATGAGAGACTGCCAATAAATACCAGGTGCTATATTTCAGAGGAAGGAACTGGCAAAACCACACCTGAGTATTCCTTGCCTAAGAAATTCATGGGGTTGCCATAAGTTGACAGGTGACTTGAAAGCATATATACACACAGAGAGAAATGATAATAAATAAATATTTTTAGAAATAATAATAATAGTAATAATTCCATTCATTTATACCCTACCTTTTCCCCAGTATTGGCACTCAAAACAGCTTACAAAAATTAAATTAAAAAACAGTTAAAAGGACTTGCAGTATTTGCTGGCATATAAGACGCACTCCCCCCCAAAAAAATACAGTTTGAAAATGGGGTGCATCTTATACACCAGTGTGTCTTAAACTCTAGCAAATAGTACTTTCCAGTGTATAAATGGGGTGCGTCTTATATGCCAGTGAAACTTATAAGCCAGTAAATACGGTACAATGGCATAAAGACAAACTTATGAAAAGTCTTTGTTAAAAAGTAATTGCACTATCTATAGAATTAAAACTGCTGAAAACAAATCTATTGAAAGGGAGTAATAAAAATAGTCAGAACAGCACCCTTTTAAAAGCCTCTGCAGTCTTCTAAAGGTCTGTCGTCATGGGAAAAAAGTCCACATCCAGGAGAGAGTCATCCTAGCTTCCCTAGGCCCTTTTCTCACCTTACCTTTTTGCGGTGCTGGGACATGGGGATCGTGCAAGTCGCCTCTTGCGAGAGGCTCTCACGTCCCTGCTGCTTCAGTTCTGCAGCTGCAACCTGCTGGCAAGCAGGCAGCGGAAGGGCTCCTCCTCTTCCTTCCGCAGTGCAGCCTGGGATTTTCCCAGGCTGTGCTGGGGCAGGAAGCGCAAGCGCCGTGGCTCCAGAGGCTCTGCACACACGGTAAGTACGTGCGGGGCCCTGGAGCTATGCGTAATCGCGCACCATTTTCGGCTACAAACCGAAAATGAAATAGTGCACGATCAGTGCCTGCCAGCCCCGGCAGTGTTGCGCAATTGCGAGGATGTCATGTGGACTGCTCCTTGCAATTGCGCAACGCTCCAGAGGCCCTTCCACATGGCGAATGCTGTGTGAAAAGGGCCTAGAGAGGGAATTCTAAACACTGGGAGCTTCCACTGAGAAAGCCCTCTACTGTGTTCCCACTAAACATGCCTAGGAAAGTGGTGGGAATGAAAGAGGTGCTTTCCCTGAAGATCTTATTATTCAGGCAAGTTCAAATGGGAAGATATGGTCTGTCAGGTGTCCTGGACCAGCAGTCTATAGGGTTTTATAGGTCATAATCAGAACTTTGAATTGTGCCTGAAAAAAAAACCAGCACCAAGGAGAGCTGTTGCAACCAGAGAATCCTAGAATCTCAGGCCATTTCCTCACTAGACTGTTATAGTGCTATTATTCTACTTTCAACATCCTATGGAATCCTAGCCCCTCCCTGAACTGCAAATCCCAGGATTTCATAGGATGCTGAAATATTACCACTCCAGAAGCTGGTAATTCCACGTACAACTAAGCCTGCACCTGGAGAAGGAAAGAAGACGGGGGCTAGGCTCTATCGCTGCTGTCCAGGATTCCAGCAGCCCTGCATACAGCCAGACCCCAGGAAGCCGGGGAAGGGACGTAATACTAACATGCATTTTATATTACTCTTATTATTCTCTGTGTATATGATATTTGTAAGCAATGCTCAAGGGGTTGAAGAGATAGCATCCCCACGTTTGGCTGATAACTATTGGTTACACCTAGCTAATATAACCGGGGTAGATCATTTCTGTTTGCCACAGGGAGTTCCTGCCAATAGACTCATTAATTCATGTCTGATACCGGTGTGTAGGCAGCCAAGCCAAATCCAGGATAGTACCCACTACCAGAGTTCGATCTTTAGCCACTTAGATATGTCGTATGCTCGCAGCGCAGATTGGGGGGTCACGTCAAATTCTCTACCCCTAACTGAGTTCACTTTACAAACTCCTATAGTAGCAGGAGCCAATGCTACCTGCGTGCGCATGATCAATTGCCGGAGTAAGAATAGCCAATGCAAGGTTGCTCCAGGACCTCCGATTCCTTGCAAGGAGATCCAAAATATATCTTATTACCAAGGTCATGTTCTTTTACCTCATGGCTGGTTCTGGACCTGTGGGTCTCGAACCTGGTCATACATACCAGCCTATCTGTCTGACACTCAACCTTGCTGCCTTAGCCGTCTGGTAACAGTCCTTCCTCCATGGCCTCAGAAGCGAGACCGTAGAGCTAGAGCCGCCCCTCTAGATGAAAACTGTGACAGCCAATCACACTTATGGTCGGACCAGGAGAAAATAGCGTTAGCATTCTCCCTGGTTGGAATAACAGGATTGGCTCTGGAGGACGGACTAGAAATAAATAGATTAGCCTGCACGCTAGTCAAAAGTATAAACGCTACTTCCAAAGCATTATCCTTTCTTAACAAAGAACAGCGGGAACTAAGGAATGCTGTATTGGAAAATCGGGCAGGCGTTGACTATCTCTTCCTTCTCCATCACGTAGGATGCGAAAAGCATCAGAAATTGTGCTGTTTCAACTTGTCTGATAACAGCAATGCGATAGAAGCACAAATTAACAAACTGCACGAAGTAGGAAAGGATATAAATGAAGGGGATGATAGCTGGTGGAAGTGGCTCACATCTTGGTTACCAAACCTGAATTGGCTAAAAGCATTGTTTGTAATTTTGTTGCCAATAGTGCTAATATTCCTGTTTCTGTGTATATGCTTTCCTTGTTTTATAAAATGTATAAGTAATATGCTTCAAATTACTTCCAGTAAGACAGCAGCTCTGTACGCTTTGATGGCTCGACGTGACGCTGTTTTATGATATAACGTCACGAAATGCTATAATTGTTTAGAAATTATGCATTTAAGGGGGGAAATGATATAGGTATGAATTAGAAATAATAAAGTAGAAATAAAGTAGAAGCTGGGGGCTTAGGTCAGAGGAACGGAGAAAGATTTAAGAAGGGTATCAGGTAGCTAGGATGTTGATCATGTAGCCAGGGTGTCGTTTATTGACTGGCTGCGGTAATTGCAGATTGTAGATAAGCACTTTCCGGGGTCTGAGCGCGGGGGTAATTAGCTAGTAACAGTATGTGGTATTTGTGACCCCGGAGGGGCAGACCGAGACATGCCTGCGATCTTTGCTGTGATCTTTGTGTATGCTGTGAACTTTGTCTATAAAAGAGCTGTGCAACTTGAATTCAGGGCTTCTGGTCTTTTGGAGACATCCAGCCAAAAGCCCGCGCGTAATAAATTACTCTTTTTCTTGCTCTGTGGTCTCTGTGTTCTCTGGGCTCCTGCAGCAGAAGAATAGCACAAAAACAGCCTACTGAGGAAATGGCCTTAGAATCTTAAGCTGGAAGGGACTCCAAGAAAATCTCTTCCACTGCCAAACGGCTCTTATAGTAGAAAAAGTTCTTTATGTTGAGGAGGAAACTCTTTTTGTTGTTGTTGTTAAGCTACGTGCATCCTGTTGTTGCTGCTGTATGCCTTCAAGTAATTTCCGACCTATCACAACCATAAGGCGAATCTATCAACAGGTTTTCCTGGCAAAATTTGTTCAGGAGGGGGGTTTGCCTTTGCCTTCCTCTGAGGCTGAGAGTGTGTGACTTGCCCAAGGTCACCTACTGGTTTTGCATGGCCAAATGGAATAGACCCATGTTCTCCAGAATTGTAGTCCAATGCTTAAACCACTGCCTCATGCTGGCTCTCCCACCCTGTTTATGGCCATAAAAATATGGTGCAGATGACCTTCCCGTAGTGTGTAGTATGCTCTTATTCTACTTTCAACATCCTGTGGAATCCTGGGGTTTTCAGTTTGGGAAGGGGCCTTTAGAATTCTCAACCAGAGAGCTCTTTCAGTAAACTACAAACCCCTGAATTCCACAAGATGTTGAAAGTGGAATAATAGCACTATGACAGCGTAGTGGGGAAAGGCTCCGAGATTACATTGGATTTCTCATTGTGAATGAATGGAGAGAAGTTCTCCAGCTGTTTATTTGCAGATGGGGCTCACCCTTGAACGGCTCAGTTTTGAACATTCACCCTCTCCTAATTAAAATCAACACCTCCTGTGCTGGATCTGCTCTTTCTCACAGTTGGCAGTTCCTGAGAAGTTCATAAGCCGGAGGCAATGAGATAACCATTCCACGATGTTTTCTTTCCCGAGAAGATACCCTGCCTCTGGACATGGGAGGTTCTTTCATGACTCACAGCAATTGATAGAACTTCACTCCAGACAGAACTCTTTCTCTCTGGTAGACTAGAAATTAAATACGTAATGAGTTTTAAAACAAATGTCACCTGACTTTGTGATAGGAGCTGGGCGCATTCTTTACTTTATTGCTCAGTCCCTGTGTCAGCAAGGGCAAGGTATGAAAATGTGATTTCCCTACACGGCCAGAGCTGGTGAAATTCTTCAAGTCACATGTACTAGGGCCAGGGAAGGATATGAGAAAACAAAGTGAGAACTCAGTGCTCTTTTTCTAAACTGAGGCCATTTCCGCACGAGACTGTTACAGCGCTATGATTCCATTTTCAACATCCTGGAGGTTGCAGTTTAGGGAGGGTCTCATGCGGAAATGGTCTGAGGCTGTCATTTGCAAAATTCTTCACCTTCAGGGGAATACCTGAGACCTTAATACATGCCATTGGTAATCACTGATAACTGGGGGTATAGCTAGGGGAAATGACGGTATTGCACCACCAAGAAGAATTTTCCCCACTCAAACAAAATGTTCCTTCAGTCACCAAATTTTTAGCATTGCAGAACATGGGACACTAAAAATTCTTCACACTTGGAACTCTTCTATTTGCTGTGTTTGCTTTCTCTTGATAATTTTACCTGCCCCCTTTTGTGCATTAGTGTATTAATATTTTATTGTTTAGTTGTTTAGTTGTCTAAATTAGTAGGTCAATGTTTCGGGGTTTTTTAAAAATTTGTTGTTTGGTATTTTATTTTGTGGGTTAACATTAGTTTATGTCTATGTTAGAAATGTTTGTCGGATTTGTGTAATTTTGTGTAAAAACTGATAACTAAGGCTGTTCCCACACAACACTGTTATAGTGCTATTATTCCAGTTTTAACATCTTGTGGAATTCTGGGGTTTGTAGTTCACTGAGTCCAAAGAGCTCTTTGGCTGAGAATTCTAAACTACAAACCACATCCACATCCACAGGATGTTGAAAGTGGAATAATAGCACTATAACAGTGTAGTGCAGAAACAGCCTTAATCTACAACATCATTAAAAAAGCCTCTCAGATGCTGTAGCCAGCTTGGCCAATAGTCAGGTATTCTGGGAGATATAGTCCAAAGCATTTGGGGACCACCAGGGTTTCACGCCCTGCTAGACCATGGAAACCCATGGGTGTCCTTAGGCAAGTCACACTCTCTCAGCCTTGATGGAAGGCAATGACAAAACCTCTGATGAAATTGTTGGGAAGTGCAATTTTTGCATGCTCAGAATTCACTTGTTACCCACCTAACCCACCTAAAAACTATGTCCTGAGGGTCCTAATTATTTTATATCAAACATAGTGAGCCATAGAGATCTACTGGAAGGACACGTAGGCAGTGGAGCTATGGAGATAGATCAAAAGAGTAGCCTGTTTTCTGTCACACATCCTAGGTGAATCTTGCAAATGGTTCGCACAGACCATCCCAGACTCACACAGACTGTTTGAATGGATTTTCAGCGATAACAACACCAACAGGAGACAATAGGTCTCTGGGATCAAATTAACCTGTCAAACAGCCAGTGATGTGACACCTTGGAGTATGCATCCCCAGATGAGAAACTCATCCTGCAGGAAACTACAAGGATTTTGGCTGTATTTTCTTTGAACTACAAAGCTGAAATCCATCTTCATAAAACTGCAGCCATCTGTTCCCCGGGACATGTTTCAGCTCTATAACTAGCTCCCTTTTTCTCCTTTTTTTTCAGAGTTCTCCCAGATTCTCAAACAATGCTGCTGGTAAGGTCCCCTCAGCCTCAAAAGGCATGGCTAAGATCAGCTTTTCGCTCCTTTTCTCCCAGCTGAAGACTTCTGAATTGGTAGAGTATTACCCCTAAACCCTTATGTCTCCCTCTCTCTTAATTTTCACCTCTTCCTAAATTTCTATAGTCTTGTATGCTTGTTGGAGTGAATGCAGCTGAGTTATATGGATTTTAACATCTATTTCAATAAAATACTTAGATTTGAATGGTTAGCCTGATTCTCTGTGATCGAACTCCGTAAACACTGGGCAAAAGATCCTTAAATACCCTGCCCTCTTTGCATTACTAAAGCGGTGTTCATAGCTAATTTTCCCCACAAGTGATAATTTTGACAGGCATTGGGAATCCCCCTAAGGGACCCCCAGCAAGCAGGGTAACACACTGCTTTTTAGGCTGCATGATCTCTCTGTATGTTTGGGGGCAAAACCCAAGATTGCTTCCTGTTTGTTTGCTCACACTCACTTTCTTCCTCTAGCAGGTAAGCATCCTTTGTTCTTGGGGTCTTTGTCTCTCTGGACATTTCTGCACTAGCCTATTATAGTGCTATTATTCCACTCTCAACATCCAATGGAATCCTGGGGTTTGCAGTTTAGGGAGGGGCTGGTTGGCCCCTCTCTAAATTGCAAACCCCAGGATTCCATTGGATGTTGAAAGTGGAATAATAGCATTATAGCAGGCTAGTATGGAAATGGCCTCTGTTTCCTCTTCTTTCTTCTTCTGCTTGCCCTCCTTCAAGCCTGTGGCCAGGAACACTCCAGAGGAGAAGCTCCAATGAAACCATGTAGCTGACAAAACCGAGTTTGTGTTCACTTCGCAGCTAGAGTTAAGTGTGTGAGGTAGGGTGGGAAATAAGGTTGGCTGTTAAACTGTTCAGACTTCTGCTTGAGCTTCTTAATTGCTCTGCTAGGTAGAGAGATCTACCAAATGTCTCTCATTCCCCAATAGAAATACTACCAGAAAAACACAATGATAGGGTTGCTATAAGTTGAAGATGCACAGTAACAATAACAAAGAACAACTACAACAGCAGGCAGCTGCACCTTGACTAGAGCAGGCATGGGGGCACTGCGTGCTGCTCTGCCTCGGTTTGGTAAATGTCTTGGAAGGGCGTTGTACGTCAACAAAGACACGTCTGCCTGTTGGCGTGCCCGTTGGCATATCCCCCAACAGAAAGGTTGCCGTGACATACCGAAAGCTAGGGAGACCAGACACAGTGGCTGCTGTTGCCTTTTGTGAAGGAGAAGAGATTGTACTCATCAATTGCTAAGGGAACCAGATTGGATCGCTGCTATCTCTCCTAACATTAACATGCTTAGCCACAATGGCAGTCAGACACGGCCATGCGCTCTGGATTCGAATGAGGAAATTCACATGGAGGTGCCGTCAGACGCTGAAGATCAGCTGGAACTGTGGAAATACAGAGTATTGAATGGATGGTCAATTAAGCAAAGAGCCTGCAAGGAGGGGTGTGTGTGTGTGTGTGTGTGTGTATCACAAATCAATAAACTGTATATGGTACATCAGTCTGGCGAGCACAGTGCATACGTAATTCTCTCTGACCTACTTCATCATGTGAAAGGTGATGTCTTAACATTAGATCATAGTAATATCACATGCTCCAATTGCCTTTGTTTATCAGGCACACTCCCTATTGGAGTCCTACTTTAGAGAGGAAAGCCTTCTCTTTGAAAGGCTGCCTACTCCATTTTAAAAGGTAAACTTCAGAAAGGAAGGCATTTGCATGCCAATATGTTTGCACACCAAGTTTATGCAAACCTGGGGCACACTGTGACTGAGATCCTACATGGCCATAAGTGGCCTTAGTATTCCACATGTAGAACTCTGCTGTGCCTTCCCTGTCACCAGCTCCAGGACAGTTTCTAGCATTGCAAATTTCTAGCATTAAAGAGAGTGAGACATTGAGAATCATTCACACTTTTGCATCGCCTTGGTCACTTATAGGTAAGTATATATTTGAGCATTTGACAACAGAACTTGGGGGCAAGGGTTCAATTCCCTGCTTAGCCATGGAAACCTACTGAGTGACTTTGGGTACATTACACACTCTCAGCCCCACAAAACCCTGTGATAGGTTCGCCTTAGGGTCACCATAAGTTAGAAGCTACTTGAAGGGACAAAACAGCAACAACAACAATGTGTCTTCAAGTCGCCTTTCAACTTATGGCAACCCCAAGAACTTCATAGGAGTTTTCTTAGGCAAGGAATACTCAGAGGTGGGTTTTCGCAGTTCCTTCCTCTGAAATACAGCTGACAGCACCTGGCATTTGTTGGTGGTCTCCTACCCAAGTACTAACCAGGGCTGATCTGGCTTAGCTTCCAAGAGCAGACAAGCTCTGGTAGCTTTGCCTGCCCCTTTTTCTTTGGACACAGAAACTGGCTCAATAGACAGTTTAAGTTCCTGCAATGCTAGAAGTTTTGGGACTGAAGGAAAAAAATCATTTGGAGACAGATTTGATATTTTGCCAGGTACAGTGTCCTAATTTTGCTCACCTTTGGAGCTATTTCTCTGTCAGTCAGTACCTTACCTCCCTTTTCCATCCACATTCCCAGGGCTGAAGCTGTGTGTCTTTAACACACTCCCATTGCTTCCTGCAAAAGCTTACCTGGAGTAAATGGGACCAAGCCCTGGCAGTCAGCTGTTTCAAAGGAGCAGTAAATCTATGGGACTTTCAACTAAGTAAACAATTTTGGTTTGGGTGAATTGATTACACAAACGGACAGTCATATGTATATGGCTAGCATCCTGTTAGTGCCAACTAGAGCAAGCCTGTTGAACCAGTGGATGAAGGGTGACTCATCAGACTATGGTCATTTCCACACTAAATTCTTATGGTGCTATTATTCCACTTTCAACATCCTGTGCAATTCTGGGGTTTGTAGTTTACTGGGGCCAAAGAACTCTCTGGCTGAGAATTCTAAATACCCCTCTCTAAACCGCAAACCCTGGAATTCCATAAGATGTTGAAAGTGGAATAATAGCACTGCAACAGTGTAGTGCGGAAAGGGCCTATATAGATTGTCCCAAGGTGAACACTCCAAATCCTTGTAGCTGGATAATGGATCCTTTGCCCTGAGATAACTGAAAGATGGATCTCCATCTATACAGCAGAACCAAAGAAAATAAATTGGAGTGCACACATGTGACCCATTTCATAATAGTTACAAGAACGACACCAGCAGATTGTTAAAAGGAGAGTTTATTCCCCTATGTTTTTTTCTTGCTACTGTTCAGTTCCCAGCCTATACATGGAACTATTTAGCTGGGCCTGTTGTTGCGTGTCTTCAAGTCATTTCAGACTTGTGACAACCCTAAAGCAAACCTGTCACAGGGTTTTCTTGGCAAGATTTGTTCAGAGCGGGTTTTGCCTTTGCCTTTTGACTTTCTCAAGGCCACCCATAGAATCATAGAATCATAGAAATGTAGAGTTGGAAGAGACCACAAGGGCCATCCAGTCCAACCCCCTGCCATGCAGGAAAACCCTCAAAGCACTCCCGACAAGTGGCCATCCAGCCTCCGCTTAAAAACCTCCAAAGAAGGAGACTCCACCACACTCCGTGGCAGCACATTCCACTGCCGGACAGCCCTGACCGTCAGGAAATTCTTCCTGAGGTTCAGGTGGAATCTCCCCTCCTGCAGATTGTATCCATTGCTCCTTGTCCTGGTCTCAAGAGCAGGAGAAAACAAGCCCACTCCCTCCTCAACATGACATCCCTTCAAATATTTAAACATGGCTATCATGTCCCCTCTCAACCTTCTCTTCTGCAGACTAAACATACCCAGCACTCTAAGTCTGTCCTCATAGGGCATGGCTTCCAGCCCCCTCACCATTTTGGTTGCCCTCCTCTGGACCTGCTCCAGCTTATCCATATCCTTCTTGAATTGGGGTGCCCAGAACTGGACACAGTATTCCAGATGAGGTCTAACCAAAGCAGAATAAAGTAGGTTTCCATGGCAGATTGGGGATTTGAACCCTGTTCTCCAGAGTCTAGCCCAACCCTCAAACTGCTAAACCATGCTGATGTAGCCAAACATAGGCTGTTTCCTCACGACACTCTTATAGTGCAATGATTCTGCTTTCAACCTCCTATGGAATCCTGGGGTTTACAGTTTTGGGAGAGGCCGGCCAGCCCCTCCCGGAACTGCAAACCCCAGGATTCCATAGGAGGTTGAAAGTGGAATCGTCGCTCTATAAGAGTGTCGTGCGGAAATGTTAATAAATTAAGCCCTTTTATGTTAATAAATTAAGCCAGGATGGCATAGTGGTTTGAGCATTAGACTGTGACACTAGAGATGAAGGTTCCATCACCTGCTCAGCCATGGAAACTTACTGGATGACCTTGAACATGTCACACACACACAGCCTCAGAAAGCCCCATGATAAGTTCACATAAGGATCACCATGAGTTGGCAATGACATGAAGGCACACAACAACAACAGTGCTGACTGTTAACGTTTGGCCATGATGCTCATAAAGACTCTGTCTCTTGATGGGGGCTGTTACCCCAAAACATAAGTGCCACAAGGGCCACCCTGCAATGCCAAATACCTCCTTGAAAAAGTGGGGAATTAATTAGCTCAAAATCAGGAGGCTGCGAGAGGGGGGCAACTTAGCGAGATCTTTTCTACCAGCGTTTACGGGCACACACAGGACAAGAACCAGCGAGAGATTCAGAAGTAAGCTAAAAATGTGTTTTAATTGGGGGGAATTTGCTCATGCATGCACACAAGATACACACAATCACACATTCACACAAGAGCTAACTGAAAGACAAAGAGAGGAAGAATTACAGAGAGGGTGAGGGGTTTGGGGGATTTATAATTACCAGTCCAGAAGAGTAGTGAAGAGGAGAAATGTGTTTTGGCTTAGGTAGGACCTAAGGGCAGTTCTCATTCAGGAGCCAGATGGACAGAGTGATGGGTAGACCTTTGAGAGACTGCCCTGGGCATCTTGAAATCAGCAGTATTTGTACCCTGAAAACGGCTTGTGGCTGTGAAGGTTCCAGATGCAAGACAAAAGGAACCTGTTGTGGACAGTGAGTCTTTCGCCTGTTGATGGGCTTAGTGCTTTGATTGACAAAGACACGATGGGTGTTGTAATAGTTTCTATCGTGGGTGCTGTGAGGACAGAGGAAAGAATCCAGGTGTACAAGGGATGGATATCTGTCAGTCAGTGTCCTGGTGGGCTCCTCACAGTTGGATTCCCTGGAAAATTCCAGCTTCTATTTAAGCCTATTATCCACAGGAATGGTGTGTATTTCTCTGACAAATGACTCAGTCTTACCTGGAGGAAGTTTTGAATTGACCTATCCTTCTCACATTTAGAGTCAAATTCTTTCCCTTGCTCTGTTTGACCTCTCCATCAACTCTCAGGCTTGAATTTGATATCAGAGCCAATAAAATGTGTTGTCAATTATATATGATGCCAATTAGGTATGGTGCCCATCCAAACCATACTGATATTGGGGACTCCCAAACCGGGACCTTACAGGGCCGCTCATCTTTCTTTTTAGCCTGGAGGTGCTGTTTGGAATTGAACATAATGATCTGCTGGACTACAACTCCCAGCATTCCTGACACTACGACAGTTTTTAAAATGAAGCTAAAACTTATTGTAGATGAGAAGTACAATAAAAGAATGCTTGTAAACATAGTGGAGGAAAAGTAAGCCTTTTGCTCTTGTCGAAATAAAACCTAGCTTCTTTAACAGAGGGACTGGTAGGGTTTAAGAAGCAGAAAGTGTAGTAAAATGGACTTTGGAGGCTCCGTTCTTTCTGTGACACACTGAACAGGTATCAAAGGTCAGCTGGGCATGCCATTTTGACCTAGTTATCCACGTGCGACTACGTCTAGCCAGGCAGGGGCATTTTGGCACTAGCACTTCCTTCTATTTTGTTGGAGTTTCTACATTCCTTTCCTTTTTAGGAAACCTTGTAGTGATGCAATACCAGCTGCCTGGCAAGTTACCAACAAGGGCAGGTGTCTTTATGCATTGATAGCCATTTGGAGTAATTGTTCTGCCCTCTGAGACGGTAACCCTGCTGAGAGCCACAAAGAATCTGGGAGAGTGGTGGCTGCTGAACTCCGTGTCAGTGGGCCAGGGTATCTACTCCCGGTTTTAGTCTGAACTCTGAAGTGGTTGTCCAGGAGCCTGCTTAGGTTTTAGGACGGGGAAAAGGACAACTTTCAGGAGAGGGCTTTCTTTCCATCTAACCATTGTCGGGGATGCATTTGGTTAGGGTGTGTGCGAGAGGTCCTTTTTGGTGGCTGCTCTCAGGCTGTGAAACACTCTCTCAAGGGAGGCTAGGCTGGCTCACTTTCTATTCCCTTTGCTGACAGACAAAGATCTTATTTAGACAAATTTTTGGCCCTTAGCTGGTTAGCGTAGAAGGGTATTTCAATGGGCTGTATATCCTGCATTTTTCTTCTCCCAGTTATCATTCTCAAAATGGTGTTTGAAATGTTTTCAAACTTTTCCAAAACTGGTTCTGATTTTAATCGGGCAGTTTGTTTCCTTAATAAATCCCTTTTAATTATGATAGTTTTGCTTTAGCTATACAGTTGGCCCTCCACATTTGCTAAGGTTAGGGGTGCAGGACCCCTGCAGAAGTGGAAAATTTCAAATTCCAGAATATGGGTGTGTGTACGTGTGTATGTCTGTGTGGCAAGGGGGCTGAGGCATGGTGGGGAGAGTCGGAACCCAGAGTCCAAAACAGTTCAGGGAAAGGAAAGGGAAAGGAGGTGAGTTGACACAGTGGTCCTATACTTCCTCTCTCTCACCCATCTCCTTCCTTGTGTGTGCGCGGAGGCATCAGAAGAGGGTTTGTAGTACTTAAAAATAAGGCTGTGAGCCATCCTTAGCTGTCTAGGCAGCAGCTGGTGGAGGAAGAGGAGGACCAGGGTGAGTTTTTAAAGGCCTGCATTGCCTGATCAGAGCTGCTGAGAGGGAATGTTCCCCCAGAAAAGGAAATCCTAAGGTGTCGGGAGGGCGGGGGGCAGGGGTTGCAGAAATTCGCAAATAATCAAATCCGCTGAAGCTAAACCTGCAAATGTGGAGGGCCGACTCTACTTGATTTAATTTGTGCTGTAAATGATCTTGGGCCCCAGGTTGGGGGAAAGATGGGACTGAAATAAAACCAATCAATAAATCAGTGGGGTACATTGCAGCGTGGTTTGGTTTGGTGGGACTGTGGCCTCTCTGCTTGATAGGAGAGGCATTATGGCTTTTGTGTGCTTTTGGATGTACAGTCAGCCCTCCACATTTGCGGGTTTCACTTCTGCGGATTTGATTATTCATGGATTATTTGCTGTCACCTCTGCTGCTGCTGCCCTATGCCATTTTTAATATGGGCTGCAAGCTTTGCGAGACTGAGAAACTGTGAGCGAGGCTTGTAAGTCCCTCTTAAAAATGGTGTGGGGCAGCAGTGGAGGTGGCAGTCAGTCCCATCAGCCACCAATTCTGCCTTATGAAGGAACTTTGATGCCTTAAAGGAATCCATGGGGGGTTGAATATGGCGATTATACTTTTTTGTGTGCTAAATGTAGTTTGGGAGGGCCTAGAGTTATTCACAGTTTTTTTCACTTTCACGGGGGTCCTAACCCTAGCGAATGTGGAGGGATGACTGTAGAACCCCCCCTTTTTTTTAAAAAAAAAGTCACCCTTTGACTTCAGGGGCTAGATAGTGCTTTTTAAAAACCACTGGTGGCTATTTCATAGACTTAACATCTTCTTAGAGAATATATTTCTTACACTGGCCCCAAGCTTCTGAATTTTTCCCCCAGGTTTGACTAGTGTAATACAGTGTACGTGGGGCTGCCCTTGAAGGTAACCCAAAAGCTTCAGATTGTGCAAAATCTTATCATGCCCACTTCCTTATAGATGCTAATAGTTGCAAAGATATTTGGTTCTTATCATTAGTAGTAGCGGATGCTGCACTTTTGGTGTTCGGCTTGCTGTGGGGGATATCTGTGACCCGCAGTGGGGCTGGGAGGGAAATTGGTCTCTAGCGCCCATATGTCACCACTCCAATCTACAAAGTAGAAAAGGTCTTAATAAATATAGGGAGAAAGGTTCTTGATCAATATTGCAAAGACAAATACCGAACAGCCCATAACAGAAGCAACAGGAAAAAAGGGGAAACATGTCTCCATGTAGATGGTTGTTATTTATTATTTAAAACACTCCCAAAGCATTTCAGCCTGTGTAATTGTTTTCAATGGTCTTCTTCAGGGGCAACGTAAGCCACCAGCAGCAGAAATTTCTGGAGCTGAAAAATCTCTTTCCATTTGCTAGACTGACAAACAATTAACAACTGAGTGTGTCCCTGAAGAAGGCAATTTAACACAATTACGTAAGTTTAAAATGTGTCGGGCTTGTTTCAAATAATGAAGGTTGTCGACAGAACACTTGGAAATTTGTTTTCCTCTTTTTCCTGTGTATATGTATCTCTCAGATATATACCCTCCAGTAAACTCTGGGACTCCAGGGACCAATTTTGTGCCATGTGTCCCGTTTCAGACTGCACCAGGCCCCCCCCCCAAAAAAACAAAGATAGAAGTGATTGGTTTAAAGCCATCTGTCAGGAATGCTTCAGTGGTGTATTTCTGGATGGCAGGGGGCTGCACTGGATGGCCCTTGTGGTCTCTTCCAGCTCTATGATTCTGTGACAAAGAAGGGAAATAAGGGATGGAACTTTGGAGTTGTTCACCGACACTTTTGAACTGGCTGATATCTATGGCAGAAATCACAGAAGCTATTGAAACTGGATAAAGCCCCAGGACCGGATGGCTTCTTGGCCAGATATTATAAGATGTTCCAGGAAGAAATCTCTCCACCTCTTCAGAAAACGATCAATGACATCTTAACTATTGGTAAACCGGAAACTTGGAGTGACACCAATGTCACTTTGATTCTGAAGGAGGGGAAGGACCCTACCGACGTCAACACTAAGTATGTACATAGCAGACTGAGCATCATACGTATAGACTATTTGGTCACAGTCTCATCCATTGTGCTCAGAAGTACTAGATTTGTATCTAAAAACCAGTAAGTATTTCCAATGGAAATGTTATCCAAAATCTGCTTCCTTCCCCCTCCTGTAATAAGTGGCCATGCTACATTACATCAGCCAAGGAGAAGAGAGTCTTGATTGGCAGGTCCTGTATGGTGGTGGCCCCCAAACTGTGGAATTGTTCCCTGGCTTCCCCTCCCACTGCTGCCACAATATATGAGGTTGCAATTTTTTGACAAATGGGATTAAAAATAAATTCCAGTGCTGTTCTGTGGAATAAGGCCAAATTTAGAGAGGGATGTTCAGCTCCCAATAGGATAAGCTGATTTCTCTGGAAGCTGCAAAGCTGTGCGCAATCCATTGTTCAGATGAAAGGAGATCCCCCTTTTTTTTAAAAAAAAGGCATGGTCTATTATTGTACTGTAATAGCGTCTAATCCAATGTGACAATCTCCCTCATTCCTCACTCATTCCTCTGGCAGTTTTGTGAGTCTTTCTTTTTGCATTCTTTTTGGAGATGGGTGAGAATCAGCGTGAGCAATGAAATGACTTTCTGGCATGGCCTGTCAGCCCCGATCAGGCTGCAGGGCTAATGTTCTCATCCATTTTAGATGATGGTTATTGAAACTGGCTTCATTTACAAGAAAACCTCCCACTATTTAGTTGAAATGCAAGTCATCCTGGTGTGGCAGTGTACTTCTCTCTGGGTTCCATGGTGCCAGCTGTCATTGAATATTACAAATGCAATCACCATTGAAGTCTCAATATAGCTATTTAGCAATAATACAACAGATTATATATTAAATTTGACAAATATGCACTGTCTCAAAAGTTCCATGGATCCCATGAGGTACCAGTGTAGGACTTGACTGCAAGACTCTTTTGCTTAATACTATTGCAACACTGGGATACAAATTGTCAAGCCCTAAATTAATAAAACCAACAAATAAAAAACAAAACAAAACAAAAAACAGAAGAGATGCAAACGTGTAACAGAAACTCCATTATAAAGTATTTAACTTTTTCTTTCCTCCTAAATATCTTGGCCTCTTCTTCAATGTGAAAAGGGTCTTCCCCTTCCCTCTGCTCTTTAAAGAGTGTGCTGAGACTGAGGCCCTTTCCGCACTATACTGTTATAGTGCTATTATTCCACTTTCAACGTCCTGTGGAATTCTGGGGTTTGGAGTTTACTGAGGCCAAAGAGATGTCTGGCTGAGAATTCTAAATGCCACTCCCTGAACTGGAAACTCCAGGATTCCAGAGGATGTTGAAAGTGGAATAATAGCACTGCAACCCTTTAGTGTGAAAAGGGTCTGAGTTTCTAATTTTTTTTGTTTGTTTCTGTCTGATCCTGCCTCTTCTCCACCTTTTTCATCTTCCCATGTCTTCCCTACAGTTATGGCTGGAGGCTTCCATGTCAGTGGGGATGGTGAATCCGCTCTGCATTTGGAATTTTAATTGAGCTCTCCAAGGTGCTGAACCCCAAGCAGCTCTTTGAAAGTCTACAGTAAAACCTAAAACAGATTCATCACATTTGTGAATAGAATTTCTGGTTTCTTCTGTGATTTGTTCTCATCAGGATGGACAAAAGAACTAATGGGAAAATGGCAGGGTCCTGAGGTTGCACAATTGGCCTTTGGACTTTTTGGGATCTCTCCCCCACCCCAAGTTTGACTACCAATATCTTCGGGACAGTAGGGCAGGATACCCAAGGACCTAAATCGAGGAGCTAAAAAAGCCAAGGCAATCCTACGTGGTATCAATAGGATCATAGTGTCTAGATCAAGGAAAGCAATAATACCACTCTGTTCTCCTTTGGTCAGACCCCACCTGGAGTAATATGTTTACTTCTGGGCACCACAATTCAAGGAGACTGACAAGTTGGACAAGCTGAAACCTATCTGAAAGAGAGCAACTGAAATGGTAGAAAACCTGGAAACCATGCCCTATGAGGAGCAGCTTAGGGAGCTGGATATGTCTAGCCTGGAGAACAGAAACTATGTTTAAATATTTGAAAGGATGACATATGGATGAGCAAGTTTGTTTTCTGTTGCTCAAGAGACTTGGCCATGGAGCAAAGGCTTCAAATTTCAGGAAAAGAGATTCAGTCTAAACATTTGGAAGTACTTCCTGATGGTAAGAGCAGTTTGACAGTGGAATATGCTGCCCTCGAAGTACGGTGGAGTCTCCTTCTTTGGAGGTTTTTAAGCAGAGGCTGGATGGCCATCTGTCCAGAATGCCTTGACTGTGCATTCCTGCCTGGCAGGAGATTGGATTGGATGGCTCTTGTTGTCTCCTTCAACTCGGTGATTCTATTATTCAAAATCCTATTACTAGTCCTGATCAGAGTAGACCCATTGAATCAATAGGATTTACTTGCGTATTGACTTACTGTTCAATGAGTCTACTCTAGTTTGGGGTTAATCCACGGTATTCCAGCCCATTTTTTAGGGAAATCTAAAGAATATGATTTGGGTATGAAGTACCTTTTTGGATGCAAAAGATCCCAGATTTGTTTCTGGAAACAGTTCAAAGTACTGATTATGACCTATGAAGTCCTATATGGCTCAGGTCCAGGCAATCTGGCAGACGATGTCTCACCGTACAAACCTGCCTAGATCATCAGGAGAAGCCCTTCTCTCAGTCCCACCATCCTTACAAACGAAGTGGGTGACAACGTGAGAGAGGGCCTTCTCATCAGTTGCCCCTAGACTCTGGCCCTCCCTTCCTGGGCAAGTCAGGATGGCCCCCTCTGTGCTATCCTTCTGTTGCCAAGCAAAGCCCTTTTTTACTCTGGCAGCCTTTTAAAGCAGAAAATCTTTAAAGAATGGACTGAGGATGCTGTACTATTTAGGACTGAATTATTTTAAAGGTTTTTAAAAATAGTTTAATAGCACTTTATCTTTTTAAGTACAGTATTAAATAATTTTAATAGTTTAATCCTAATTTTATGTCACCTTTTTGTATGTTTCTAATTGTTTTTTTAAAGAAATTATACACTGCCCTGAGGTTTGAGGTTTCCAATTCTGAACGTCCCCCTCAATTTCCCTCTACTACCCCCCATGCTGATAATGAATCATGGAATCATAGAATGCTAGAGCAAGAAGAAGCCCAATGCCAGAACTCTAGCTAGAGCATCTCCAGAATGTAACCATCCAATGTATTTTTCAAGAAAACCACGGAAAGAGACTCCATAACTTCTCTAGGTCATCTGTTCCATTGTCGAACCACTCTTCCTGTCAAGAACTTCGTTCTAACGTTCAATTGAAGTCTACCTTGCTGTGGCTTGAAACCAGTAAACCTCATCTTACCCTTTGGAGGAGCAGAGAACAAACTGACCCTTTACATATTCCAAGAGTACAGTCATGTCACTTCTTTTCAACATGCCCAATTTCCTCAGCTTTTCCTCATATATTTTATTCTCCATACCTCATCTGCGTCTTTCAGTATCCTTGCCTGTTGACTTAATGGAGGTGCCATGAATTTCACTGGTTTTCTTAGGCAATGAATACTCATAGGTGGTTTTGCCAGTTCCTTCCTCTGAAATATAGCCTGTAGCATCTGGTATTCATTGGTGGTCTCCCATCCAAGTACTAACTAGAGCGGAGCCTCTGTAGCTTCCATGATCAGACAGAATCTGGTGCCTATAAGATATGATGCCCATTCAGTTTCTGGCTTTAAGCTGAAATAAAGCATAATTAAATCGTAATTTTCCCTCGGGGCTATCTTGAAACTGTCTGGTATGAATTTACCCCTGGGTTTTCCAAAGGCAGCCAGGAAGTAAATTCAGTGTGCAAAGATGTCCATTTGCGTTTGTCTGAGATGTGGTGGAAACTGGAATATAGCCACTCTGCTTCTTTTTGAGACAGGCTGCCTATAAAAAAATAAATAAAACAAAATGCCAGTTCCCCAAGCAACCTTTTGCTGTGTCCTCATTTCGCCTCAACCAACCCCCGGAGCATAAAATTCTGCAAATTGCAGTCTGTTTTAGTGGCCAGACGTTAGACCAGCGGCCACCAATCATCAGCACAACTTAAGCTCTGCCGGCATTCATCCGAAGGAATGTGACTTTTTGCCATTAAAAATAAAAGCCGTTACAAGCTATTAACAGTGCCAGCTAATTAATTCAGAAAGCGGCATTGAACGTTTGCTTTTGCAGCCAACAGCAGGTCATGAGGTTTCATGGATTCTCAGCCTGGAGGCTAGATGTACGTTTGCCTCGTTAGTCCCAAAGGATACGAAGCAAGCGGGTGAAACAATACTGTAGGTAAGCCACCTCCTCGGTTATGTAAGTTGGCCCTTTTCTCAACATCACTTCTTAGATGCCATAGCGGTGGTGACTGTAGGGTCCAGATTACTGGCTGTTGATGGCCGGCAGCTACTTGGATTCTAAGCCACTAGAATGTTTGTTACACCCATTCCCAACTGCCAAGGTCATAGCTAAAAAAACCCAGTTTTGAAGTCCTGAGTTTTATGAAAGAGAGGAGAAAGAATAAACACTGCTGAGTGGGAGGATGGCTGGAAAAGATTATTAATTTTTTTTCTTGGCTGGCAGAAGAGTCTAGAAAAAGAGATCTCAGTAGAGGATGAAGATGGTGCAAGATCCAAGGCCTGACACGTTCTTAGATATGTTGAAGGTTAAGTTACACTGAGTTGGACAGAAACTTTGAAGTCATCTAGTTTAATTCTCCCGTTCATTTAGTGCAGAATCCTCAGTCTCTGCTAGACGGCCATCAAGTCTCTGCTGACACATCTCCAGCAAATAAGTTTGCTAGATTTCAAGTCCTGGCCCTGATTCTCAAGGTCTGGGCCCTCCATTCTACAAGGCATTGGGGAGGAATCTCAGGGCAAGAGCAGTACCTTGAAAGATATGCACATGATGTGTGTGTGTATTCTCCTTCATTATATTTGGTGGGGTTTTTTTATCTGAATACCGTACTCTGTGCAGCTATGTTTTATACTTAGTTGTATCACCAAGGGTTCGCTCTTATAACATCATCCTAGTAGCATTGCTAGGGCCTATATCTTATGACATCATAAGGAGGTTGTCCCTAAATCTCAGGTTTTGGCTCTGATATCTCAGGGCTAAGATGGTCCTAACCTGGCAACTCTACCACAAATGATTGCTCACTGCCTCACAAGGCAGTTTCCCCCCCCACTGCCAAATAGCTTTCATTGTTAGGAGCTCAAACCTGCTTCCTAGCAATTTCTACCTGTTGGTTCTAGTCCTGCCCTCTGGTGCAACAGACAAGAAGTCCGATCCATCTTTGGTGAATATCCTGGATGAAGAAACTGGATTAGAGACAATTATATCCATCTCAATAAGTGCTGGAAGTTGTTTAGTAGTCTTCTCTCATTGTAATTGTTTGGTGGTATTTAGTCTGTATGTAATCGAAGTAGATTTATATAGTTGGATTAGGTGAGTTGTAGACTATATGTAATTTTTAGTTAAGTCTGAAGAATGTATGCGTTCTATGTTTTCCATTATATGTAGTTTTAGTTTATAACACTTTTTAATGTGATATTTATATATACAGTAGAGTCCTGGTTATCCGACGTTCGGTTATCCAACCATCCGGATTAACCGACGTCGCTGTGGCCTGGGGGCATGGCTGTGGCATTTCCGCGCCCCCAGACACACCCCGACATGCCCCAGGCCCGCCCTGACACGCCCCCGACACGCCCCCGACACGCCCCCAAATGGCAGCCGCCATGGGTGTCCGGGTAATCCGATCTTTCGGTTATCTGACCCTGCGGCCGCCCGTTTGGGTCGGATAACTGGGACTGTATATACATAATATGAATGAATGAAGGGAAATAAGGAAGGAAGGAAGAAAGATCAGATGGACAGACAGACAGTCATATGTTGATCTCAAAGAGGAGGAGTCTTTTGCCAGACATCATTTGTACAAATTTTCATTACAGCATCTCAAACAGTTCAAAAGTTATGAAACTGTTTGATAGTGAAAAAAAAATGTGCTCAACCCTTGCTGCTTCTGCACGTGGTGAGAACACGTAAGAGGAAGAGGCTGAGTGGCTGAGAGAAACTGCGTGACATTTCTTGCTACCACACCTACAGCCAGAAGCCACCCTGAGTTAAGTCTTAGGCCATTTCCGCACTAGACTGTTAATAGCGCTATGATTCCACTTTCAACCTCCTATGGAATCCTGGGGTTTGCAGTTTCGGGAGGGGCCGGCCAGATTCCACAGGAAGTTGAAAGTGGAATCATAGCACTATTAACAGTCTAGTGCAGAAATGGCCTTAGTCATCCACAGCGACAAAATATATTTAAAGGAGGTCTGTGGAAAAGAAAAAGTTAAGAACCACAGGGGTAGCATTCTGGGAACCACAGGCCCAAAGTTTTCTATCCTTTGCAGAAGAATAGGCAAAGGGGTACAATTTATTTAAACCAGTCAGGACTAGACTGGCCATGGTCATCCAGAGGACTTTCTTGTCGGTCACTCCTGGACTGTGGAATGATCTGCCGGAAGAGAGTCAACAGCAAAATATACTTGCTGAATTTTAAAAAGTACTAAAGACTTATCTCTTCTGGCAGGCCTACCCAGTCTAGTTTTAATTGTGCTTTTACTTGTATTTTCAATTGTATTTTTAACTGTACTTAATTGTACTTTTAACTATGATATATTTAATTATAGTATATTTGTATCAATTGTTCCATTTGTATTGTAACTCCATCTATTCTGTATTGAGCACCGGGGAGAGGTGAATAAAATAATAATAATAATAATAATAATAATAATAATAATATTTTATTATTATTATTATTATTATTATTATTATTATTATTATTATTATTATTCTTATGCAGGCCTTCTAGCACACACCACAGTTCTGCCTGTCTTGCTGCCACCCCCACTCCCCAGCATCTGCCAACCAAGGAGGCTGCCTCTGTCCGACTGATGGTAGGGATCTGCCTGGGCCCATCGCTTTCACTAACGCTTGACTTGCATGTCTGCAAATAAAGCAAACATTACAAAGATAGCATCACCATCCAGTGCTTTTTTCCCCCATCCAAAGCAAACTAAGCTCAGTTAGCAGTAACAATATTAATATTTAGTAAAATGGTTGCTCTCCTTGCTAGCATTCTTTCTTTCTTGATCAAATGATCACGGCCCTGAAATAGCAACAGGCAGGTATTTTTTTGATCTCTGCACAAGTTGGGATTCATAGATTATATAACGGGCATTAAAAAAAAAAGGATTCATGGTTTTCCTCCTTCCCAGCAAATGTTTGTAATCAGATCTGCAGGGTGATTATTTGTTTTGGTATAGAAAATATTCTGGTTTTCCCAGTTTTCGTATAACACCACCCTCCTCCTGGTATCGGCTTTTCTTGGAATGTTTCAGAGTTGAGGAGATCCTGGTATTTATACTGCAGCAACAAACCTCTCTTTTTTGTTGTTGCTCCAATTAAAATTTTCACTTGGAACTGCAAGGCACTTTCCCCACTGAATGTTAACTTGTATGTGGGTTGGGGAAAGGTTAGAGCATGCTAACTATAGGGCGGCGCCCGGTCAAAAAAGAAAACTAAATTGTCACACGTCGGATCTGATTGGGATGTAGACTTCTGATGGGATTCAGTTTGATCCTACCTTGCCTTCTCCCTGTTCTTATTTTCTGAGGAAGGAAACCACCAATTTCCCAATATCAAACAGTTCTGTCAGCTTGTGCTCCAAATATGTGGGTTGTGCAAATTTCCTAAAAAATCCCACAGGGCATTCATTTCCAGGACACCAGGGAGTGCCACAAAAGGAGAGCAAAAAAAGAGCTGCTCTGTTGAGTTGTTTTAATCATGTAATTTGATGCCAGAATCCAGGATCAAAACTCGGTCATCTGAGGATAAAAGATGCTGAGAGAAGTCCAGAATGGGCTTTTGGCCACAAAAGGGATTTGCTCTCCAGCAGCCAGTTAGGCTGCAGTGGCGGCGGTGAGAGCGCAGGGAAATTTTATGTAACAGAGGTGGACTTGGGCTTGCGTGCATAACTCCTTGCACAGAGAAAAGCAGAATGCAAGAGAAAGATCCTGTCCCTGATGAGCTAGTTTTCTATGCACAGGGAAGTTGTCCTCTTCTGTTTGTTTGTTAATTTATACTTTTGTCTCTCAGATGTCAGTCAATAAAATATCAGTTTTTGTAAGAAGCTCTCAGGGCATACAGAAGTGTTTAATATGTTGCCTTCTGCTGATTGTTTGAATTGCTTTATTGTATTTTAGCAGCTGTTTTAATCTATGGTTTTAGACATCTGTAATTTTTAGCTTTTTAGATATATCATTGAAAACTAAAGTTAGGATTGTCCATGCCAATTTCTGTGTATGGTTATGAGAGCTGGACAGTGAAGAAAGCTGCTAGGAAGAAAATCAGCTCATTTGAAATGTGGTGCCGGAGAGGAGTTCTGCGGATACCCTGGGCTGCCAAAAAGACAAGCAAAAGGATGCTAGAGCAAATCAAGCCTGAATTCTCCCTAGAAGCCAAGATGACTAAACTGAGGCTGTTATACCTGGGCCATCTCATGAGAAGACATGACTCACTCGAAGAGACAATAATGCTTGGTAAGGCAGAAGGCAGTAGGAAAAGAGGAACACCGCATTACAGGTGGATAGACTCAATCAAGGTAGCCATGTCCAGTGGCATAGCTTGGCATGAACGGGGTGGGGTGGGGGCGGGGGGGCAGAGGGGTGTGGGCAGGGCTGAAGCATGCGGGATGGGGCTATGGCACACGTGGGAGGGGTGTTGTGGCATGTTGGTGGGACTATGGCAAATGGGGGCGGGGCTATGGCACATGGGGGAAGGGCATGAGGGGCAGGCAAGGAGCGGTGGCGTCCCCCAAAAAGGGCCACCCAGGGCACCCTGCCCCCTCACTCCCCTGTCCCTATGCCACTGGCCACATCCCTGAATCTGCAAGAACTCAGGGGGGCAGTTGATGATAGAATGACTTGGAGATCTTGCACCCATAGGGTCACCATAAGCCAAAGTCGACGGCAGTTAGCAACATCAAATTTTTAGATGTACAATTTTAGACATTTTAGCCACTTATAATTTGTTATTATTTCAAAGTGTCTTAATTTAAATGGTTAGCTAGTCTCCAGAAATGGGGGTTGTCGTTCATACCAACTCTCTGGGAAGAACTTTTCTATGTGATTTCTACATGTGATAAGCAGCTAGTTTATGAAGTTGGTAACCTGCATGATGCTATAATGGCCCTCTAGCTTAGGTGGTGGTAAAAGGGGATTTGCTCAATTCGTGGAGGTCCATTAGTCATGTTAACAAGTTGGAACCTGCAGGTTCAGAAGCAGTGGACCTTTATACAATTTGTAAAAGGAGAGCCAAAGGGCAGAGGCTAATGTCTTCATTTCTTGCATGTAGGTTTCTTGGAAGCACGCCCTGAGATTGTTTTGAGGTAGGGCAAGGTATAAATATTTTAATAGCCACCAATGGAAGCAGGGCAGTGGCTCTAGGCTCCCAGAATCCTTTGCATGGTATTCTGCCACATTATCCCTGGCTTTTGGCCTAATCCGGGGCTTGTGTTTGCAAATACAGTTGACATTTTTGTGGGCGCATTTCCTGTAATTTAGGCTAAGTGTTTAATGATGGGTTCATTTTTTGTAATCTGGGTTGAGTCTTTTTGATGTTCATGTGGAAGCAATCAGCATCAAATTGACGTTACAGGGGAGGGAGTTAGGAAACCAAAGACCTGCCAAGATTGGCTGATCACATTGCATTTGACTGGAGGTGAGAGCCACGCTTCAGGGGGTGTTAATGCAGCCAGTAGATTTGGTGAGGCGCTTCAATAAGAATTTGCTGCTCTGTCATGGGTTTGATGTCATGTACGTGATGGGACTCACATCCCAGTCCATTTGCCCTCTGTAAAGAATTGCAATCAGAAAGGCTTCTGAGAAACCATCTTACTCTGAAACAGTGTCAGAGGGGCACTGAATCCACTCCAGGTATTACTCAACACTTGAAAGGAGCTATCCAAAGTGCTGTACCTATTTCAGATGGGAAAAGAAGTGGGCTAACAGTGAATTTATAAACAGAACTCCAAGGTAGAAAGGGAAGAACAGAAAAGGAGGGACAACAGGCTTGCTCAGAAGCAGAATAGTTAACTAGGGCTAGCTACAAGGATCATACAACTTCCTGGCTCCAGCAGCGCCACTGAGCTGCCAGTCTCTTTCTGGACACAATTTAAAGTCCTGGCAATGACCTATAAGGCCCTATAGGGCTGAGGTCCAGGCAATCTGTCTGACTGAGTCTTCCCCATATGAATCTACCTGGACTCTGAGATCCAAAGGAGAAGCCTTTCTCTCCATCCCAGCACCTTAACAGGTACTGTACATTAGGAAGAATTTCCTGACAGTAAGAGCAGTTTGCCAGAGGAATACACTGCCTTGGAGTGTGGTGGAGTTTCCTTCTTTGGAGGTTTTTAAACAGAGGCTGGATGGCCATCCGTGGGGAATGCTTTGATGGTATCTTCCTGCATGGCAGAATGGGGTTGCCCTCGATGGCCATTGTGGTCCCTTCCAACTCTATGATTCTATTTATTTTAACAAATATAAGGCTTTCTCAGTGTCATCTAGTTTGGCTCCTTAGGTGGAAGGGATATTTGTTGGAGCCTCAAAAGGCACAGATTAGAAAACAGGAGGGCTGGTGGATTCAAACAAAGATGGAAGGAGGAAATTACTTTGTGGACTGCAGTGATGGAGCTTGGAGTGTGTGGAGGGGGTTGGGGCTACAGTGCGAGGGGTGTGGCCACTGTGCATTGGGGCGTGGCCAGGCTGTGCGGGGGCCTGGCTATAGGGTGGGACACCCCAAAAACATTGCCGCCCTGGGTGAATAACCCCTCCGTCCCCATGTCCCTACATAATTGGGACTGCAACTCCTAGCATGCTGGGTGAGGGATGCTAAGAACTGTAATAATCACAAATGTTTTACAGCTAGCTCCAGTATTATGTCAACTGCTGAGTATGTCTCATTTTTAGCCCCCTAATCCAAAACCCCTGGAAGACCTAAGATTGAAAATGACTGTCCTAGGGAATTCTTTGGGCAGGACTCCTAGGCTGTAGCTGCAGTCCATTGTCTTCTCAAAACTAAAAATTGGTGTCATGTTCACTCCCATATAGCTGCTCCATCACTTTAGCTGGGGAGGCTCATCCAAAAATCGAGAGACGTTTCCAGCCATCAGGAGGCCATCTCTTAGCCATTAGCTTCAATGGATGAAACACCGATCAGGCATCCTGGACCATCAGCCTACATTAGGTGTCATGAAGAGATGAGGATCTGCAGAGGTGGGGTCACTGTTCTCTTACCACCACTCCACAATTGCTCTCTTCTTTTCTCGACAAAGACTCCAGTGGCATCTTATTATAGCCTGTCATACTGGGGTTCATGCCAGCCTCCCAAGGTTGACTCTCATCCTTGAAAAAGGCTGGTAATTCCGCCAGCGTTATTAATTCTTGCTGCCAACACCCACTGAATTCTGAATATCTGAGCAGTACAGTGGGAGACTGCTCAGTGGATTACCAATCTCTTTGCTAAGGACCTTTCCTTCCCTCTCACCTCCCCCTTTCTGAGTGAGAGAAGTCCTATCTAGCGTGTGCCAAAGACTGGCGTGGGGATGGAGAGAAACAGAGGTTTTACAGAAAGTATTTATTCAAGGCATGCAAATAAACAAGACAATAATACACATGAGAGGCTCCCCCCTCCCAGGTACGCTTAAGTTACAAGTAGTTACAAAAACAGATATAAAAACACAGATACATTCTTAAGATCAGCCAACTCCAAAATAATAAAAAGCCCTAACGCGGCTAACTACTTTATTCTAGTACTCACAGATGTTCATAGGCTTAGATGTTCTAAGAGAGAAGAGAGAGCCAGGAGGCGCGTCATGCCTGCCTGCCTACGACTGGCCAGATCTCATCTCTTGGAGATTCCTTTGTTCTTCTCTTCGTTCTTCTCTTGGCCACATGGCCTCCCAGAAGTTTTATAACTTCTCCTCAGAAGCATCTCTAAGCATCCCCGAAGATGCTCACCTCTTTCCTTTTTGATTGGTCAATTCTCACCCTGTGACCTGTGATGTTGACCCACACTAAATGTAATCTAGTCCCAACACCTCATTAACCCTTGGTTTACCTGAAGAGGGAAGTATCCCTCTTTTACTAAATCTAGATAGTGGGAAGCCCCATTATCACATAGCCCCAGCATATATACTCAGCGTAGCCTGGGATTTTATTTTCTCATAGGTAATACTTGTTAGAAAGATTTGAGATCCTGTGTCTCTAATTCCCCAAACTGTCTTGTCCAGTACCTGTAACTTTTCCCCATATTCCCCAGTCCAATTTATATTCAGAGTTATTAACATACAGAGGTTGGGTTCCTGAGGGAATACACTGCCCTTCTCCTTGCTGCTAGGCCTCGGCTCTGTAGCAACCGGCCTATTCAAGACAGGCACAGTTGACTGAGCCCAAGAGCTCTCTGGCTGAGAATTCTAAAGGCCTCTCCCTAAACTGCAAACCCCAGGATTCCATAGAATCTTCTCAGGCAGCCAATCATATGAGCTCTTTGCCTGACACAGCCAATCATATGAGGTCTTCATCTGACACAGACAAACAAACTTTGACTTTTATATATTAGATGAGCTTTTGTGGGCTATAGTTCGTAGTCTAAAATCCACCACCAAAGCTCATGTTGTGATCTGTTTCCTAGTCTTTAAGATGCCCCAGATCTCTTTACTGTTTTTTGCTGCAACACATCTACCACTGTGGAAACACTTGTGCCTCTGTTAATCCAGCCTGTCTCAACCTTGCACCCTCCAAATGTGTTGCATGAAAACTCCCACCTCCCCCAGATAGCATGGCCATGCTTTTGGGAAATAGTGGAGCTTGTACTCCAAACATATCTAGATGGGTATCAGGTTTGGGAAGTGCTGGAAGCAGGAGAGATGTATGTTTTTTGCTTGTTTGTGTATGCAAAGCTTCTTTCCATTCACCCCTCCAAATTTCACTTCCTTCTCGGTCCTCTCCTCCTCCACCCCACAACTTCCATGCCAGGTTATTCCAGTGCACCCAAGCCATATGTCTGAGGTCTGCAGAAATCGCTTGCACATCCAGGCACTGGTGCGGAAGTGGTGGCTGGGGTGCCGTCCTTGAGTTGCATTTCTAAAAATATGCTTTGGTTATGTAAGATCGTGGGAAGGATGGAAAAATACTGACAGATGCAGGGGATGTGCTCGTTCATTCCCTCTCTGTGACTCACAGAGGAGACAGAGAGAGAGAGAAAAGAGACAAGTCTGGGGCATCTCAAGTTTGCAGGGATAGTTAGGCCAGCCAAAGGTATTACCCAGAACCACTGGTAATAATCTTTGAGAATTCCTGGAGAGCAGGAGAAGTCCCAGCAGACTTGAGGAGGGCAAACGTTGTCCCCATCTTGCAAAAGTGGAGGAAAAGAGCACCCAAACAATTCCTGCCCAGTCAGCCTGACATCAGTACCAGGAAAGATTCTAGGGCAGATCATTAAACAATCAGTCTGGAAGCACTTAGAAAGGAATGCTGTGATCACTAAAAGTCACAATGGGTTTCTCAAAAACAAATCATGCCAGACTATTGCCCCCCCATCTTTCTCTCTCTCTTTGATAGAGTTACAAACTTGGTAGATGAAGGGACTGCTGTGGATGTAGCATATCTTGATTTCAGCAAGGCCTTTGACGATGTCCCAATGATATTCTTGCAAACAAGCTGGTAAAATGCAGCAAAATGCTACTGTTAGGTGGATCTGAATTGGTTGACCGACCAAATCCTGTTCATTCGAGGGTGCCAGGGGGTTCTGTCCTGAGCCCAGTGCTAGTCAACATCTTCATCAATGACCTGGATGATGGAATAGAGAGCATGCTCATCAAATTTGCAGATGACACCAAATTAGGAGGGGTAGCTAACACCTCAAAGGAAAGAATCAGAATTCAAAATGACTGTAACAGACTAACAAGCTGGGCCAAAACTAACAAACTGAATTTTGATAGGGAGAAATGCACAGATATAGGATAGGTGACACCTGGCTTGACAATTGTACATGTGGAAGGGATCTAGGAATCTTAGTGGACCACAAGCTGAACATGAGTCAGCAGCTAAAAAGCCAATGTGATTCTGGGCTGCACCAATAGGAATATAGTGTCTAGATTGAGGGAAGTAATAGTACCATTCTATTCTGCTGTGGTCCACAGTGTGCAATATATATATATATATATATATATATATATATATATATAGGATGGCTGTTTTTCAGTTTAGAATGATAGTTACTTAAAAAAAAGTCATGGGTGTCTAACCTACTGATGCATTTTTTAAAAAAGTTCCCATTCTGCACAGAAAAACAACAACCCTATATGTCAAAAGCCAACACATCAGTATTTAAGGAAGTGAACGGTTGCTCATTACCATCTAGAAAAGGAAGGCTCTGGCAAGACCAGTAAGTTCAGAGTCTACAGTTATCCAGCTACACAACTGGCCCCCAACACACAGGTGGAACCAGGGATGTAGCTGCAAGGAGATGAAATCAATGGACATAGAGCAATGAATTCAAACTACAGGAAAAGAGATTCCACCTAAACATTAGGAAAACTTCCTCAAGGAAAGAGCAGTTCGACGTTGGAATATGCTGCTGCCGGGGAGTGTGGTGGAGTTTTTAAAGAGAGGCTGGGTCGCCTTTTGTTGGGAATGCTTTAATTGTGTATTCCTGCATGGTAGAATGAGGTTGGGCTGGATCATCTTTGCAGTCTCTTCCAGGTATATCATTCTGTGTAAATAAAGGCATTGCTCCTCCAGTTTGAATTCGGCCCCCAAAATGAAATTTCCCCCACATTTCTAGCATTGCAGTAACTTAAAACTTTATCAGAGTGTTTAGAATTAACAGTTTAGGCATTCAAGGAAAAGGGGGCAGGCAAAGGGATAGGAACACGGCAGACAGAAGAATTCTAGGTGTTAAAAGTTTAAAAGTTTTCAATGTTTCACTCTCTGCAATGCTAGAAATGTGAGGACTGAATGAAAATTTAATTTGGTGGGGTAGAATTCTTACTCAAGGGCAATATATAACTAATATACATCAGTCATAATTAAAATACATCATAATTAAAAATAGAATGGGTAGACCTGCCAGAAGAGATAGGTCTTTAGTATTTTTTTTTAATTCAAGCAGCTTATTTTGCTGTTGATTCTCTTCTGGCAGGTCATTCTCCTAGATTGTATAATAATGATGATGATGATGATAATGATGATGATGATGAAGATGATTTATTAATTCCCTCTTTTCAACAACCCCATAGCTGCATCTTTGCCTCCCAGGAATAACAAAAGCTGCATACAATGCAATGTATCTTATGCTTGCTTACTTAAGCTGCACTGAACACATGGAGGGCAAGTCCATGAACACACCATACTTGTGAAAGGCTTCCTCTTTAAGTGTGATAACAGATGGGAAAAGTGACTTGCCCTTCTTCTGTTAGTACCTGCAGGTAGCCGAAAGGAAGAACAACAATTAAACTGTATCCCTAAGTACTCACCTGAGGTTTTTAGTTACTGCGATGACAGAAATTTGAGGATTGAAGGGGAAATTTCATTTACGGGGGCAGAATTCTTATTTGGGAGACCACGTACTCATGTGGGTCCCTGTAGTTACACCCTTGAATAGAACCAGAAGTGGCTGCTGGTTTCTATGTCAGTGGGATTGTGACTCTCTTCTGGTTTTTAGTCTGAACTTTGCTATCCAACATTTTGACCCTACAGTCATCCTCCACTTCCCTGGTGGGTTAGGAACCAGAGCATGGTCAGAAAGTGGAATTGGTTGAAAAGCAGAACCCAGCTTTTCATCAGCTCTATTCCTCTTGCCTTCTTCCTGTAGGGAACAGGCAAAGTATGGTATATACCTGTAATTTACAACGGACAAAAGAGCAGTATGTTAGAAAACCAAAAAGTGGATCACACCTGTATGGGGGGAGGTTACGTTTAGCATTCGGAGAGATCCTTTAAAGTCTGGGCTAAAACTCATAGCAGAATTGTCTCCCCAGAACAATTTCACACTTCTTGAAAGCCACCGTCTCGACCATCCTGGTCTGGATTCCTAGGATATTGCATCTCCAGCCTCTAATTGTAAAGCTAATTGTAAAGCTTACGGGTCACCTTGAAACCAAATCACAAGGTAAGCACAATCATCTCAAAGGGATGGAGAGGAGGGGGAATATCGGCATGTGGATTTCATCCAACCCTCTCCTCTATGTCTGTGGTTATGAATGGATTCAAATGTTAAGACCTCAAGGACAAGAAGGGGAGGGAATCACCACGCACCACGGTCTGCCTTAGGGCAAAGCAGCATCAGAGGTTATCACAGGACATGTTCCCATTCATAACTTTGCACAGAGCCAGCTATAATTGGCGACATTGATTTAAGCTCACAGGGTGAGCAGCAGAGTGCAGATGTGCTGGGAGGAGCCCAGGGCTTGGGGTTAATGTGTTATGCACGATGACGTTACCTGTATAGCACATGACTTTTGGAGAGTAGGGGTTAAGAAAGAGGGAGGTGTGTTATTGTTGTCCAAAGCCCGACAGTGTTCACTTAATCACTTTTTACTTACTGTGTAATAACTACTCCTAAAATGGTGATTTTTTTTTGGAGGGGAGAAGGGGTTGCTTAGGAGATTGGGGGCCATTTTTATCTCAAAGTACAGTCAGCCCTCCACATGTGCGGGTTTCACTTTTGCGGATTTGATTATTCACGGATTATTTGTTGTCACCTCTGCTGCCTCCCTGCGCCATTTTTAATAGGGACTGCAAGCCGCGTGAGACTGAGAAGCCACAAGCAAGGCTTGTAAGTCCCCATTAAAAATGTTGTCGGGCAGCAGTGGAGGTGGCAGTAAGCCCCACCAGCCCCCCACTTCTGCCTTGGGAAGGAACCCTGATATCTCAAAGGAATCCATGGAGGGTTGAAGATGATGTTCATACTTTTTTGTGTGTGTTAAATACAGTTTGGGAAGGCCTACAGTTACTCACATTTTTTTCACTTTCATGAGGGTCCTGTGCCCCTAACCCTAGCGAATGTGGAGGGATGACTGTACTACTATTAATAATATTAGTAATACTACAACACTTTTTATTATTATTGTTGTTATTACTACTATTGTTGCTATTAAGGCAACACATTTGTAATGTGCATTGAAGCATTCTTCAAATAGCAAGTAACAAACAATGAGAGTGTGGTACATTTTAGGAACAATACAAAACTATGAAGAAATCACTTTTTTTTAAAAAAATAATATTTCAAGCTCTGGGAAAGACCATCATGGCTTGGAATGAATCCATTTTTCTTCACTGCTGTTCTTTCTACTTTTCTTCTTTAAGGACCAGGGAAATTTAGTAGTAATAAATAGCACCACTTTATTCTGCTTTGGCCAGACCTCACCTGGCACCCAGCTTTGGGCCCCACAGTTCAAAAAGCATATTGACAACCTGGAATGTGTCCAGAGGAGGGCAACCGAAACAGTAAAAGGCCTGGAAACCATGACCTATGAGGAATGGCTTAGGGAGCTGAGTATGTTTAGCCTGGAGAAGAGAAAGTTAAGAGGTGACATGATAACCATGTTTAAATATTTGGAAGGAATGTCATTTGGAGGATGGAGCAAGCGTGTTTTCTGCTGCTCCAGAGATTAGGACATAGAGCAATGGATTCACACTACAGGAAAAGAGATTCTACCTAAACATTAGGAAGAACTTTCTGATGGTAAGAGCCCTTCAACAGTGGAATACACTGCCTCTGAATGTTATGAGTCACTTTCTTTGGAAGTTTTTAAAGAGAGGCTGGCTGGCCATCTGTCAGGGGTGTATTCCTACCAGCTCTATTATTCTGTCACCCCTGTGAGGATGTGAATATGATTAAGCATCCTTCACAACTCTAATATATACACTCAGTGATTTCAAAAATCTAGTCCTCCAGGTTTTTTGGAATTCAACTTTCAGACGTCCCAGCCGCCTTGGCCAATGATCAAGGATTCTGGAAGCTGAAGTCTAAAATACCTACATGGCAGAATGGGATTAGATTGGATGGCCCTTGTGATATCTTCCAGCTCTATGATTCTATGACTTATAATTATTGAATTATTAAATTACAGGCATATCACAGTTAACAAAGCCTCTGACAAAGCCTCCTTCAATGAGCTGTCCAAGGTGACAGATTTATTTCAGAGATTGGGTACAATATCTTGAATAGGTCTTTTAAAGTTCAGAGTAAAACCCAGGATGGATTCACTGCTCCATTGATCCAGCTGTTACTGTTGTGAAACAACATTATAGACCAGTGGTTCTCAACCTGTGGGGTCCCCAGATCTTTGTGGACTTCAGCTCCCAGAAGCCCCAGCCACTATGGTCAATGCTCAGGGCTTCTGGGAGCTGAAGTCCAAAAACATCTGGGGACCCACAGGTTGAGAACCACTGTTATAGACTATACTGGTACCTTTCCTTCGATTAAAAGCCTTTTCCTCACCAATCAGCTAGTTGCCAACATGGCATCTTCAGAACAGACTCATCAGCCAACTTGGCCTTGCTTCTCTCTTGCATTTATTAATTATGCCATTGCAGATGGTACATCTAGCAACACAAGGCATCCTACACAAATTATATAGTAATTTTGTCATTATGGCCAGACTAAGGCCGCTTCTGCACTACACTGTTATAGTGCTATTGTTCCACTTTCAAAATCCTGTGGAATTCTGGGGTTTGTAGTTTCCTGAGGCCAAAGAGCTCTCTGGCTGAGGATTCTAAACGCCCCTCCCTCAACTGCAAACCCCAGGATTCCATAGGATGCTGAAAGTGGAATAGCAGTATTTTAACAGTGTAGTTCTTTTGCAACAGGAAGAAATGAATAGTCAACAAGCCTCTGCTGCCCTCTGGTGTCTGCAAACCTACAGATGCAAATCTGGTAGCTAGAAGAATGAATGAATAAAATGGGAAATGTCTTCTGATAGTGACTGTGCAGTTCTCACTGTAACAGAAAACTGTTCCAGGGTCACTCTGAGCCCTCTCATAATTATAGCACACACTCTCCAACATTTTACAGAAGAAAACTGCGCCGCATGTGGTCAAGCAGCATCAGAGTGTGCATGGTTAAGATAGCATTAGTTGTTAGTGGGGAAGAACGCACAAGCCAGGGGTGGCGGCAGCAGTTTGCTTTTGCCCTAGCCGACCAGGAAGGGCAAGATTCTGCCCCTCTTCTGCTCCAAATGAGTTGAGTGCAAACTACCTTTCCACTTTGAACGCAGAAGTGTGCTGAGGAGAAAGGGGGAAAGTGGGCGGAAGAGAGAGGAAGTGGGATATTTATCAAAGGAGCTGAAAACGCTGGATGACAGAGGATTAATCAGGACTATCTCTGCTAAATTGGGAGAGTTGGTGGGTATGATAGCGCTATGATTTCACTTTAACGGCCATGGTTCCCTCATATGGAATCTTTGGATTGGCAGTTCGGGGGAAGATTTTGAGAATTCTGAAGCAGCTCATGCTAATTCCTCACCAAACAATCCCCCCCCCAGGATTCCATGCGATGCAACCACAACAGTTAAAGTGGAATTATGTTATAACAGTGTATTGTGAACTGTAAGAACATCGAAACATTAATTACTGCCCAAGTTGTTAAGACTGCTGATGGTTAAAATTAAATCAAATAAATGCTAATCGTTCCAATCTGTGCTGGAGGGGTTGCCAAGAAACTGGCTCCCACTTTCATATATGGTGGGAATGTGAAAGTGTATTGAAATTTTGGCAGTTAGTTTTTACAGAAATAAAGGAAATAACTAATCAAAATATATAGTTAAATCCTAAGGTAGCCTTGTTATCAATATTTGATAAGGAACAAAGTAAGTGGCCAACAAGAGAATTAATTTCTGTTTTATTAACTGCAGCAAGACTAAGGATAGCTGAGAACTGGAAAATAAAGCAAGATACTCACTTAAATGAATGGTATAAAGAGGAATGGGATATAGCTATTAACAATAAATGGACTTGTAATATCAAAGTAAAGAAGGGGGAATTAAAAAGAGACATTTTTATAGATACTTGGGGCAAATTTATCGATGATGTGTTAATAAAGGGGAAAGGAAGTAAACTAACTGAACAATCATTACAATTTTGGAAGAGGAATGGAACTTCCTAAAGGGGATGAAAATGGTTATACCTCTAATGGTCCCGGTGGTGGGGAGAACTTATGACTGAATTGTAGAATAGATTAGGTTTAAGAATATATGATATATATATAGCAGTTTGTTAGTATATGTTTATTATGTATTTGGTGTTGTGTTTTGTGTTTTGTAATGTCATGTATTGTAATGTTGTTTAAATAATCAATAAAAATAAAAAATAAGACTGCTGATGTTTAAAAATATAAACGATAACTTTAAAAGTTACTTAAAATGTCAGTGATTTAGGAGGAGTTTCAATGAGACCTGCCCAAGCTCAAGGACAGACCAACTTTATTTTGTCCTCAGTGCAATGGGGGTTCCCTTTGTACAAAGAGTCCCATAGCATTGAGCAATGGGACCCATTGTGCAATGGCCAGACTGCTGCAGCCATTTACACAATGGTCCCTGAGATGTAGCGATGTCTGTTTCTCACCTGACCATCTGAGCATTGTGCAACATTGCAATTCACCTTTATGTGAGTGCAAGTCCATTTACAATGTCATAAATACCTAACTGAATGCCACCCTACATTTAAACCTTACCAGTTCTTGAATGACCTCACACTAATATATTTGGTTCTCCCTTTTCCATGCTTCATCCTCACCTTCATTGTGAGGAAGGTCAGGCTGAGAAGAGAGAGAGAGAGACAATGCCTTGGCCAAGTTAACATAGTCAGTTACACGGGTCAGCAAGGACTAGATCCTTTCAGTTGTGCCGACACTCTAATCACTACATTATACTGCATCTGTTTTCTTTGAGATTTAATATTTATTAATTTTAGTACAGAGATACAATCAGACTGATTCACAACTTGAAATAAAAAGGAAGAAAAAAGAAAAGGGAACAAACTATGCATAAACAATATACCTGTGTAACTAAAACTAAACCAAACTAAATTGAAATAAACCAAGACTTAGACCCTTTCTGCATCACCATCCCAACCTGCCAGGGGGATGGAGAAAGACAGGACTGCAACGACGCTTCTGCATGGCGATGTTGCGGTCCCATCCTTCTCCTGTCCCCAGGTGGTGCAATCATGGATTAAATCATTGATAGGTTTTCCCCCTCTATGACCTGCAATCACACCACCATTATGGACTTACCTGTCCCGCGGAAGCCCAGGAAGCGCAATGGCTGTGCTTCCTGCCCCAGGACAGCCTGGGAAAGTACCTGGCTGTGCTGCAGAAGGAAGAGGCATGGATATGGCACTTCCTTCACCATGGAGCCAGCAAGTGCAGAGGAGAGTGCTCCTGTCATGCTCCTCTCCCGACAGACCCCACTGGATGTCTGCATGAAAAGGAAGGGCGTGGAAAGGGCGTAAGAGATAATAACAAAACTCATTTCTAAAGGATGAATCTGTTAAGCTAAACACATCCCAACTACTCTGATTAAAACACAAAAGAACTCTGACTCATCCATACACACTGCAATGAAAAGGAGAAATCAATTAATACCCCATGTTTTATTCTACCATTGTACATCTATGTGCATTCAGCTTACCAGAATTACTAATAATCATGACTACAGATTATTACATCATTAGATTCCTTATTGCTCAAAACACCCATAAACAGTTTCCAGTCTTTCAAAAAATCTTGAACTTGTATATCTTTCAAAACCCATGCCAATTGTGCAACTTGGTTTTCTAAATTCAAAGGACCCCAATCCGTTTGGCCTTTCCTCACCTAGCAAAGGAGTTTCCCTTGGCCCTTTTTAGTTTTTTTCCTTTTCCCTTTGTCCTTTTCCACTTATGACCGCCATTTTTCCAGGCCAATGAAGGCAGCGTACTTGGCGAGATGGAGGACTTGGCAAAGGATAATGTTATGACTCAGGGCCCCTTTCTGATGCTCCAGTCACAAGGTTCCCTTTGCACAAAACGCCATCGAAAGAGAACAAAATGGCAGTTAAGCTGCAGGGCTTTGAGCGGGCCGAAGGCTATTGTTTCTGCCCGACGCTTACTTCAGCAAAGCCCTCACAAAGGCACGCCAAGGTATATAAATAGCTTCTGTTTATAAAGGAAACCTGGTCAACGCAGCAGCTGTTAGAGTCAGCCATGAGGGCTCCTGGGCCTGTACACCTCACATGACCAGCCATAGCTGCGTGGCTACTCCACAGAAGTAATGTGAGTCAAACACGCGCTTAACATTCTCCACAGGGGAAGGCGGCGAGACTTTTCAAATGCTTCGCTTGGGCTGGCATGTACTTCATTCCATGGATTGTACCTAGAGAAAGACCAGCCTGAAACGTGCTAGGCGAGAATCATCCTAGGACAGAGCTTTCCAAACTTTACATGTTGGTGGCACACTTTTTAGGCATATATCATTTCGTGACACAGTCATTCAGTTTTACTAGCAAACGGGACGTTAGTTTAACGTCCCGTTTGCTAGTAAAACTGAATGACTGTGTCACAAGATAAGAGATCTGGACATATACATAAATTGTAATAATGAAATATATGGGTACACAACACATCTCACGAAAACCTTTAATATATTTTTAAAAATATATGATTTATAAATAATAACATATATTTCCAAGATTGTAGGTGACACACCTACACACTTCAGGTGATGCACTAATGTGTCACGGCACACCATTTGGAAAGCCCTGCCCTAGGACCTGGAGTTTCTTGGCCAAAATCAATGACCTCTGGTGATGTTGCAAGGAACAGACTCTGGTGATTTGGTTAGCACGCATTCTTTTCAAGCCAGTAGTCTCACTCTGAGGTGCCTCTTCATCACCTTAAGCACTGGAGAACAGGATCCAGGTCCTGAGACTGAGACTCTTACCACATGAAGTTATCATCCCAGCAAGCAGTGTGTTGCTCCCAGTCCAGAAGACGTGTCATTGCACGATGCCACTCATCCTCTGCTGTTGTGTCCCCGTCTGTGAGAAAAATCTGGTAATGACTCCCTTTTCCGTAATAATCCCATCAGCTGCCTGCCTGCAATAAGGGTCAAAACGCTCAATAGTGCTTCCTACTGCGGTACAGCAGAGGAACTGACTAATCATGGGTCATGGGGAAGGGAAGAAGTGGGGAAAGGGACTCACCCTTGATGCTATACTGTGGAAGGAAAAACATTGTGCCTGATGCTACCCATCCGTGGCAGCTGACCGAATGCGGTGGGGAGCGTTCAGGCCCTGATCTCATCCCGGCAACGGCAACGCTGGGATCCCACCAGGATGATGCTCTATTGGGGCATAGTGCGGTAAGGGCTTTAGATTTAGACCCCAAGATCTGGAATCCCTAGGCCTAGCCTTAGGCAGAGTGGCATGACGGGCTCCTAGATGCTGGGGACACAGCTGTGGAAAGCAAGTTCCTAGCTGTTTGTCCTGAGCTTCGTCATTGTTACTTCTGTTGGAAGACTTTAGCCTTTTGTGTTCCAGGCACCTTGGCTTATGCATGCTCTCTAACATTTCACAGATGAAAGGCTAAGCAACCCCAAAGTCTGGTCAAGATGGCCAAAGTGATTAATGAGGAAGAATAAAGAAGCTGGGAGAGGCTGCAGAAGTTTGAGGTGGTCTGAGCTGGAAAGAGAAAGACTCTAGCCCCTTTGTTCGTCTCCTCCCTGTTGAATCCATTTCTGCACTAGACTGTTATAATGCTATTAGTCCACTTTCAACATCCTATGAAATCCTGGGGTTTGCAGTTTAGGGAGGGGTCTCAAAGACCCCTCCCTAAACTGCAAACCCCAGGATTCCATAGGATGTTGAAAGTGAATAATAGCACTATTACAGTCTAGTGCAGAAATGCCAGAGGCATGCAAACTACTTTTGGACTTTGAACTCAGTTTGCAGCAATTGAGGTAAGCTGAGGACAAAGAGGGAAAGTGAGAAAAAGAGAGAGAAACTGGGACATTTGGAAAGCAGTTGGAAAAAGTGTGATGACAGAAGATTAATCAGAACTGTCCCTGCCAAATCAGGACAATTTGTAGATATGTCAGACACATCAGGTTTTTAAACATCCTTTCAAACACTCAGTCACCAGCCACTTCCAACATTCTGTGCCCTCATCCCCTCCCAACCAATGTTTACCTTTCTATACATACTATACATTGCATATTTAACCCCACTTTCATTTGTTCAGTAAACATAGCAACTTTTTATTTAGTAAAATTCATAAATTACATCCTTATCATTATGGGAAGATCTCCTCCTCTATTATTTGGTCCTTGGTTCTGAGTCACCTTCTTTGAGCAGTTGGAACAGTCTGTGGTTTCCAGATTTTTCCAGAAGCACTGAGAAGAAAAGGAGTGAGTGGGACAATCATATCAAGGCAATGGAGGTTATAGAAAATAAAAGGTAGCTTTGCTGAAATAGTCAATATTGAACCTGCAAAAATGGCTTCACAGAGAGGGTATGTAAAAAGGAAAAAAGAGCAAATGTACACCCGAAAAGTTAGTGAGCTAAGGCAGAGCTTGGTGACACACTTTTTAGACGTGCATCATTTTGCCAGTTTTACTAGCAAACTAGAGGTTAAACTAACCTCTTATAAGGCATACAGACACCTACATAAATTGGAATAACAAAATGTATGGGGAAACAACATATCTCATGAAAACCTTTCATATATTTTTAAAAATATGTGATTTATAAATAATAACATACATTTCCAAGATTGTAGGTGACACACCTACATACTTCAGGCGACACACTAACATGTCGTGGCACACCATTTGGAAAGCCCTGGGCTAAGGAGTGGACCATGCCTTAATGAGCTAAAGAATAGATCATACCTTAATGAGGAAGATCAGAGAGTCCCTAGTAGCCAGAGTAGGAAGAAGCCAGATTGATATGGGCTATGAAGAGAAACCAAATTGTCAATATGACTTGGGATATTTTACAGGTATGAGCTAAAGGATTGAGGGAGGTAATGGTACCACTCTATTCTGCATTGGTTAGACCTCATTTGGAATACTGTGTCCAATTCTGGGCACCTCAGTTCAAGAAGATATCAACAAGCTGGAGCGTGTCCAGAGGAGGGCGACCAAAATGGTGAAAGGTCTGGAAGCCATGAAGCCCTATGAGGAGCGGCTGAGGGAGCTGGGGATGTTTAGTCTGCAGAGGAGAAGGTTAAGAGGGGACATGATAGCCGTGTTTAAATATTTTTTAAATATTTGAAGGGATGCCATGTTGAAGAGGGAGTGGGCTTGTTTTTCGCTGCTCCAGAGACTAGGACAAGGAGCAATGGATTCAAGCTACAGGAAAGGAGATTCCACTTGAACCTCAGGAAGAACTTCCTGACGGTCAGAGCTGCCCAGAAGTGGAATATGCTGCCTCAGAGTATGGTGGAGTCTCCTTCTTTGGAGGAGTCTCCTTCTTTTTAAGCAGAGGCTGGATGGCCATCTGTTGGGAATGATTTGATGTGTGTTCCTGCATAGCTGGGGGTTGGACTGGATGGCCCTGGGGGTCTCTTCCAACTCTTCTATGATTCTAAAGGAAGCAAGGTTTGCCAGTGACAATGAGGTGATACATTTATGAATTAACCAATCAGGTTCGGCTTTGGGGAACCGATCAAACGCTGGATCATGAACTGGTAACCAATCAAATGATGCCTCAGGTGCTGGCAAAAAGTGTATTTAAAGGACTGTAAACCCTTTGTCTGGATTGTGGATTTGCCTAAGAGCCCAGAGTCTTTGTTCTGCAGTTAGTCAATAAAAGCTTCTGTTGGAAGACACTCAACTAGAGACCAGTCTTTTGGGTGTGCCAGGCATGAACTAGGAGTGTCTTTGCCTGTTTGTGGTAATATTAAGTGGCCATGTCCCAGGATCTAGGTATTATAGCTGATGCTCCAAGGTTCCACGATGGCAGCAAGAGGGAAATTAACTTCCTCCTTGGAGGTAGGCTTTCTAGAAACCAGAAAGCATTGAGGGGATGGAGGACAGGGAGCAGCAGAGGAAAGAAATACAGCAAAATGAAGATAATGTGAGGTGAGATGTAACACACTGAGTGCATTATGGTTGAGCTCTATGGAGATTACAACAGCATCCCTATTTGCATGTGTTCAATGTTGTCAAGCATAAGCCTGGGGTGGCTTATGTTCCAAGCAAGGTGGGAGCTAAAACTTTGGGGCGTCTCTTCACCAACATGCAACTTACAACATTCTGTGGAATTCTGGGGTTTGTGGTTTGCTGAGGCGAAAGAGCTCTGGCTGAGATTTCTAAAGTCCTCTCCCTAAACTGCAAAACCCAGGATTCTATACGATGCTGAAAGTGGAATAATAGCACTATAACAATGTAGGGTGAAAATGGCCATGGTTTTATAAAGATTGCCTGTGACCTGGAGGGTTGTTTGGTCAGGAAGGTATCTAAAAATTAACGCATTGGATTGTGAGGGGCAAACCTGTTGCAGCTCAAGTTTGGAAACTCTTTTTCTTACCTGTTTTCTTCAGTCAATGAAGCTCAAAGGAAGATTCCAGTGGGAAATTGCTAGATTATGGTTTATCAAAATGTTCATTTCTATCACCTGTGTCCTGAATCAAGCTATCCCATTACAGGTTTAATTAGTAGACCCAATACCAGATTGCTTATGATTGACACTTTTTTCTGAATGATCATAAAAATGAATTTTAACATATGTGTGACAGTCTATACAGTACTTTATACGTTTCGTGCATAACTGCTGACTGCTTACAAAATTTCACCCTTTACCACCCTTCCTTCCTTCCTTCCTTCCTTCCTTCCTTCCTTCCTTCCTTCCTTCCTTCCTTCCTCTTTCTTTCTTTCTTTCTTTCTTTCTTTCTTTCTTTCTTTCTTTCTTTCTTTCTTTCTTTCTTTCTTTGCTGAATGCATACAGACTTCACCATAGCAATTGCATTTGGCAGCTGACAAACATAAGAAAAATAGAAATAAAATCCAATACTGCAATAAAATTATTGTAAAACAGCAGGTTGCAATGTAGGATCATCAGCAAACTGATTTCTGCCATAGCTAAAATGGTAGAATTAAAGATGAGACTAAAAGACCTGAAAGAACTTTTTAAAATTTTAAGTAATTAAAAGTATCTAAGGAAGTGGAAAATATGCATACACATTCTGCAAATTTTTCCAATCAAAGGCTGAATAATGATTTAATTCATAGGCAATACTGCCACCTTTTGTCCACATGTGAGAAATGCACTCAAAATACCAACGCTCTTTGGGATGGGGAAAGTGGTGGAATTTGGTGATGTTGGATTTCCCTTGTTTTGAAGGGATGGTATCCTTGCAATGTCAGACTGCTTTGTCTCAAAAGAATCTATGCCCATCCAGAAAAGATTTGCTGCTCTTGAAACTTATAGAGATATTTATGTGTGTCCCTGTAGAAAACACAGTCAAGCCCTCTACATTTGCTAGGGTGAGGAGTGCAGGACCCCTGCAAAAGTGGAAAAAGTGCAAATATAAAAATGTGTGTTTGTGTGTGTGTGTGTCTATAGTAAAGAGCCAAAGCATGGTGGAAAGAGCAGGCACCCAGAGTTCAAAACAGGTTGGGGAAAGGAGTGGGAAGAGGGGATGGTCAGTGTTGTGGCCTTATATACTTTCTTTCTTGCCCATCTCCTTCTTTAGTGTGTGTGAGGTATCGGGAGAAGGTTTGTGATGCTGAGAAATTGGGTTGTGATCTGTCCTCAGCTGGACAGGCAGCAGCTGATGGAGGAGGAGGGGGCCGACCAGAGGTGAGTTTTTAAAGAACTGCGTGGCCTGATCAGAACCGCCAAGAAGGAAGGCTACCCCAGAAAAGAAGTGTGGGGGAAGGGCTGGAGAAATTCATAAATAATCAAATCCTCTCTTTATGGATCCATAACTATTCTGTATTCAGTTATACTCTGTACTCATGATCATGGCACTATTGCCATGATTGTAAATATAGTTGCCCTCTGTTTTTGTGGATTCTGCATCCATGGATTCAACCAGCCATGGCACTTGAAAACAGTGGCATAGCTTGGTGCAAGTGGGGTACCGGCGGGGCGGGTGGGGACAGGCAGGGTTGGACGACAGTGCACGTGGGCAGGGTGACAGCGTCTAGGGCAGGGCGATGGCACATGTGGGCAGAGCGACGGTGCACGGGGGAGGGTCAATGGTGCTGAGGGGAGGGTCAGTGGTATGCGGGGGGGCAGGCAAGGAGCGGCAGCGCCCTCCAAAAATTTCTGGCCAGGGCGCACTGCTCCCTTGCCCTACCTGTTCCTATGCCACTGCTTGAAAATAACAAAAATAAATAAGTAAATAAGTAAATAAAATAAAAAATCCAAAAAGCAAATAAGATCCTCGGAGAGTTCAAGGACGTAGACACTTGTTGGTTCTGCTCCCAGGCGCCTAGTCATTTTTTGGTGGGGGGTGGCTCAGGCTTCCCAGCTTAATCTTGGTGGGGGGATAAGCACCCCTCCCCCCTGTTCAGGGATCTGTGGCATGAAAACACAGTTTGTTCCCTGTGAGGACAATGCTGTTACTAAGATCTTGATGCGCCCTGAAGCACATCATTTTAGTTTCTGCCAATCATACAACATAGCCAAGCTGGGGCTATTAGACTTTCAATTTGTTTCTTTTGAAATGACTCTCAAGAAACTGAAACTGCTGCTGAGCCTTCCTCTCTGACTCACTGCTTAGTCAAAGCAGGAACGCTGCCAAGCATTAGATGCACAGTGATGTGTCCAAGTGCAGTGGCATGACCCATTCACACTGGTGATGGTAGCCTCGATGACCGCGTGCAACCACTGACCTCCCACCCTGCCGCAGCCCAGCTTTGCACGGGAGCAAGCCATTATTTGACTGTACAATCCTTTGTCTCTCCGCAGAGGTTCAGCAAACACAGAGACTACCATTCTTCTCCATGCTAACAAGGACGATGTCTTGCTTCAGTGCCTCTTTTTACCAAGTCATGTGGAAGTTTGAATCAAACAAATCAGTCCTGGGGAAGGAAAATTCCATAGCTTAAGCTGTCTGGATGACTTCATTAGTTGTATTTTTTCCCCCTAACAAAGAAAAGACATCTGTGGAAGATTTCATATGACACCCTCCAACTGTCCTGATTTGGCAGCAACAGTCCAGACTATTCCTCTGTCGTCCCACATTTTCCATTGCTTTTAAAATGTCCCAGTTTCTCATTCCTGCTTCCAGTTTTTTCTCTTTGTCCTTGGCTTACTTCAATTGCTGCATACTCAGTTCAAGTGCAATTAATTTCAGTCTTTTAATTCAGTAGAGGAGGGCAGAATCTTGCACTTCCCTGTAGACCCAGGCAACAGCAAACTGCTGCCATCTTTCCTAGCCTGTGTATTCTTCCTTTCCTAGCTTGTGTATTCTTCATTATTTTTGCCATCTTATCCACACTCTTAAGATGGCAATGTGTCCCAGTTTTCATCAGGGAAATGTTGAAAATTATGTAATATACAAGTCTGATGTGTGAGTGACACGGACTCTTGTTTATGGTATGTTCAGGACTGTATGATGAGACAGAGGATTTATCCAAACAGGCTTCTCCGAGTGCATCCAGATAGCCTGAAAGACCATTGGCCAAGCTCCTATAATACATAGATTTGCACGTGGTGGTTTTGCTCCTCCACCCTTCTACTGTAAAAAAATATTGTGCAGTGTGCCTCCTTATTGTCTCTTTGTTTTGCGGTGAGTGTACAGTGCCTCTCTCTGCCGTCTCAAGTGAATCAAGTGGTACATTGAAGACATTTGCAATGGTTATACTTGCAGAATTATTTACTTTCCCAGCCATGGACTGAATACGGCTGTTGTGCAAGGGCCTAAAATATACAATCTCATGTGTAAGGGAACTTGCAGGTTTGCATGACACTGAAGGATTCCAGCCTATATCTTCCCATATGAACTTGCCTGAATTTTGAGATCTTCAAGGGAAAACTTTCTCACATTTCCTCTGCTCTCACAGGCATATTTGATGGGGACATGTGAGAGGGCCTTTTCGGTGGCTGCTTCTAGGTTGTGGGACTCCTACTCATGAGAATCTTGGCTGGCCCCTTCCCTAATCTCTTTCTGCCAACATATAAAGGCTTTTTTATTTAGTTAGAGTGTTAAATAAGAGGTCAGAATGATATTCTAAAAGTGTTGCATTGTGTTTTTTTATCTTCTTATCGTTAACATTTAAAACACATAGTTAAAAACAGTTTATAATATAATTAAAATATATGTTATTAACTGTTTTTGATTATGTGTTTTTAATAGGATTACTGGTTGTTGTTTTTACCTTTTTTCTTTGTTTTGGACTTTTAAAGTATACAGGCTGGTTCTCGGTATTGCAGATATGGATTTGTAAGTTAGAGTTACTGAATATAGACCAGCTATGCAGTCTTACTGGAAACCTGCACAAATGCCGTGCCAGCTCACCCTGTGAGCCACCAGATCGGGCAAAGGAGGTTCTTTCAGTTTCCAATCATGGTGTGAGGAAGACAACACTTCACCTCCCTCCTGGCAGCAAGCAAGGGCAAGGTCTTGTCATAGGCTTCTTGGCTGGTGAGGGGTGTGAGAATGTCTTCCTCCTTGCTTGCCAATTGGAAGCTCAATGGACCTCCTTCGCTTGACCTGGCTGCTGGCTCTTTAGGTGGGCTAGGAGGAATCAAGATAGGAGGTGTTACTTAGGCCATTTCCGCAGTAGACTGTTATAGCGCTATTATTCCACTTTCAACATCCTATGGATCCTGGGGTTTGCAGTTTCGGGAGGGGCCAGTTGGCCCCTCCCTCAACTGCAAACCCCAGGATTCCATAGGATGTTGAAAGTGGAATAATAGCGCTATAACAGTCTACTGTGGAAAAGTTATGCAGATGTAACTAAGTAGCTGATCTAAAATTCCGACAAAGATTTTTAGTGGAAGTTTGTTTTAAATCGTGGTGAACTGCTTGGGTCCCATGCTGGAAGAAAAGTGCAGTATAAATTAAATAAAGTAAATAAAATCAAGTGGCAGGGTAACTAATGTCCCAAAGCTGCTTTGTAAGGCTAGTGTGCAAGACTCAGGCCATTTCCACATTATACTGTTATAGTCCTATTATTCCACTTTCCACATTCTATGGAATCCTGGGGTTTGCAGTTGAGGGAGGGGCATTTAGAATTGTCAGCCAGAGAACTCTTTGGCTTCAGTATACTACAAACCCCAGAATTCCACAGGATGTTGAAAGTGGAATAAAAGCACTACGACAACGTAGTGTGGACAGGGCCTCAGTCTGTTGCCAATGACTGAAAGTGTTGCAGGATTCAAAGATGTAGCTGTGTTAAGTCTGAATCAGTCGACAAAAAGAACTTGGAGCACCTTTGAGATGGAGAAAAAGAGATTTGTAGCATAAATTTTCATAGATTTAGCCCATTTCATCAGATGTTGCTGGTTATCATCATGTCTTCAGTCAGCGTGATCTTGGCTGAAAGGGAATCTGGTTCCTCTTTGACTTGTAACTGATGACAAGCATGTGCAGTGCAAAGATTTTCTTTTAAGTATGAAACTAATAGCTGTTGTGACTAAGCGCTGATGATACTGATCATCTGTTTTTTCACATGTCTTGCAGAAAATGAGTCATCTGCCTCAAGCCAGTGGCCTGGCAGCCTTCCAAAGAGGGTGGTCTTTGCTCAAAACAGGAAAGGGAACATTTAAATGGTGTGACAAGAATAGCCGCAGTCAGCTTTTTCTTGGGGTAAATGAAATATGGGTGGCTTTCACACCGCACTAGGGTTACCACACGCCTTCCTTTTCCTGGATACATCTTCTTTTTCAGAGCTGAAATTTCTGTTGGAGGGACAGTTTTTTGTTTTTGTTTTAACATGGTTGGGTTTTCTTACAAGGTCTGCCCTCCCACTTCTGAAACTTAAATGAGCAGCCTTTGTAAGTCAAATTATTGCCTATCCATGGGAGAAAATGAAGTGCCATATAGACAATAGCCTATCACTAGGCCAGGATTATAGCTTGTGAATTTACTCTGTGCCAATGGCACCACACAGAAAAAGCAGAAGAGGGAAAGGACAATGGCGGCAACAGTGGCAAGGAAGGTATGGCATGGGGTGGTTGTGGGTTTCTTCCCTCTCTGCTGAAATATCCAAGGCTGGAATTCACTAAGGCAGCTATGAACCTAGAGTTATGCTTTCATGATTGGTTCCTATTCACAATCCCTATGTATTTACTAGTTTAGGGAATATGCAGGGACTGTGAAAGTTCTCCAGTCCCCACTTACCTGGCAGCAGTCACTGCGAGTGACAGGGGTCTGTCCCCATGTTGATTGGGAGGCAACCGACTTGCCACACCCTCCTCCAAATGATCTCTGGTGTAGGGGAAAATTACGACAGGGACCCTTTCCGTACTGCACTGTTATAGTGCTATTATGCCACTTCCAACATCCTACGGAATCCTGGGGTTTGCAGTTTAGGGAGGGATGTTTAGAGTTCTCAGCCAGAGAGCTCCTTGGCCTCAGTAAGCTGCAAACCCCAGAGTTCCACAGGATGTTGAAAGCGGAATAATAGCACTTGTGATAATGGGAGTTCTCATTATCCGGGTAACAGAGCTGGAGGGAGATAATTCTCCCTCCAGGCAAACAAAGGGTTAATGAACTGCTAGGATTAGATTACATTTTATTGGGGGTCAGCATCACAGGTCACGAGAGATAGTTGCCCAATCGGGGGAGAAAGGTGAGAATCTTCAAAATTCTTCGGTGAAGAAATTAAAAAAAAAAACACCTTTGGAGACCACAAGGAGAGAGAACAAAGGAACGGAACAAAGACATCACTGAGAGGAGGCATATTGCCAGCTGCAGGTAGGCCAGTTCAGCCTCACCTCCCGGCTCTGCCTCTGCACACCATCTCAGCCCTGATCACAATGTGAGTAGCTGGGATATTTCTTAGATAGTTGTGTTAGGATTTCTATTCTTTTGAAAGCTTTGGCTGATATAACGATCTGTAACTTGTAACTTCTAAGCGGACCTGGGGGGAAGAAGCCTCACACGTATAGTGATGTCTTCTGTTATTTACAGTGCCTATTCTTGGAATAAATGCTTTCCTTTAAAGAACTTCCCGCTCTCTTCATTCCCACATGCTTGTTGGCTTTATGCATACATAGGATTCCTCTCTCCCCGAAGGGGTGGAGAGAGGAAAGGGATCTCTAAGCTTAGAGACTGGTGGCTCGCTTGTGGCATCCCACTGGGCTACAAAGACAGGGATTTTAATTCAGTGGGTGGTGGCAGCATTTAATTAATGGAACCCGGGGAATTTCCATTTCCTATTCAAGGGCAGACATCCACATCAAGTGAGAGAAGGGGCCTGGGTCCATGACACGGTGACAGCAGTATAACAACGTAGTGCAGAAATGGTCACAGATTATTCTTCTGTCTGTTGCGTCTCAGATCACTCACCTGAGTAGGGCGGGTGAGAACATCGGTCAGCTGCTTCCTGATCAACAGGGGAACAAACCCTTGTTGCTTGCAGCAGCTGCTGCCTGATCAGTGAAAAAGTAACTTCACTCTTTTGAAAATTACTTCATTATATCCTCATTACCCTCCATAAATAACTAGTTGCACGTTCTGCTGTCGTTTTTAACTCATTCCTTCAACACACTGACACACATTTCCACAGAGAGCATTTTTATTAACCTGTACAAGCATCACAAAGTTATTTTTTAAAAAAATAAATCCATGGCTCGAATTCTGCGTCAGCTTGTATTTAATTAAATACTTAACTAAGTAACTTCTCCTGGCCCAACCCCCCAAAACCTGATAGAAACATCATTCAACTGTGCTTTGATCATTGCCAGAACAGAACTCATTTCCTCATGCAGCAAATGCCCAATAAAGTAGATGGGGGGGGGGTGCCCAGTTACTATTGTAGTGGTAGTGTCAAAATTGTGACTAAATAAATAGTGATTGTGAATATGAAACAGTTATGGTTAGGTAACTGTTTCATATGCACGACTATGACTTTTTAAAAAAAAAATCCATATTTATTAATTTTAATACAAACAAATTCACAACAGCAGAAAAAGAGAAAAGAAAAAAAATCAATATATAGTGCATGTATAGCTAAAACTGCAAGTAAACTAAACTAAACTAAACTAAACTAAACTAAAACTAAGACAGTACTAAAGCACTAATCTATTACTATAAACACAACCTAACTGCACTAACTAAAACACAAAAGAATTCTCTCCCCTCGAAACTGTAATAAAAAAGAAAAAACGATTAATGGGAAGTATCTTATTCTACCATTACGAATCTCACTAATTTCAAACGACTAAAATTGCTAACAACCATAACCACAGATCGTTACATTTTTAACTCAGTGATGGTTTTTACACTATGATCGTAACCTACTTTACCGAGCATCAGCGGCACGGGAAGAAGGAGGTCCATTCTGCCAATGATCAGAGCATGGTTGAATGATGTTTCCATCAGGGTTTAGGGGGCTGGCCCTAGAAAAGTTACTCAGTCAAGTCCTTAATTAAGTTTAAGCCGATATGGGATTCCAGCCCATATTAACATCTCTAATGAAACACCGCAGCCAAACTGCAGAGAATATGGAGACACGCCTCTTCTACTGACTGAGCTGAAATCAAAATATACAGGTTACCCATTCAAATGTTATCATCCTGGAAATCTCCTATACAGACGAGTCAAATGCCCCTTACTGTGATGGGTAAGACAGATGGGTGGCCCTGGGTTTTGGAAAGGGTGCAGGGGGAGGGTGTGAAATGTATTTTTTGTGTGGCTGCTGTGTCTCCAGTCCTTCACAGTCAACGCTGGCTCAGCCAATGTTGACTAGAGTCAAAGCCCAGAGAAGTTACCTTTTGCACTAGGAATCCCAGAACCCCCCCTCAGCATGCTGGGAGCTGTAGTTCAGAAAGTAACCTCTCCCAATTCCCAGCTGAGTAGAATAAATTATACTAATATTACAATGATTAAAAACTGAAAGGATCAGACCCCACTCCCACTAAAACAAAACTAGACAAGTGGAAGCCATCAATCAAAGCTGGGGCTACTACTCTCCATGCCAGGGAGTTCTTTACTTCTGTGACTTTTTTTTTGCATGTTGGAGGCCAGGGGTGGTACAAGGGCCAATTCCTCTCATGTACTGCATCTCCCAAAAGGATTTTTTCCCTCTATTTTCCTCTGCGGTCCCTCAAAGCTCAATTATCTCCATTTTCCTCTCCAGTCCCTCTCAAAATGACAAGAAGTGATGCAGTGTCACTTCTTGTTGCCCTTTGGAGAGGCACTATTAGTGGCAGCTGTTGGCTTCCATGTCAGTGGGATGGTGTATCCACTCCAGACTTTTAGTCCAAACTTTGAAGGAGCTATCCAGGGTGCTGCTGAAACTATTTTTGAAGATAGGGTTTGACACCTTAGAATCATAAAGTTGAACAATACCCCAAGGGTCATCCAATCCAACCCCCTGCAAGCAGGAAGCTGCAGTGAAAGCACTCCTAACAGATGGGCATCCAGTCTCTAAAGGAGGAGACTCCACCACACTGCGAAGCAGTGTATTCCACTGTCTAATTACTCTTACCATCAGGAACTTCTTCCTAATGTTTAGGTGGAATCTCTTCTCCTAAAATTTGAAGTCATTGCTCTGCGTCCTAATCCCTGGAGCAGCAAAAAACAAGCTTCCTCCATCCTCCATATGACATTCTTTCAAATACTTAAACATAGCTATCACGTCACCTCTTAACCTTCTCTTGTTCAGGCTAAACATACCCAGCTCCTTAAGCCCCTCTTCATAGGGGCTTCATGGTTTCCAGGCCTTTCACCATTTTGGTTGCCTTCCTCTGGACACATTTCTCCTTGTATAGCGCTTTTTAAAATTTAGGCTAAAATCCAGAGCAAATTGGCAGCCACACTGACATAGAAGGTACAGCCAACATTTGTTACAGTGAGTACAACACAGTAAACAATAGAGGGATGGGAAAATCGTGGCCTGCATCACACGCAGTCCCAAGTTGCAGTTTTAACGACTCTCAGGGGTGTGCGTGTGCGTGCGTGCGTGCGTATGTGTGTGCATACATACTTGTTAGAAAGATTTGAGATCCTGTGTCTCTAATTCCAAAAACTGTCTTGTTCAGTAGCTGTAACTTTCCCCCATATTCCTCAATCCAATCTGTATTCAGAGTTATTAACATACAGAGGTTGGGTTCCTGAGGGAATACACTGCCCTCCTCCTTGCTGCTAGGCCTCATCTCCATAGCAACCAGCCTATTCAAGACAGACATAGTTGAATGGAGGCCCAAGAGCTCTCTGGCTGAGAATCCTAAAGGCCCCTCCCTAAAAGGCAAATCCCAGGATTCCATAGAATCTTCTTAGGCAGCCAATCATATGAGCTCTTTGCCTGACACAGCCAATCATATGAGGTCTTCACCTGACACAGCCAAACAGCCAAACTTTGACTGTTATATATTAGATACACACATGAACGTGCGTGCGCGCACACACACATGCATATATATTGCCCTCTAAGATGCATGGGGAATTTTTTTGCCATGTTTTTGAGACTCGGTCATCTTAGGACAGTTTTCAAAAAAAGGAAGTGAACAATAGCACTTGAGTCACTGCCTCCTTTTTAAAAAAGGCATCTTCCCTGTATAGAATGGCCCATGGAATGGCTCATGCGCCTTCTCAAAAGTCCCCATGCCCCTGAATTGTTTTAGGGCAATTTTAAAAAATGTTGGTGAGGGTGTGTAGATCTCCAAGGTCCCCTAAGGGCTAATGCAGCCCCCTAGCCTTTGACAGTTGCCTGTCTCTGCTTCACTATATAAAAACTCTTAATGGTCTTCAAAACGGCTCTTGCAGAGCCCATTTTGCGGTGATGTGAAGGGGATCCTTAGGCGTAATGCTGCTAATGGGGTGCCCCTTCTTGATTGCACTCATGCCCCCACTTACTGTTATTCTTAATGTCCATTTATTGGGGCCCAGTGCATCTCTCTCTATCCGTGCGTGATAACTGTCTCCCAAGGACAAAGGATGAAGGCAAGGGCTGGAATTCTCTTAGGGACATATGTATGTGTAAGTCATGCTATGCACGCAGGCTCAAAAAGTCACCATTGCACAATTGCCACATTCTGCTGATAGCAGCAGAAGCAGAGTTACACAGACAGCATGTTCCTCTCTACCTTCACTTTATGCAAGCTGCGCACTTTGCATTGCACGTTGTGGCTGCGTATCCTATATGTTGCATTGTGGTTATGCCTTCTATACTTTCAATTGCAGTCGTGCATCATGTATTGTGCATTGGTAGGAGTTATCAAGTCAATGACATGTGTTGGGCAATGTTGCTATCCTGCATAGGGGTTGTGTAGCGCTCACATAGCTTAGTTTGCAGGTGAATATTTGCACTACATGGAAGGGATGTTCAACTGCAGCCAAAGAGTGCAGTGGATCCTGCTCTTCTTTGCTTTGCCTCTTGCTTGCTCACTCAGGGGCGGCCATGTTCCTACATCAGTGCTGTATGGTGTAACTCTCTATATGTGGAGCTAGAATGCATGACAGAATGCACCTTTGCTTTCACAACAGAACTGTATGTGCAGCTCTGCTTCCTTAACCATCCAGTGAAATTGCATGTTGGACAAAAATATCCAACCACTTCCTTAAGGGAACTTGGAAGCACCTGAAAGACACTACCATGAGGTGTTAGGAGATTCACTGGAAAAGATCATAATGCCGGCTAAAGCAAAAGGCAGTAGGAAGCGAGGAAGTCACAACATGGATGAATTGATTTGACCAAGGAAGGCATTGTGGTTGCCTTGAGTTTGCAAGGCCAGAGCAGAACCATTGATTACTGGGCCTCTTGGAGGTAGGGACGGAGAGAATATTAAAAAATATATTTGAAAAATATTAATTAAAAAAGGTCTCTTGAGTGTTGGGAAACTCTGATGAGGAAAATGCTAAACTGACAAGAATCTTCACAGTTCATGCCTTACTCTGTGCAAAACTCAGATTCTTCTTTGTGCAGATAACAGCATTTTCTGTCTCTCTGTGTGTGTATATAGGTGTGTATTTCTGTGTGTGTGTGTGTATGTATAATGAAGAAAATGCTGTTTACTGTACATAGAAAGCTGTTTTCTGAACAAAAAACTCCAAAGTTTTGGGCAGAATAAGTTCTTAACGGTGAACAGTCTTTGCAAACTGTGCAGTTCTGAAGATTTTCTTGTGGTAGGAAGAAAATTATTAAACTACTGTTTGCTTCCTTCAAGAACAAAACTGGCAAAGAATGGCATCCTTACTTGGAAGACTTGCCTTCGTGGAGTTGCCACAAGTTGAGACCAACTTGACAGCAAATAACAGCAACAAAAAAAGACACTAACAGGACTCTGGCTAGTGAGTATAGGTGAACGGGCAGTGATGGCAAAAGGGGTGAAGGACCAGAGCCAGGAAGCTGGTGTGTGTGTCTGTGTGTCTATGTGTACATATATGGCTCGGTAGGAGGATGGGTGCTACCACGCTGTGGGCCTTTCCAGCTGCAAGACCACAGTGACCCCAAAAGTTGGCCCTGAGCTCCTGAAGAACCTTTCACAAAATCTGACACAAATGGGAGTGTTCCTCTGGCTTTCGGGGTGGTGGTAGGCAATCACTGTTCTCGTAAAGTGTTGTTCTGGTAGTTTGGAAACAGCCCTTCAGTGGGTGGCAGGAGCTTTCTGTGATCAGAAGGGCATCTTAGGATGCAAGCCACTGCCTCCAGAAGAGAACGTCAATCGACTGGGAGACCAGAGACGAATTTTGACGCAGCATCTTCCCTTTCCCAGTACGATCCTCAGGATAGCAGCTTGTCCATGATGGGGCTGGTAAAAGAAAAATCCCTGAACATGTTTTGGTCCATGCTGTTGATGAGGGTTCGGTCTCCCAGTGACAGCCGGGGTTTCTCGCTCAGAAATTCCTTGTCAAAGTTGCTGCAGTCACCTGGGGATTTCTTTCAGAAGGAGAGAAATGTGAGTTAGGGAGTAGTACAAAAATGAGGCAGCGGCCCACAAAGGGAGTGCTGCGTTAAAGCAGGGATGGGAAAAGCATGACTATCAGGCTTCTGGCGGTCTCCAAGGTTGTTTCTGTGGCCTTTGGCCTCTCCAGACTCCCTGGATTGCTGTTGTTCCATCAAAAAAAGAGGGTGAATTACTTCTCTTGGAAGCTTCCTGGAATGGCAGTTTTAAAAAGGTTACAGCCCACCTGGTTAGAACCAGCATGGTGTACTGCTTTTTAGCACTGCGTTATGACTCTGGAGGGCAGGGTTCAAATCCCTGCTCAACCATGGAAACCCACTGGGTGACCTTGGGCATGTCACCCTCTCTCTCAGCCTTAGAGGAAGGCAAAGGCAAACTCCCTTTGAAGAAATATTGTAAAAAAAACTCTATGATAGGTTCACCTTAGGGTTGCCATCTGTTGGAAATGACTTCAAGGCACACAACAACGACAAAAAGAAGTTTCCCTGCGCTATTTAACACAGAGATCGACATCTGCATGGGTGGGGAGAGGACAATTTCCCCCTCAAACTGCCCTGTGGGCTACAGCCCAGTGTACCAAAATATCCATTTTCCTTCAGAGACCTTCTCAAAATGGCACCCAGAAGTGACATCATGTCACTTCCTGTCACCATTTTGAGAGGGGCCTGGACAAAAACAATGGTGCAATGTGAATGGCAATGACATTAAGTCAAGCTTATGTCATGATAAATACTGAACAAGATGTCAGGTTTACTTTTTAAATTATAGCAGGTACTAATTACTTGGGGTGTTCCTGGGAACTCAAGAGTAGCCAGTTTCTTTTTAGAAGGAGATTCCTGGGCTTTGCTTTTGGTGATCAGTTTCTTTAACGGGGCAGAGGAGCAAAGAAACGGAGCAAGCAAATGCAAAGATGGTTCTTACCACTCTTGGCTTGAAGGGTGGTTCCACAGCTCTCTCCTCCAGTGCTTCCCAGTTGACCTCTTGGAAAAAGGCGTGTTGGCGGATGTTCCCTTTGGCTCCCAGCCTCCGCTCCGGCTCTCTCACAAAGAGCTAGAAGTCAACAGAAGTGAAAACAATATCTATTGGTCAAGAGAGCAGCCATCCAACTACGCATAGACAAAGACCAGGGATGGAAAGAATATTAGGAAATATTTTAAAAATTGGTTAAAAATGTTTTTTCTCTTGAAGTTTGAGAAACTGTGATGAAAAGAATCCTCGACTGATGAGGATCTTTGCCACTTGAGATTACTTTATGCAAAAATTACATGTAGTTTTGCACAGAAGACAGCATTTTATGTGTATGAAACAGCATTATCTGTACAGAAAATAACATTTCTGCATAGAAATACTATTTTCTACACAGAGACAGCTGTTTCCTATGCTGAAACATGTGCCTTTGCTGTCCCCTGCGACTGGGGACTTATTCTTTGAAAATTTGCATGTGGTTGATTTATTATTATTTATTAAAATATTATCTTCTGCACTGAAAATGCTATTTCCTGTGCAAAACAACCATGTGAAAACTTTGTGAAGAATAAATCTAGAATTGCAAATAAGGAGAGTTGTTCCTTCAAGTATCGAGATCTTAAACTACTTAGAGCTTTAAATGTCATTGCCAGCACCTTGAATTCAGATAGGAAATGTTTTGGTAGCCAGCATTATACGGTCTCTCTAAACTGTTCCTGGCAGCAGTCTAGCTGTTGCATGTTGCTCAGTTTCTGAGTCTTCTTCAAGGGCAGCCCCGTATAGAGTGCATTGCAGTAGTCTAGCTGGAAGATTACCAGTGCCTGAACTACTATGGTTAGGTTATCCTGTCCAGGAAAGAAATATGTCAGAGACTTATGCTCTGTCAGTGAGCTTAATAAATCTTGGCTATTGTGTTTTTAACTGTATCCTTAAAGAAGTGTTGCAAGACACCTTAAGTCCCACTTTTGGGAGAGAGGAGGATTATAAATAAGTTGAAATGTGGTGCTGGAGGAGAGTTTTGCAGATACCATGTACTAATAAAAGTGAATAAATGGGTCCAAGAACTCTCCCTAGAGGCCAAGATAACTATGCTTTGGACATATCCTGAGAAGACATGATTTTTTAGAAAAGACAATGATGTTTGGTAAGATGGAAAGCGGCAGAAAAAGAAGACCTCAGCAGAGACGGATAGAAGGAAGCCATGGCCCTGAGTCTGCAAGGCCTACGTTATGCTGAGTCCCAATTTTGGGAGAAAGATGGGATATTAAAAAATAAAGGAGGAGGAGGAAGTAGTAGTGGTAATTGTCATTGAGTCTGTCTTGATTTGGATTCAGGGAGCAATCTTCTTGCAACTTCAGCTTGGTTTCTAAAATCTCCCACCTCCCCAATACGTCTAAAAGAAATACCCTAATTTTCAGTCCTTCCTGTCCCCGGAACTTCTTCTATCAAGGTAAAGATAATTCTTTCTGGAAAGGGTCCCACTCCAGTCAGCAGGAGAGAGGTACATTTTGGCATCTTGCTCATCTTGACATTTCCCGTGGCTACAACTCCAAAGGAGAATCCAAAAAGACAGGTAGTTGTCTTCATCCACACCCACAAATTAGTATTAGAGGTTTTTTTTATCCCTACCAGGGATAGCGATAAATGGCTCTTCATTGCCCATTCAAGACCAGACCACCCCCAAATATTTTGCATTACAAGAGTGATGGTTTATAACACACTGTTGCAGGAAAAATCCACACTTGCAACTACTTATGAGGATTTCACTTAACCTTTGGGTAAAAAGGGAGCTGCAGACAATATCATCTTTGTTAATAACAAAGCTGTGTGTAACCCCTTTTAGCAGACCCAGTCCTGGGGAGTATAATTTTAATATTAACATTCATCTAAGTCAGAGGTGACCGGGCTGGTGCGTAAACATAAACTTCCACCATCACGCCTCCACAGGAAACCTCAGAAAGGTATGTCCATACAGGTAATGGGCTGTCAGCCACAGCAATACTTTGGGGAGATTGCCTGATTCCCCTGGAACGTTTGCAACAAGCGAGACATACCAAGGCTAGGTCCGGTTACATGATGTGACCACCATGTGGCCATCATACAGCCATCAGGCAGCTATCACGCAACCATCATCCTTCAATTTCGGCTATTATCTTTTTCCAAGAAAGGGTCTGCTCCCGAGGTATGTTTCGCCCTACAACTAGACCCCCTTTTTGAGACCTATTTCGGAGCGCTTCCATGCTAGACTAGCAGACCATCTCTCTATTAGTTGAGACTTCCCTCAGCCCCCTCCCTGTGCTGAGTTTTCCTCCGCTTTGCCTTTTCTCTGACCGAAGACTTCAAGATCAGGTGCAGTATCACCGCTTCTACTTCCCTCCGCTTTTCCCCTATTATTTTTCACCTCTTTTCATCTCGGCAGTCCTTGCCTGCTTGTGTGAGTGAATGCGTTGTCTGTGTGAGTGTGAATAAACTTTGCCAATTTTACGAAATAAAAGACCATTTAAAAGGACACTTAACTTTTCTCTCCTTCTCATGCAGTCTGACCCTGTAGACATAGGATAAAAAGATCTCGCTGCGTTGCCCTGCCCTCAGTTTTGCCAAGCGGTGCTCTTCTAATTTCCTCAACTTTAGTAAAATCCAGAGGGACCCCAGCAGCCAGGGTAACATGTACTTTGACCCTATGACACTGGCCCCATTGTACCCCATTGCACCACATGGCTCCATTGTACTACTTACACTATATAAGAAAGAAAATAATGACGCAAACCCATTATTCAGCCAGGATATATTATCACTCAGTCTAGTCCCATCCCATCTCTTCACCTCACCTTTATCAAAAGGTCTCTGGCATCTTTGTCCAACCAGCGTGGATAGAAAGGGCTGTCCATTCGGACTGACTGGAAGAGTTCCTCTTCATCCTGGCCATGGAAGGGCGACTGGCCAATCAACATCTCGTACAGAAGGACTCCAAAGGACCACCAGTCAACAGACATGTTGTATTTCTGTCCCAGCAGAATCTATTGTAGAGAAAGCATGGAGACTTGACAGCCAGTAGCAGAGCTTGTGGGACTGCCACCAGAATGGCCACTAGGTGTTGGCTGGTTATTCTGTGTCCTGTAGTGCAAACTGAGTAATCAGCAGAATACTGTGTGACCATTGCATGCTATGTAGAACTGTAACTACAGTGCTATGTAGTGGATCCCAGTCAAATTCTCCCCCAAAAGCCCCACTTACCAGTAAGCAGTGACTGGGATTGACAAAGGTTCGCTTCCCTGTCAATGGAGAAGAGGCTGCCTGACATCCCACTCCCTCCTGTGAGCTATCTTCCAAGTGATAAGCAGAAAAAGGATTCCTATAGCAAATTATCCTTGTACTAGAGACTGCTTGAGCAAGAGGGAGTAGAACCATCAGGCAACTGCTTCTCAATTGACAGAGGAAGAGATCCCTGTAATCCCAGCGGCTGCTTACTGGCAAATGGAGCTTGGAAGATTTTTATAATTCCTATGTAGTCTATGTAATTAGGGGCTGTGTAGGGTTCATGAATACACAGAGATGTAGGATCATAGAATCGTAGAATTGGAAGAGACCACAAAGGCCATCCGGTACAACCCCCTGCCACCATCAAAGCACTCCTGGCAGATGACCATCCAACCTCTGTTTAATAAATTCCAAAGAAGAAGACTCCTCCACATTCTTTAGGCCGTGTATTCCACTGTCAAACTGCTCTTACCAACAGGAAGTTCTTCCTAATGTTTAGGAGGAATTTCTTATCCTGAAGTTCAAAGCCATTGCTCCATATCCTAGTCTCTGGAGCAGTAGAAAACAGGCTTGCTCCATCCTCCATATGATATCCCTTCAAATATTTAAACACAGCTATCATGTCACCTCTTAACCTTCTCTTCTCCAGGCTAAACATCCCCAGCAACCTAAGCTGGTCCTCATAGGGCATGGTTTTCAGGCCTTCAAGCATTTTGGTCTCCCTCCTCTGGACATATTCCCCTTTTTTTATAATAATATTTTTATTGAATTATAATTGGCAAAAATTAAAAACATACATATGATATCTAAGTGGGTGAATCAATGAATGTGAGAAATGAAATATAAAAGATAACATATACTATACATGCATTATACATACAAGCAAATATAATCAAGATCTAATATTCCATATAAGAAATAGAAGGTAAGACATAAACTAAACAATAAAAACAAAACAAACAAAAAACAAAAAAGGAAAAATAAAGAGAGCAAAAAACAAAAAGTATATCAAAACATCAGAGAATGAAGGGGAGTTCCTTACCATACTTCCCTTCCCCTTTCTGTACCAGACTTAAAACCTACTACATTACAACATCTGGACTACATGTTACTAAGACAGACAAATAATGACTTAAGACAGACAAATATTGACTAGACAGACAAATAAGGACTCCTCCTCTGGACATATTCCAGCTTGCCAACATCCTTCCCTCCATTCATAGCCAGGTAGTGTTTATGAATGTGTAACTGTAGTTACTTATTTACAATTGCTCAAAAGGATTCTTGCCAGTATTTCCAAGATCAAGCATTATGAGTAATAAAGTCACACCTACCTCAGGAGCAATATAATCGGGAGTCCCGCAGAACGTGCTTGTCTTGGAATCGCCAAACATGTTCTCTTTGCACATCCCAAAGTCAGCAATTTTGATGTGCCCTTCCTTGTCTAAGAGTACATTGTCGAGTTTAAGGTCTCTGCAAGGCAATAGAGGATTAGAGCTCTTCTTTGAAAATGTTAAAGACACTAACTAAACACAGTTAAAGAGGTGTGGCTTCCCACCCCTATCTCCGCACTTGTCTGTTATAGTGTGATGATTCCACTTTCCACATCCTCTGGAATCCTGGGGTTTGCAGTTTCGGGAGGGGCCGCCTGGCCCCTCCCGAAACTGCAAACCCCAGGATTCCAGAGGATGTGGAAAGTGGAATCATCACGCTATAATAGGCTAGTGCGGAAATGGCCTAGCCTGAGAGGTTAAGTATTTTTGCCACTTGCGAGCTACTTCAGCAGCCTGTCTGGGGTCACTTTTATCAGCTTCTGCTTCCCAAGCTTCCCAACTTATGACAGAGGTTAAACCAGACATGTCAAATTAACATTGGCACTCCACTTAAATGTTGTCAAGCCTTGGATCTCCAGAATATTTACATGGGAATGAACAGAAGATTTTGGTACTTTTTTAGGCTATTTATTATAAGGATTCATATAGACAGATATGTGTATGTGTATACATACACATATGTCACAGGGAGGAACACAGATAAAACAATGCCTGAGCACTCCATTTAGTTATACAGTGGCCCTACCATTTTCATAAGGGTTTGGGCTGCAGAATCCTTGTGGAAGTGGAAAAACAGCAAATAGCTCCTCGCTGTGATCCCTACCTGTTCCCTTGCCTTTTGCATGCCAGGTGCAAAGGAATGGGAAAGGGGAGCTCCAGAAGGCAGAAGGAAGGTTTGCATGAACCTTCCCACCCCCATTTCCCTTGCCTTTTGCCTTGGTGTGAGTTCTCATCATGGGGGCCAGAGGCAAAGGAATGGGAGCAGGAGCTCTGGAGTGCAGAAGAAAGGGTCATGTGAACCTTCCCCCATTCCCTTCCCTTTTGCAAGTTCTCAGCGCTGGGCCAGAAGCAAGGGAATGGGAGGGGGGAGTTGATGACACCAAATTGGGAGGGGTCACAGATGACACCAAATTGGGAGGGGTTGCTAATACGCCAGAGGACAGGATCAAAATTCAAAATGACCTGGATAGATTGGAGAGCTGGGCCAAGGCTAACAAAATGAAATTCAACAGAGAGAAGTGTAAGGTCCTACACTTAGGTAGAAAAAATGGAATATAGAAATATAGGATGGGGGACACGTGGCTGGATAGCAGTACGTGTGAAAGGGATCTAGGAGTCTTCATAGACCACACGCTGAACACGATTCAGCAGTGTGATGCAGCAGCCAAGAAAGCCAATGCGATTCTCAGTTGCATCAATAGGAATATGGTGCCTAGATCGAGGGAGGTACTGGTACCACTCTACTCTGCCTTGGTTAGACCTCATCTTGAATCCTGTGTCCAGTTCTGGGCACCCCAATTCAAGAAGGACATGGTCAAGCTGGAGCAAGTCCAGAGAAGGGTGACCAAAATGTTGAGAGGCCTGGAAGACATGCCCTATGAGGATAGACTTAGAGAGCTGGGTATGTTTAGTCTGCAGAAGAGAAGGTTAAGAGGGGACATGATAGCTATGTTTAAATATTTGAAGGGATGCCATGTAGAGGAAGGAGAGGGCTTGTTTTCTGCTGCTCCAGAGATCAGGACAAGGAGCAATGGATTCAAGCTGCAGGAAAGGAGATTCCACTTGAACCTCAGGAAGAACTTCCTGACAGTCAGGGCCGTCCGGCAGTGGGACATGCTGCCTTGGAGTGTAGTGGAGTCTCCTTCCTGGGAGGTTTTTAAGCAGAGGCTAGATGGCCATCTGTCGGGAATGCTTTGAGGGTTTTCCTGCATAGCAGGGGGTTGGACTGGATGGCCCCAGGGGTCTCTTCCAACTCTACATTTCTATGATTCTATGATTCTATGATTCTATGAGTTCCAGAGGGGAGAAGGAGGGGGCACACTTTCCTCCGCCCTACATTTTCTTGCCTTTCGCCTGGGCACTTGGCTTCCTTCTCCATGCCTGGCAAAATGCAAGGGAGTGGCAGGAGAAGAAGAGGGGGAAGGCATGTCTGCACCTCAGATCAAATGTGCAAAGGCCAAACTCACAAATGAGAAGGGAGGACTGTATTCCATTATATGTCTGGCAATATTCCATGATGTTACATATGAGGCATAGAATCATAGAATCATAGAAATGTAGAGTTGGAAGAGACCACAGGGGCCATCCAGTCCAGCCCCCTGCCATGCAGGAATATACCAACAAAGCATTCTCGACGGAAGGCCATCCAGCCTCTGCTTAAAAACCTCCAAAGAAGGAGATTCCACCACACTCTGAGGCAGCATATTCCACTGCCGGACAGCCCTGACTGTCAGGCATCTTATGTTAAGTCATATAGCCATCACATCATATGCATCAGGACATTCATACAGACTTTTATTTCTCTATTCAGCTCGTTAACAAGCTTGGCAATAAGTAATTACATGTAAGAACATCAGCCATCTAAACCAGTTAACAGGCAACAATCTTCTTGTATCAGCCCAATCAACTTCTCATTAATCACACATTTTTCCGTAGTTATTTTCACGATTTGTGGCTCCTGTCATAGGAATGTATTAGTATATGTTTAGCATAGCTGTATTAGATCAAATGACAGCATTGCTGGGAAAGCACTATTATGTATTCATTGCTAACTACCATCTGCAACTACGTATCTGGTTTAAACTTTTAAAGTATCCCAAATGATTAGTCACTGTATGTTCAGTGTCACTTTGCATCAGAAAAGAGGGAAAGAGATAGCAAGTAAATAGCACGATAGTGTTATGGGAAACAGCTATGCATAAGATAAGGGAACACGACCATGCGCTCACTTCCATGGTGAAAGATATGTAAATCTTGTAAGCCTAGGAAAATGTTGGTGCTGGTGGGGGTGATTTGACACGTACTACCTTAGCCAATCTTTGATATACAAGCCAAAATTTGTATAACAATTTATAGAAATTTAACTAACCTAGATAGTTCAGTCTCAGCACCTTTTGGAAAAGTTGCTGTGTGGCTTGCGTTTCTTAATAAACACTTCTGTTTGAAACTCTGAGTGAAGTTTTTTGAGAGCAAGTTAGCCAGGACATGACAGTTATTCTTTTTTATTCCATTAGGAATATTATTCCTATTGTTATTCCATTTAATCAGTTGGATTTATCTCTGTGTTAACTCATTTGACAATTGATTGAGAAGCCCCTCCTAGTTGGGACTAACCTACAGGATTCCAGCATGCAGCTCTGGACCGTGCGTAATTATTTGGGAGCGCCTTCAATATACCTATTGATTGCCTGGGATTGCAGAATGTCTGTGCATTCTTCATTGCACAAAGTATCAATAAGGGGGCAAGTCATGACTCCTTGTGTTGCCATTCAGCACACAGGTTGCATTGCGCATTCAGCACACAACTCCACATGCAGGAATTTTAGCTACACAGCCCCAGTGTAGGATCTCAGCCACGATTTCAATACAGCAGTCAGTCTTGCAAGATCTTATGTTCTCATGGGAACAGCATGGTGTAATGGGATTTGAATGTTGGACTAGGACTCTAGGAAACTGGGGCATGAATCTCTACTTAGCCATGGAAATCTACTGGGTGACTTTGGGCAAGTCATATTCTTTCCACCTCAGAGGAAGCTAATGGCAAATCTCGGAATGAATCTTGCCAAGAAAGTCCTAGGATAAAGTCACCTGTAAGTCAAAGTCAGCTTCAAGTACATCAAAACAAACACTGTAGTGTGAGGCTTAGTTTGTAGTTTGAAGCATGGTAGCTTCAAGTATGAGGCTGGACTTGCAGCTTCAGGCTTGGTAGTTTGTATCAGAGAATTGTAGGGTTGGAAGAGACCACAAAGGTCATCAAATCCAACCCTCTGCCATGCAGAAGCATGCAGTCAAAGTCTTCCCAACAGATGGTCATCCAACCTCTGTTTAAAAACCTCCAAAGAAGGAGATTCCACTACACTCCCAGGCAGCGTATTCCACTGTCAAACTGCTCTTACATAGTCAGGAAGTTCTTCCTAATGTTTAGATGAAATCCCTTTTCCTGAAATTTGAAGCCATTGCTCTATGTCCTAGCCTCTGAAGCAGCAGAAAACAAGCTTGCCCCATCTTCAACAAGACTTCCCTTCAAATATTCAAACATAGCTATCATGTCATCTCTTAACCTTCTCTTCTCCTGGCTAAATATACCAAACTCCCTAAGGACTTCTCATAGGACCTTCTGCCAGTCTGGCTGCTCACCCTAGACACGTTCTACCTGGTCAATATCCTTCCTGAACTGTGGTGCCCAGAAGTGGACAAAGAACTCCAGGTGGGCTCTTTCTTTTGCAGTATGTAAGGAGCCCATGTGGCTTCATGATCTGAACTTCAGAATAGGACTCTGAGAGACCAGGGTTTGAATCCTTACTCAGTCAGAGAAACCCACTGAGTGACCTTTGGCAAGTCACAGTCTCTCAGCCTAACACCTCAAAGGAAGACAATGGCAAACCTTTTCTGAAGAAATGTTGCCAAGAAAACCCTATGATAGCATCCTCATAAGTCATAGTTGACTTGGGGGGCCGTGAAGCCATCAAATCCAGAGATTACAAAAAGGAGCAGGAGAGAATGGAGTTGGATTTGTTCTGCTGCAGGTAGCATTCAAGTGAATCTTTTGTTATATGCATCTTGGTTATTCTTTTTCTCTCTTACCTCACCCTTTTTCAGTCATCCCCTCCACAATTTTCAGAGAATTTCTGCATTTTGAGGCTGAACACATTCCATTCGGAAATAAGTCCCAATAAACTGGGGCTGATACATTCAGAATTTCTGCTTTAGGATCATGGTCCTACCTGTAAATTATCCCTTTGGAATGAAGGAACTGCAATCCACAGATTATTTCAGCAGCATAGAACCTGAAATATAAGGATACTTTTATTTTTCACTTTTTGGGGCCTCTTGAGTTGGACTGCAGGTCTACTGAATCCAGTTTTCAACAGTAACCAGTAAGATTCTTGAGGAATCTCTAAAGGAGAGCATGAAAGCATCAGCCTTCTTTCCTCTCACAATCTGTATTCAGAGCAGTTCCATATAACCAGGAATTAAAATCTAGGGTTTAACTCTATTGCCTAAATCCTACTGTAGTCCTGACTATAACAGAGCCACTGAATTTTTTTAAATGTAATTTATTCATCATACATACAAATTACACACAACATTTATACTTCATCCCTACCCCACTCCCCCCCATCCCTGGAATGGTATTTCATAATTTAATTAGATTTCCCTTTATGTGGCATATCATTTTAACTCTGTCTTCCACATCCTCATAGCCCTCTCTCTCTTTTACAGATTCAGTTTTTCCCACCTCCTGGACCAGCTCTCTTCTCTCGGCTGACCTAGATATAACCTCCTCTTCTCCAATACAAAATCAAACAATACACAGTCTGCTATATAGTATTTCCATCTGATAAGGTCCCACTTTTCTTCATCCTTCCACCCACAGGCAATCACTGCCCGTGCTGCTATTAATAATTGTTTAATTAAATATTCTTTTTGTACCCCAATATCCTTAACATTAAGAATCAGCCATTTCTCTTTATTTTCAACTTTTCTCCTATAATTCTATTAATTTCTTGTTCAATTTCTTTTGAAAATCCTTGCACTTTTTCACACTTCCACCACATATGAATATAAGTTCATTTAGAACTACATCCATGCCACCATTCAGATGGCATTCTTTTATAAACATAAGATCATTGACGTGGTGTTCTGTACCATCTTTCCGTTAATTTCCGTTAATTTCATCTGTTGTTATCACTTAATGATAACGGAGCCATTGAATCAACTGAGTTTACTTATTCTGCCCCATGTCTCAGATCCTATAGGAACTAGAAACCAATTTTGTTTAAATGAAAGTTGGGCGTACGGACATACTTGAAGGACAGCTCCTTCCAATATAAAATATGGTTGGATTTCTTCAAACTACCAACTGAGATTTTGACATATATTGCCCCAAATAGAACTGAACTTCAGCATCTCTTTAGTCTTAGAAGTTGTCAGCTGACCTCTGGGAATGGTTTGCAATGGCACAGCAGAAGTTGCTGGCTATCACAGAATCACAGAGCTGGAAGAGACCACAAGGGCCATCGAGTCCAACCCCCTGCCATGCCTGTCAATGGAATGCTGAATCTGCACTGGGGCTTAGCCAAACTTAAGAGCTATCCAAGGTACAGAGGGATTGAGTTCAGCACCTTGAATAGCTCTTTTAAACTTCAGACTAAAATCTGAACTGGCCTTACCACCCCACACTGGCGTAGAAGCTAGCAATTGCTATGGGAATAGCACAGGCCATGTAAAAGAGCAGCTCAAGGGAACGGATGTTCCGAGGACATACAGAGCTCTCTCCGTGGTGAGAAATCCCTGGTTATCCCCACATCTTTTCTCCAGAGCAACTGAGATGTAGAGGTGGTAGAGTCTAGTTTCAGGAAGGTTGGAGTCCCATCAAGTCTCCTTCAGGAGATTTTGGAAGTTACTTGATGAAGCTGTGCACACCTGTGCATCGAACTTCCCCAAACTTCCACCCACCCATATGTTGGACTGCAACCTACAGTCTACAAGCCCCAGCTGGCTTTTCTGAGATGGCTAGGAGATTCATGGAGTTGTAGTCCAACATATCTGGATGCCACAAGGTTGAGGGAGAACGATTGACACCGAAAAGTCACCTTCACTTGCCATTCTCTCTGCTGGCTACAATGAGTAAGTTATTTTGAGTATTTCTTCAATCCAGACAAGTTCCTAAAATGGTTACAATACTGATTTTTTTTAAAAAAGAACTTTCCCCTAATGGCACAAAGATCTAGTTTATTTGTTCAGTCCCTCTTGTTATGAATGTCTTCTTCTGTTTGTTTGTTTTTTAAAAATCCTATTGATATTGGCGTTTTTTGATCGTGTAATTTAATTTTTTTTTTTAAATTTGAATTCCACACAATTCTTTCTGGGTATTCAGAGATGGTGACACTCCTGTGATACCCATATCATGAATGGCACGTTTGAACCGGAGTCTGAAAAAGTTACATTTTGAGGCTATTCCTCATAGAATCCTCTAGTTAAGCATGATCAATCCTTCTCTGCCCATAGAACAAAACAGACACCCTCTTACCTTGCTCTACCAATGTCAAATTTATGGCAGATCTGGATATGAAACATCAGGTCTCCCCCATTGAGGTACTCCATGACAAAAAAGAGGTTTTCCTAGCAAAGGATATAGATTGAATTATCATTACCTGTTATCTGCAGATTACTGGCTTGAATCCTATTGTTAGTCCCTGCTACAGGAGACCCATTCAATTCATGGGATTAACTTCTGTGTTGACTCACTATTCAAGAACTAGTTCACTAGGTCTACTTGGATGAATCCAGTGGGTTGCAAAGTGCAGTCAATGGAGTGCATGCAGTCCCCGGATCTCACTTTTGTGGTACCTGCAGCCCCTTATCAGTCTCTCAAGGCTTTTCAACCCCCATTAAAACAACAACAACACACAATCAGGGCAATTTGGGGGCACTTCCCCCTGAAAATCATGCAGTAAATTCCCTTAAGAAAAAACAAAAAACAAAAACAGAAGTAAACTGAAAGCCTAAAACATGGTGAAAATGTCTCCCATGGCCCGTAGAGAGTGTATCTGGGGGCAAAAAATGGTGGTCAGGTTGTAGTGGGGGTATGTGTGCCCCCAGGGTCTATCCTAGGAGTCTAATATAGCCCTTTAGCTTCCCACAGTTGCCTACCCTTGATCTAGGCAATATAGTACCTCCAGTTTACTTCTGGTTTTTTTTAAAAAGTGCCTAAAATGGTCTTGAGGGGATAAAATGTGGTAAAAAAATGCCCCTCCGTGCCACTGTGCCATTGCATAAAATGGCTCTGGGGGTACATGTGGCCCACAGGTAACATTTTGCCCAACCCTGGTCCAGATTAAGATTGTCTACTATATTGTGTACCACTGCCCCCTGTACTGTCTAGATGAATTGAGGAAAAAGGGAATTTTTTACCTTGGTTTGGAATGTACAGAAGACGTGGGTGAGAAAAGGGTGCTCCCAAGCCAGTGAGAGGACGCGCTTTTCCACCATGGTACATTCGACATCATCGTCCATCAGCACCACTTCCTTCTTCAGTGTCTTCAGGGCAAAAAACTGGTTGGTGGTCTTGAGTTCGACAAGGAAAACCTGGAGCAAAAAAATCTTACTTAATAAGCAGGGTGCGATGAAACTTTGTGATTACTGGAAAATTGGGAGAAAGTGTAGAATTTGGAAGTGTGTGCCAATCTGAGCATTCTTAAGAATGTTTGACTGTGTGTTTGTAGTGGTGTGCTGCATTTCTTATTTTTTATTAGTGATTATGTTTTAAATGAGTTTTAATTGTTTTTAACCTTTTTTAAAAATACTGCTGTTATTTAATTCTTTTTAAAACTTTTCTAAAATAAGATTTTGATCTCGTTTTAAATTAACGGAAGTTGTCTTGGATCCAACTCCAGGAGAAAGGTGTGCTATCAATTCAATAAATAAACAGATAAATAAAAAAGAATATATGTATAGGTAGATCTATATATTGGTTACATACGCAGCATTTTAAAAATCAAGCTGGAACATGTCCAGAGGAGGGCAACCAAGATGGTAAAGGGTCTGGAAACCATGCCCTATGAACTGCTGCTTAAGGACCTAGGTATGTTTAGCCTGGAGAAGAGAAGATCAAGAGATGACACGATAGCCATGTTTAAGTATTTGAAAGGATGTCTTATGGAGGATGGAACAAACTTGTTTTCTGCTATTCCAGAGACTAGGACATGGAGTAATGGAGTCAAACTGCAAGAAAAGAAGTTCCACCTCAACATGAGGAGGAACTTCCTGATCACAAGAGCAGTTCGACAGTGGAATACCCTGCCTAGGAATGTGGTGGAGTCTTCTTTGGAGGCTTTTGAAGAGAAGATGGACGGCCATCTGTTGGGAGTGCTTTGATTGTGTATTCTTGAATGGCAGAAGGTTGGACTGCATGGTCTTTGTGGTTTCTTCCAACTGTATGATTTAATTATTTTGTAATTCTAGGTTGCTAGTCCTTATGTTTCCAAAAAAAGATTTTAACAGGAGTGAGTTATGTATAGTGAAATCTCCAAGAGAGAAGGTATTTAAAAGGTACTTTTAAGACAAAGGAATATAAGCACAGTGAAGTGTTCAGTGGAATGGATGGTAATCTGGGCCCCATAACCATGTAGCTAAGAGATGGACCATTGACATAGCCCGATTCTCCTCCCACCATTAGAAGTATTAGAATAAAGTAGAAGAAGCAGAATAAATTTGGTTAAGTAAAGAAATATAGCAGGATTTACATAGCAGCTTTTTCTTTATATAGAATCATTCAGTCTTTCTTCAAGTCAACTACAGAACTATTTAACTTAGACTTGAAATAAATTGAAATTTGATAGCTGTGGAACCATTTCTCTACTTGGATCTGCTGTAAAAGATCCTAGGTAAGGGAGATATTAAGAAAGGTCTCTGGCTTTTTTAAGATTTAAAAAGGATAAGTAATTTTTCAACAACTATCACATTTAAAGTACTATTTACCTTGCCAAAACTCCCTTTCCCCAACATGTTGTGCAGGATAAAGTCATCTATGGTTAATTTCGGCAGCTTGGGTAGGAAGTCTTCCCTTGGTTCAAGTTGCACTGGGGAATCGGACCGGGTCATGTCTTCCACTGGGGTTTCCCAGGAAACTCCTTGAGGCTCTACAGTGGAACGCAGCACATTTTCATTAGGATGCCCCAAAATATATAAGATGGGTGACCCCTGGCTTGACCACAGTACATGTGAAAGGGATCTAGGAGTCTTGGTAGACCACAAGCTGAACGGGATTCAGCAGTGTGATGCGGCAACTAAAAAAGCCAATGCAATTCTAGGTGGCATCAATAGGAGTATAGTGTCTAGGTCAAGGGAAGTAATAGTGCCAGTCTATTCTGCTTTGGTAAGAGCTCACCTGTTATACTGTGTCCAGTTCTGAGCACCACAGTTCAGGAAGGGTATTGATAAGCTGGAATACATCCAGAGGAGGGCAACCGAAATGGTAGAAAGCCTGGAAACTGTAAGGCCTCGCTTTGGGGGTCCCCAATATCAGTATGGTTTGGATGGGCACCATACCTAATTGGCATCATATGTAATTGGCAACACATTTTATTGGCTCTGATATCAAATTCAAGCCTGAAAGGTGATGGAGAGGTCAAACTGAGCGAGGGAAAGAATTTGACTGTAAATGTGAGAAGGACAGGTCAACTCCAAAATTCCTCCAGGTAAGACTGAGTCATTTGTCAGGCAAATACACACCATTCCTGTGGATAATGGGCTTAAATAGAAGCTGGAATTTTCCAGGGAATCCAACTGTGAGGAGCCCACCAGGACACTGACTGACAGATATCAATCCCTTGTACACCTGGATTCTTTCCTCTGTCCTCCCAGCACCCACGATAGAAGCTATTACAACACCCATCATGTCTTTGTCAATCAAAGCACTAAGCCCATCAACATGCGAAAGACTCATTGTCCACAACAGGCTCCCTTTGTCTTGCATCTGGAACCTTCACAGCCACAGGCTATTTTCAGGGTACAAATATCCCTGATTTGAGGATGCCCAGGGCAGTCTTTTGAAGATCTACCCATCACTCTGTCCGTCTGGCTCCTGAATGAGAACTGCCCTTAGGTCCTACCTAAGCCAAAACACATTTCTCCTCTTCACTACTCTTATGGACTGGTAATTATAAATCCCCCCCAAATCCCTCAGCTTCCTTATAATTTTTCCTCCCTTTCTCTTTCAGCTAGCTCTTGTGTGAATGTGTGATTGTGTGTATCTTGTGCGCATGCATGAATGAATTTCCCTCAATAAAATTATTTATTACGCAATTCTGCTTGGTTTTTGGCTTGGCCTGACCCCGTAAACATTGGGTAAAAAGATCTCGCTAGGTTACCCTGCCTCTTGTAGTGCTACAGCTTGTGCTCTGGCTATTCCCATTCCCCATTATTTGGAGCACATTGAGGTGTCCCCCACGGGACCTCAGAACCCAGGGTAACAAAACCATGCCTTATGAAGAGTGGCTTAGAGAGCTGGGTGTGTTTAGCCTTGGGGACAGAAGGTGAAGAGGTGACATGATAGCTATGTTTAAATTTTGAAGGGATGCCACGTGGAAGATGGAGCAAGCCTATTTTCTGCTGCTCCAGCGACTAGGACCGTTTCTGCCCTACCCTGTTCTAGTGCTATTATTCCACTTTCAACGTCCTATGGAATCCTGGGACTTGCAGCTTAGGGAGGGGCATTTAGAATTCTCAGCCAGAGAGCTCTTTGGCCTCAGTAAACTACAAATCCCAGAATTCCATGAGATGTTGAAAATGGAATTATAGCACTATAAACAGTGTAGTGCGGAAAGGCCCTAGGATATGGAGCAATGGTTTGAAACTTCAGGAAAAGAGATTCCATTTAAACATTAAGAAGAACTCGCTGATGGTAAGAGCAGTTTGGCAGTAGAATACACTGCCTTGGAGTGTGGTGGAGTCTCCTTCTTTGGAGGTTTTTAAACAAAGGTTGGATGGCCATCTGTCGGGGATGCTTTGATGGCGAATTCCTGCATGGCAGAAGGGGGTTCGACTTGATGGCCCTGGTGGTCCCTTTGAACTCAACAATTCTATCAAAATTTAGTACCTTTTTTCCCCATTGGAGGCCCTGGCACAGAGGGGGTGGACGGTACATCTTTCTCTGGGATGATAATTTCAACTGGGCCTTCTCTTAAGATCCGCTCTGAGTCACGTAGACTTCGAGCCTGGCTCAGAGGAAAAAATATGTCAGTAGAATGAAACACAACAACATAATGCACTTACGGATATTACACATGCATGGAAAGCAGGATAAGGGTTTGAAATTCTAGGCTTCCAAAAGAACTAAACCAGACCAGCAAAGGGTCGTTATGCTCCTTAATGGGTGTGACACCACGTTTTGCCTTGGCAAAACTAAGCAATCAAAACACGATTCTTCACAAAATCTTTTGGGGCCTGATTCGTTTTACAAAAACCATCCGATGCACATGGTTTTAATTCATTATAAACTCTTTTAACTTTCCAGATCTATCTTTTAGTTGTGAATTGTTGAATATGTTTTTAGCCTTTTAAAATCATTAAAGATGGTTAAGAGGTGACATGATAGCATTTAAGTATTTGTACGGATGTCATATGGAGGATGGAACAAGACTGTTTTCTGCTGCTCCAGAGACTAGGATGTGGAGCAATGGCTTCAAACTTCAAGAAAAGAGATTCCGTATAAACATTACGAAGAACTTCCTGATGATAAGAGCAGTTCGATAGTGGGATACACTGCCTGGAAGTGTGGTGGCATCATCTTCTTTGGAGGTTTTTAAACAGAGGCCAAATGGCCAATAGTTGGGTATGCTTTGATTATGTTTTCCTGCATGGCAGGGTTTTTTTTACTGCTTTGGGGAATTGATGCCTTCTATTTCTGTACAGCTTTGCCTTTTTATTGCACAGTACAGTAATGACATATGACACAATATTAAGATAATGCTATTATCACTGATGGATTGAGGGACTCCATGTAACTGGGGCAGTGAAACCTATGTAGGTTTTAGGCTGAACTTTAAAAGAATATCTAAAGTGCTGATCTTTATGCCCTAAATCATTTCAGCACCTTGGATAGCTCCTTTCATATTCAGGCCAAAACCCAGAACAGATCCACTCCAACCTGACATAGGTCATTTTCTGCACTGGACTGTTATAGTGCAATGATCCCACTTTCAACATCCTATGGAATCCTGGGGTTTGCACTTTTGGGAGGGGCCCAAAACCCCAGGATTCCATAGGATGTTGAAAGTGGAATCATCACACTATTAGAGTGTAGTGTGGAAATGGCCTCAGAAATCATCAGCCACCTCAGATATAATAAAAAGAAGATGTAATAAAAAAAGGAAAAAGGTATTCATGGAGTCACAATAACATTTGTCAGGGGATGAACTGAGGGGCAAAGTCACGAAAACGAAGATGTATATATACAGGCACTCCCCATTTCTTTGACTACTTAAGTATCAGAGCACTGTTGAAAACCAGAAATCATCAAAACGTGGGGCCCTTTAAGATGGTAGGGGTGGCAGCAAGGCTGCTATGAGCACAAACAAACTGGTGGATGCAGTTAGAAGTCATGCGATGGGAAAAGAGGAGGAACAAAGAATGGATGAAGGGTTGTTACTGCAGTTTAGGCCTACCTGGCGATAGCACCTGATATCACTTTGATATCAATAATTTGGCTTTCTTCTATCACCCCTCTCCACGTGTTTGTGAGGCCCCCGGACAAGCACAGAACTAGGTTCGGCCATCAACCGCGGCAATATCCCAAGACAATACTGGCAGGCCAGAAATAGCCAGATCCCCGCTTTAGGAGACCTCTCTGCAAACACCCTCATTGTGTATGCACGCTGTTTACAAAGGACTCCCTGCCCCGAGCAGGTAACTTGGCAAGCTAGAAGCTTAAAGGCCAAGCACTGAGCGTTTGCATACAGTCTACCTCTTTGTCAATTCGGACTTATGCTAAATTGTGACCTTTCGGAGACACTGTCTCACACCCAAAACTCATTGTTGTCCCCGAGTAAGGCAGAGCCTGCAGTCACACTTCTCCCTATAAAAACCCCTGATTCCGAGGCCTTCCTCGGATCGCTCCCAAGTTCCGACCGCCTTGCTGCCGCTTTGCTTGGTGAGCTTCCCCTCAGCTCCACGTGCTGAGCCACACCGAACCCCAGCATCGCTCTCTATCTTCTTCCAGGCTTGAGGAACAGGTGTCGTATCACCCAAAACTGCAAACCCCAGGATTCCGTAGGATGTTGAAAGTGGAATCATAGCACTATAACAGCCTAGTGCGGACATGGCCTAGATCTTTAAATACGCCTTTGTACCTTCGACTTGTGATAAGACATGTATCAACGTACAGAAAGCCTTGACGTGTTCCTATGACTATTCATGGTCCCACCTTAAAATCCACGCCGGGAAAACTTATTCTTTTTCTATTTTGGACTACCACTCTGAGAATTCCCCAAACAGAAGATTGATGAGCATATCAAAATATGATCCTGCTGTCCCCACCCACCCTCTTCTCTAGGTCTCTAACACTCTTTCTCTGCAAATAGCTGTTACTGGAAAGTTGCGCCTAGAACTTTCGATGCCTTGTGGAACTGGTAAATCCCGTGCAACATCTACCCCACACGTTTTGCATTTTTTTCCAGTCGTGTGTTCCTCACCTGCTGTCTGCTCTCAATCAGCGCCAGCGCTTCTGCCATGAGTTTCTGGTTGACACCACAGAGGTTTGCCACTTTTGTTTGGCATTTGTGGTGGACGTTCATAGCGCAGGCTGCAAGGAAGGCATGCGGTCAGGAGGTGAAGGAAATTGCCCTGCCCCAACATTTTCCAAGCACCCTTCCCTTTCTGCAAAATGCTACAGGCTGCTCTGAGCACTGCTCCTGTTTTAAATATTACAGGCAACATTACAGATAAGCTTCCTAAAAACCCTAGAGGAATCATATGCTGTCTGACCTTGGAAATTAAGCAAGGTCAGGTCTGGTTAGTAGTTGGAGGGTAGACTGCTATGGAATACCAGCTGCTATAGGCCATATACAAAGAAAGGCAAGGGTAACCTTCCTCTGAAGACATTTTGCCAAGAAGACCCTATGACAGGGTTGCCACAGCTTGAAGGGACATAAATAAAACAACAAACATTGTAAGTACTGTAGCATGATGTTATTAATATATTAAATCAAAGTGGGCAAAGTGTGGCACCGCAGTGAAAAGGAGTAAACGGCATCTCCTGGAAGCTTCCAGGAGCAGCACGTTTCCTTTTTAAATCATTTGCAAGTCTTCCTGTGCTCTTGAGTACTGAAAAAGTAAATTTCATTCACTTCTAGTGGGAGGCTCACCATAAGGCAAAGAAGAGGCAAATAGTGGAGAGCACCCAAAGGAAGAACTTCCTGGCAGTAAGAGCAGTTGGATAGTGGAATGTGCTGCCTCAGAGTGTGGCAGAGTCTCTTTCTTTGGAGACTTTTAAACAGAGGCTGGATGGCCATCTCTTGGGAATGCTTTGACTGTGTATTACTGCATGACAGAATGAGGTTGGACTCAATGGGCCTTGTGTAGTCTCTTCCAACTCTATAATGCTATGAAACTGCAGGAAAGAAAAAAGGGAGACACATTCAGTGGACGCTTTTTATTTCTTTATTTTGAAACAATCCCTGGGCTTGTTTCAAACTAAGAAATAAAAGCCACCCATTGAGCACTTGGAGATGTTACCTCCCCATTTCCCCTCAAGTGGATCACCATAACTGAAAGCCAACTTGACAGCACACATAGCAACTGAATGGCTTGCGACAGAATTCTGTCTTATGTGAGCTCTAGGCCAATTCCCATTCCTTAGGTTAAATCTTGATTCCTCCGAGGTGACTGGAACCTTCTCCACTGCCAGGCCACTTCATGGTTAATCAGGTATCTTAAACAGGGTGGGCAAATTCAGTAGATCAAAGGGGGCCCATTTCTCCCTTCTGGGACCTGCCATGTGCCATGCTCTGCCCTGAAGCTCAACTTTAGTAGCAAATTACATTCTGAGATTTCTTCAGCGACCATAAAACCTCATGGAAAATGAGCATCTTGCAAGAAATCTTAACAATGCAATAGTTTGTGGCTATGGAGGCTAGTAACTCTAGTAGGATTACTTAGTTGGATCTGTAGTAGAGAATAATATATTCTTTCTTTTCTCTCCCCTCCCACCACTTTCATTATAGTTTGGCATGGGGAGGATGTTTGAATAGGCAAGTGTGTTTTCGTGTTTGTGAACAGGCAAACGTTCACTGTTTAATATGTTCAGTGTTTTAGTTTTGTGTGTTAATATGTTAGTACTGTGTCCAAATTTTGGTTTCTCCCTCCCTCCCTCCCTCCCTCCCTCCTTCTTTCTTTCTTTCTTTCTTTCTTGGAATACATATTTCTCTGATTCTAATTATAATTTTAACTGTGAATCTGACTGTTTGTTTTAAACATAACAGATAAATAACCTAAAAAACCAGAAAATGAGCATTTTGCTTGCTTTAAATGGTATCCCCAGGTTTGCCACTTGTAGCACACATGACCCTCCCTGGATTGGGTGGCCGTGCAAGGTTTGAAGTGTGAGATGCTGGGAGGCAAGAACCAAGCCAGTTCTGGTCTTTGAGGATGCAGTTTATTAAGCGAAGAAGCAAAAAGAAAAACGAAAGGCACACAAGCATGCGTACACTCTGACTCTGTTGGAAAGGCAAAGCAGGCGACGGAGCAGGGTTCTCTTTGTTCCGACAGATTATATAGGCTTTTCGTAGGCGAGTGGCAAAACAGGCTGCCAATCCATCAACCCACCGTGCCAAAACGGGCATGAGGGGGGCTATCCCACCTCGGGCGCCAATTACTGAGGCACCTGTGGGCCAGGTGCATGATAGGCTCATGGCCAGATCTCATTACCTGACCAAAACAGCAGCGGATGGTCTCTAATCAGGCTTTGCTCTCCTCTCACCGTACTGGATGGTGCAGGGAGCGAAGCACCCCTGGTTAACATTCCTTGGCTATTCTCACAGGGCTGCAGCCTACAGGGCAGACTGACCTAGCAATGCAACAGCAGGAGCTAACCCCCCAAATATGTTCATTAGTGCGAAAGCAGGCTGACCTGAAATGTGTGAGTGTGCAACACAGGGCCTACTCAGAGGGCCTCGGGCCCAACACACTGAAATTCAGGAGTGTGATTTTTTGAGCCTTTTGTGAGGGTATTGCACGAATTGCCTTGGGGAGCTATGTGCACCCAGGGGCTGGACGTTACCCACCTCTGTTTTAGACATCAGAGAGAGAGAGAGAGAGGAAGAGGAAGAGGAAGAGGAAGAGGAAGAGGGGGTGGTGAATACCTGAGGAGAAGAGAGACTTGAATGTACGGATGCTGGAATGGGCCTGGAGGGGACTCAAGCCCCCTCCTCAAGAATAGGTTAGAGGGCAATGAGCCCCCCTGAAATGATGTGGCAAAATTAGTTGAGCCTCTTCAGGAATTATCAACCAGAAGAGTACTCAGCATAAAGAAATATTAAGACAGCTTTTGTTGTTGAGCCCTCCCAGGAATAAGAAAGGCTGCCTTGCAATCTGTGTTATGTGGACTTACTTGGGAGTAAGCTACACTGAACACATGGAGGCCACTTCTCAGAGTTCCCCTGCAACTACCTGCAAAGAGGCAAAATTAATGATAGCTTGCCTGCTAATGTTGAGACCCCGCTCCCCACGAAAAACAGTTCCAGGGTCCCTGCTTGGGTATGAAGTTTATGGGTACCATTCCTCACTCTTCTAGAAGTGAGAAGGTGCAAAAACTTGTTCCACCCATACCAACAGCCAAACTAGAAATGATGTGAAATGTATCTTTGCATCTAATATGAAGGTCTGTATAAACACAAAATGCACCACCAGATTATTATTTAGATCCCAGCAGGAGTGGAAGGGGAATTTCACCCTTCATTCCCTTGATCTTGATCAGAAGATAAGCCTGCTTCTGATGCCAGTATTTGATTTTGGTAGTGGTGATGCTGGAGAAATCTTTCATTGGTGGTAATGGAGGAATTTTCTTTTGATGCAAAAAGTACCTTCAGAGTGGGAATTTCCTGCCAGATGCTGTTGTTACCATTGTTTTTGTTGTGTGTCTTCAGATCATTTCTGACTTATGACATCCCTAAAATGATTCTACTCTTGAGTTTTCTTGGCAATATTTATTCAGAGGGCATTTGCCACTGCCTTCATCTGAGCCTGACAGAATGTGAGTTGCATGAGCTCACTCAGTGGATTTCTACAGCTGAGCGAGGGATTTGAACTCTGGTCTTTTGGAATCCTAGTCCAACACTCAAGCTACTATACTATGATGGATCCTATCATTGTAAGGCAAGGATTAATACACACAGGCCATTTCCACACTACACTCTTCTAGCACGATTATTGCACTTTCAACATCCTACGAAATCCTGGGGTTTGCAGTTTCGGGAGGGGCCAGGTGGCCCCTCCTGAAACTGCAAACCCCAGGATCCGTAGGATGTTGAAAGTGGAAAATTGCGCTAGAAGAGTGTAGTGCGGAAATGGCCACAGCCAGCCCTAACCTTTTATCATCACATTATTAGGCCATCCCACCAGCTTATGCTAGTTGCATTAAAAAAAAAATCCTGAAAATTATGATACAAAAATATATTGCAGTAGAGCTCATGGCCGATGAGAGTTCTGGGAGTTTTCCACACTCTGCATTTACCAGTGTATAGCACTGAGAGCAAGAGAACTGGGACTCACCTTCACATTTCAGGCCCTGCCTCGTCAGGCCCCATAGCAGTGTTCCACAGTGGTCGCAGAATGTGGGACTTTTATAGTTGTAGACCTTAAACCGGTGGGGCATATCAATCTTAAACCTCTCCTTGTGGAACTGCAAGAAAGAGAAATAGGCTGATGTGCACTCAGTTCCCCGAGAAACAGAAGGGAAGAACCCAGCCTTTGAAGTTACTGTTTACCTTTTCTGGTATATTCATCTTTTCTAATATTGATTAAACATTTGGCCCTTATGCAGATCTAAATAAATCCACTGCAAACACACTGAAGAAGGATGCTATATTAGACTAAATTTTGCATTAAAGGCTGTGACTCATTTTTAGCAGCACTCAGAAAAGAGAAGATTAATAGGCAATGTGATGGCTATGTTTAAATATTTGAAGGGATGTCATACAGAGGATGGAGCAATAAGAGCAGTTTGATAGTGGAATATTCTGCCTTGGACTGTGACAGAGTGTACTTCTTTGGAGGTTTTTAAGGAGAGGTTGGATGGCAATTTGCCAGGAACGCTTTGAAGGTGTATGCCTATAGCATGGCAGGAGGTGGGGCTGGCCGGCCCTCGTGGTCTCTTCCCACTCGATGATTCTTTGAATAATCCAGTATTTTGCCATTCTTGCCAAACTGTACTTTTAACCACCTTAAACTGTTCCTCAAAGTGTCATTCAGAGGCTTACCATAGTTTCTCGGCTGTTGACTGCTGATCCTGTGCATTTAGCAATCACTTTGTCAATGCACTTCTTGTGAATGGCAGCGTTGCATTCTGCGGGAAAGAAGACATAGCATTTTTCAAAGTGTTTCACTGTGGCTCAGAAAGATGACGACAATTGCCAAAGCATTGCTCTCTAAATGGTAGAAATGTTTGCCGGTATTGTAGAACAACGGCTTAGTTATGGAGAGGTAGCTAAGTAACTTTCCCTGTCCCAGCCCCCGCCAGACCACCTTAAAAGCCATTAGCCAGATCAGGCACAGGAGAGCCTTTCATCTTCCTATCAGGATGCAAGGAGGAGTAAGTTCCCATACTCTCCCACCAGCGAGTAAGGCTACAATGATGACTTGTGAGAGGGGTCCTGCTTCTGATTGTCGTGGTTTCAATAGTTGGTGGGAAAGGGCTGGAAATACTGTCCTCCTTGCACCTTGACTGGAAGCTGAACAGACCTCCTTCACCCAATCTGGAACATTTCCGCACGACGCTCTTATAGCGCGATGATTCCACTTTCAACCTCCTATGGAATCCCGGGGTTTGCAGTTCCAGGAGGGGCCGACTGGCCCCTCCCAGAACTGCAAACCCCAGGATTCCATAAGAGGTCGAAAGTGGAATCATCGCGCTATAAGAGTGTCGTGCAGAAATGGCCCTGGTTGCTGGCTCTCAAGGTAGGCTGCAGTGGCACTTGTATAGGTTTACAGTAAGGGCCCTATCACACTACTGTTATAATGCTATTATTCCACTTTAACTGCCATGGCAACATCCTGTGGCATTCTGGGGTTTGTAGTTTACTGAGGCCAGAGAGCTCTCTGACTGATATTTCTAAAGGGCCCTCCTTAAACTTCCAATCCCAGAATTCCATAGGATGAAACCATGGCAGTTAAAGTGGAATAACAGTGCTATAAAGGTATAGAGTGATAGGGCCCTAAGGTCCCACTGAATGCCGAACAGTTGCAAATCTATAACTGTAGGACTGGATAACAGCCATGGCTTTTTGTGCTAATCCCCTCCTCCTAGTTTTCTGAGCAGAAGACAGATTTCCTGTGCAAGAAACAGGGCTTTCTGTGCAGGAAAACCATTTTCGGTGCCCAAACCAGGGTTTTTTTGCACAAAAAAACCCATGTATTTTTCCCCCTGTTGAATAATTCCTACGCAAAAGGCTGGGATGTTCAAATGCCAAGAGAAAATGATCCAGATTTGGTGATGGGATATTATTCTTGCAGGTGGGTTTTCATGATTGTCAGGAATGATTAACAATATCATTTTCATCCCTACTTCTCAGGCTGAAGAGCTTAGGAATTAAAGGGCACTCTGAATCTTCAGGTAGTCAGGACCTGCCCTACCATTAGGGAGGTTGAGCAACTGCCTCAGGTGGCAGAGACTAGGGGAACAGAGATAGCCCTCCAGCTCTTTCTCCTTTATCCCTTGTTGTTGCTCTTTCTTTGGAAGACAGAAAAAGGTGCATTTCAACATCCTGGGATTGTAGAAGCTCCTGTTTTTGGATTACAGCTCCCAGAATCTCTCAGTCAGGATGGCCATGGAGGGGACATCTAATTCTTTGTCTCAGGCAGGAAAATATCTTTGGTTGCCCTGCAAGAGGGAGGCTGGAACCATAAAGGTAGAGTGCAATGGAGCAGGAAATGGGGTCTGATAAGCTGCTAACTGAGGCCATTTCTGCTCCCTACCTGATCCTGTTGTCCTCCTGTCACAATCCTGGCAGTGCCTTTGCTGGTAAGGGAGCATGACAGAAATGCTCCCATCCACACCCGGCCAGCTTTCTGCACATGGGAATGCGAGCGACATGCACTGGCCTTTTGCAGCACAGCCAAGCTTTTTCCCACACTGTGCTGGGGAAGTAAGCACCTCCATTGTGCTTCTGGCCCTCCTGCGTGGCAGGTAAGGACAGGGGTGTCACATGATAATGGGTGCTTAATGGATTTATATTGTTAAGCAACGGGTAGGGGCAAGATGGCAGTGGGAGTGTGATGATGTCGTGCAGATGTCGTGGACCACTGCCATTGCATCCCCAATGCGGGACTGCAACGCCAGGTGGAAATGGCCTGAGAGGTGGAGCCAAATAGACGTAAAAGCAAATGTGTTGAGCAGACACTCGCCCTTGATTCTCACTTCCCACTCTGAGATTTTACAGTTTCTCATGGAGACCTGGAAGAAAAAAATCCCTAAAATAAAGTTAAGCCTTAGAAGCAGGTTTTTCACTGTAGAGCGGTATCCCCTGGGGAGAAAACATGACAGCAATTTTTGTTTTGCTGTCTTTTAATCCTTGTTTTTTTGGCACAGTCTAACCAACATTAGTATTTTTGCCTGGTTGATCCTATGCAAATTATGCTGGGGTCAAGAAGACCTTTTCCTAGGTCCTTTCCAATAGAACCTTTCCCTAGGAACATAGGATTTCAGCCTTAATTCCTATTCTTGTTTGTTAAATATAATTTGAAATGATAAGAGACTTATAAAATCATTTGGAGAGCTGGATTATGTTTGTATATTTGTATGTGCTTTGATTCCATTGCTGGCTGTTCATTTTTTAATTTAATTTTAATTTTTCTTCCCTCCTCAGACATTTCAGTACCATATACAAAAAGTATCTATTAATGGTATTCATCAGTAGTATCATTAATGTACCATAATAAAGTCACTTACGCCTGCATTGATAACCTTGCTTGTTAAGACCCCTGGAAAGCAGAAAAGAGAAAAGTGTCATCTTAAATAGAATACAAATAACATTTATAGCATACATTTGGGGGGGGGGGAAGGTTTGTTTTTTTTAAAGACTGAAAAACCATCAGTTTTTAAAGTGTTTTTTTTAATACAATGGGTTGCATTCAATCTCAGATAAATTGTTTACTATGCGGTTTATTTATTTCTGGTCTGTATTTGCTGCCTTGTAAATAGATGTCCTCTAAGCAACTTACAAGACGGAAAGAGTACGTTCAAATAATTACAATTAGAATAAAATTCAATAAAGAGAAGACAACCCTCATGTCAGAAAGGACAATTTAAGGACAGAGAAAGGAGGAACACGGCTCTGTAGCTGTAAGTACATACATTTGAAAACCAGACAGTCAGTTTGCATTCTTTGACCACTGAGTACATGGTGTTTATTAAGCTACGGCCATTTCCGCACCGGGCTTTTAAAATGGTGCAGAGCGACCTCCGACGGAGGTCTGCTGCACCGTAGAGTGGACTGGGACGGACTACTTTTGTAGTTCCATACCTCAGTCCGGTTCTGTGCGACCAATACTGGTTGTGCAGCGTGCTTTTTAAAAACCTCTTTTTAGAGGTTTTTAAAAAGCACGGAGCGTGTGACTCCGTGCCGCTCCATCACCGCACTCTGGAACAGATTTGCAGGAGCACGCAAGTGCGTGCCTGCAGATCTTCCGGGGGCGGGCTTTCGGCTGGCGAGCTTCTCCGGTTAGTGGAGAGCCTCCACCAACTGGAAGCCACCATTTTGGACGCCGGAGCAGCGTGGAGCAATGAGCTCGCACTGCTCCTCGTTGCGACGGACTTACCCGGACGCTCAGGAAATCCGGTGAGTCCCGTTTTCGCACGGCTCCTTCCCCGCATCTGGAAAGGGCCTATTTTGCAGTTTCCTCCTTTAGGTTTTCCCCCCATAAATATATTTTCAGATTTTTGCAAACATCTGGGTTCCAGTAAAGGCAACAGATTTTTGCTACACTAGCAAAAGTACATATAATCCAGTAGAAGCTAGTGGCTCCCACGTCAGCAGGGCAGCAAATCCATTCCACGTTTTGGATAGATTTCAACATGTTCTCCAAGGTGCTAAATTAGCTTTTAAAATAATTTCTTATGTAACAAAAAGCAATGCCCCCCAAATAATTTATTACCGTGCAGTTTTTTTTTTAAATGGTTCAGTTTAAGTTATCCAGTTTTTCTTTACTTTTCTGTTATTTTATTTTGGAGAGACCGCCTTTTAGAATTGGTAAGAGAATAGCATCAAAGTGAAAAATTCTACTTAACCTAGCTGAAAGAGTGCCCAAAATTGCCCTGTGAATGCCCAAAATTGCCCTAATGAAAAAATCTGAAAACAAGAAAATATTACTTGTTGTGTCAAACTAAGCAATATTGTTCCCTTACAAATTTTACTTCCTTACAACCTCATTACCAGACAAGGGTAACTCTTTACTTCTAAGTATATTCTTCTAGTTGGTTATTTCAAATATGGATTTGTAATTCTTTTCGTCTTTTATGAGAAAGGAGGCTGGTTATGAAAATGGTTGATATCCAGTAGATTTTTCACTTCTCAAGACTCTTTTTTTTCCGTCTTGGAGGAATACGTTTCTGTTTTTTGGGGGAAAAAAAGAAGAAGAAAACAAGAAGTGTTCCACAAGTCAAAAGTTTTGTGCAGAAAACAGCATAATTTGGGCAAAACACCCTTCTGTGTAAAAATGTTGGTTATTCAACATTTATTTATTTATTTATTCAAAATGCAGCTTGAAAGTAGAAGTGTAAGTCTTTGCTTATTTTGATGTTGCATGCAAGAACAAAAAAATATCAAAAGTTTTCTTCCGGCATGGCATGCATATAGGAATTTTTGTGGATTTCTTTGGACAGTTTTCATACTTTGGGATTGTTTGTGGGGAAAAAAATCATTTGTGCTGAAAAATTGATTTTTCTGCAAATATGTTGGAATCTTGACCTGAATCTGCTCTACTGTCCTTCCCCCCCCCCTTGACAAAGACGTCTATTTTGGCTGCGAGAGGTAATAGAAGTTGTATTAACATCCTCTTCTCTTTGGTAACAACATGCAAAATTTGAGCTTGTATCATTTCAAGAATAAGTGGGTTGACATTTGGGTAGAGATTTGAATTTACCTTGAGAAATAGGACTGTAGCAGCCTTTCAAGTATGAAAGTCATGGCAACAAAGAAGATGCAGGCTGTCTCGCTTCTCCTCAGAAAAGTTACTTTTTTTGGAGCACAGTTCCCAGAATACCGCAGCCACAACAGCTATTGTGGGATTCTGAGAATTGCAGTCCAAGCTTTCCCGAGCTTTCCCGCTTCCAACTTAAGAACAGACTTCAGATCATCACATTAAAAAAATAAAGTGTGTCATACCAGACAAACTCATGGCAAACAGAACAGAATGTGGGTTGGGGGAAAAAGGTGGCTGTGAATTCGTGACACTTGACATCATGGATCTTTGCTTGCTTGATGGCTCCCCTGCGTTGGTGTAGAGAGAAAAATCCTTCCTTTTCACAGTCTATAAACTCTGGATTATCTGGGTGGAGAGCCGAGAAAGAGAAGTCACATTGTTGGTTTTTTTCAATGAAGAAATTTCATGATCAGGCTATTAACCAAAATAGCATGTAAAATCACCCTGAAAAGCTGTCAGCTTTGAAAACCCCTCCAAAAATAGCAGGCCACACTGCACCAAATGTCAGGAGAATTATATGATGCTCAGGCTATTTCTTGATTGTATAAGTATGGCCTGCAGAACATGAAAGAGAATCACACGGTTCAATTCTGCTCTCACCACAAAAATGTCCCCTCAGTAGAAAAGCTAGAAAGTCAAGGAGAAACACTCTTGCCTCCTTTTGTCCTTGATGTGCTGGATCTCTATGCACAGAGACCATTATACATGAAGTCCACCTCTGTCTGAGGTATTATATCTATTCATATAAATTCTGCAAGTTGTGATTTTAGTTCCCAGCAGAGTTCTACCACCACTGACGAAGACAGTCCTTTCTACTGGACGAGGAGTGGAGAACCTCCTTCAGTCTGAGGGTCAAATTAAGTTTCAGAGAAATTTATTCTAGTGGTAAGAAGGGTAAGAGCCAGTGCGGGATAGTGGTTTGAGTGTTGGACCATGACTGTAGAGCAGTGGTTCCCAACTTGTGGGTCCCCAGATGTTTTTGGACTTCAGCTCCCAGAAGCCCTGAGCATTGACCATAGTGGCTGGGGCTTCTGGGAGCTGAAGTCCACAAACATCTGGGGACACACAGGTTGAGAACCACTGCTGTAGAGACCAGGGTTCGAATTCTCACTCAGTCACAGGCCATTTCTGCACTAGACTGTTATAGTGCTATTATTCCACTTTCAACATCCTGTGGAATTCTGTGGTTTGTCGTTTCCTGAGACCCTCTAAACGCCCCTCCCTAAACTGCCAACCCCAAGATTCCATAGGATGTTGAAAGTGGAATAATAGCACTATAACAGCCTAGTGCAGAAATGGCCATACATATTCACTGGCTGACTTTGGGCAAATCCCATTCTCTCTGCCACAGAGGAAATCCCCTCTGAATAAATTCTGACAAGAAAACCCCATGATGGGTTTGTCTTAGGGTAGCCATAAGCCGAAAATGACTTAAAAGCACAGAACAACAAAAGAATGGCTAAAAACCAAAAGAGTGGGATGTAATTTGCTAGCATATTTCAGTGGAAACCCTATATAATTGGTAGCTAAGCCTCAGCCAGAGGTGTTTTCGCCCTTTAATGATGGGAAGAAATCCAGAAATGAAGAAATTTGTGCAGTTTGGCAAATTTTCATCAAAAACGAATTGAAGTAAAGCCCTCTAGGATTGGAAGATTTCTATAGGAATTACCACCTGTGCACAAATCCAGCATGGAAACTTACTCGGTGTTAGGGCCTAAATAACATGGTGGCACCAGATCCTGTCTGATCTTGGAAGGTAAGCAGGGTTAGCCCTGGCTAGTACTGGATGGGAGACTAACAATGAATACCAGGTGCGGTAGGCTATATTTCAGAGAGAGCAACTGGCAAAACCACCTCTGAGTATTCCTTGTCTAAGAAAATCTTATGAAATTCATGGGGTCACCATAAGTCATAGAATCAGAACTGGAAGAGACCCCAAGTCCAACTCCATTCTGCCACGCGGAAACATATAATCAAAGAACTCCTGACAGATGGCCATCCAGCCTGTGTTTAAAAACCTCCAAAGAAGGAGACTCCACCACACTCCGAGGCAGACTATCACTTTGTTGAACTGCTTTTACCATCAATAATTTTATTCTAAACGTTTAGGTGGAATCTCTTTTCCTGTAGTTGAATACACTGCTCCATGTCCTAGTCTCTGAAGCATCAGAAAAACAAGTTTGCTCCATCTTTCATAAGGCACTTACACAATAAAATAACTTCTGGGAGTACGGTTATTTTATTTTATTTTATTTGAATTTGAAAGCAGTGCTTAAGGTGAGTTCAGACCACCTTGGATAAATTACTTTTTTGAATGACAACTCACAGGATCCTCCAGTCAGTATGACAAAAGAAATGAGTGTCAGCTGTAGTGCAGATATATATATTCAGTAGGGATCAATTACGTTCCCATTGTATTCTGATGCTTCTTGCATAGGTTGGCCTTAGTCTGTGCCGCAGAACATTCAAAGCTCTGCTTTCTAGCTTAACTCTGAGAATGTGTACCCTTAATTTTAGAACAACAGATACATGTACAGGTTGTTGAAATGTCTACCCTTCCAGCTAACGGATGCATACAAGTGTATGTCTGCATAGATTTTTTTTAAATGCAAGAAAAAAATGCAAAAGGAATCATGAGGCAGTCGTGTCAATATTCTTGTCATTAATGAGCAAAGGAGCTGATGCACATTGGTGACGTATTTGGAGCATGGGGTGAATAGATCAAGAGTTGCAAAGTGTGGCAAACTGCCCATGTGCTGTGATTAATAACAGATGTCAACCATGCTTAGGAAGACAAATCACTAAATCATCAGTGCCGTTCTGCAAACTCAGCTGGATAAATTGGAATCACCAAATTTGCAGCAAAATTTGGAAAGAATCATATTCTTTTCTTTTGGATGTTCACGCCATGAGTGCCATTCACCTATGTAGCCAAAATGGCATTGCCCACATACAACCCAGGGGTAAGAGCAAACTGGGTTGAGGTCAGGGGGTGTAGCTTCCAGGGGGAGGTAATTGTTTCACAATAAGATTTCTGCCCATCCATGAAGTTTTCTGCCAGACCCCAAATTTCTGGCATTACAGTAACTTAAAGCTTCAGCTGAGCAGTTCATAAACTCATAGAACTGGAAGAGATCACAAAGGGCATCCAGTCCAACCCCTTGTCATGCAGGAACCCACATCAAAGCACTCCTGACAGATGGCCATTCAGCCTTGTTTTAAAAACCTCCAAAGAAGGAGACTCCACCACACTCTTAGGCAGTATATTCCACTGCTGAACTACTCTCTCACCATCAGGAAATTCTTCCCAGTGTTTAGGTGGAATCTCTGTTCCTGTTGTTTGAAGCCATTGCTCTGTGTCCTAGTTTCTGGAGCAGCAGAAAACAAGCTTGCCCCATCTTCCAAATGGCATCTTTTCCAAGACTTAGACACAGCTATCACGCTACCTCTTAACCTGCTCTTTTCCAGGTTAAACATACCCAGCTTCCTAAGCTGTTCCTCATACGGCATAGCTTCCAATCTTTTTATTATTTGGTTGCCCTCCTCTGGAAATGTTCAAGCTTGTCAATATCCTTGTTGAACTATGGTGCCCAGAACTGGACACAAATTTCTAAGGTCTGACCAAAGCAGAATGGAGTGGTACTATTACTTCCCTCAACCTAGACCCAAAACTCCTGTTGATGCAACCTAAAACTGCTTTGGCTTTATTAGTTGTTGCATCACACTGTTAGAAGCATAGTTTAGGTATCCGAAGAAAAGGAGCAGGCAGAGACCTACGGAATGTGAACACAGCAAAGAATTCGAGGCATGATTTTCAGTGTCTCAGTCTCTACAGTGATAGAAATTTGGGGACTAAAGGAAAATTTTATTTCAAGGAGCAGAATTCCTACTGGGGGGCAATGCACTCATTTTACCACCCCTTCTGGCTATTCTCCTGCTTTAGGGGTTAAATGGAAAAATGAGTTGAGTGGGACAGGTAGAGCCAATATATTAAAAACCCAGTGTTTTCAATTAAGCCATGAGCTGTACATATGAGATGGTGGGATGAAATCTGCAAGACTCTCCTGTGTCACCTACAGTTCCAATGTATTTAGTGGAGGTGGCTCAAATATTCATGAGGAATAGACCAAATCCATTTGTAGATGCACAGGCGCTTTTAACTTACATTCCTGTAAGTTAGAATGTAAGTGATGGTTACTGGGATTGGGTCCTGCATGTTTCAACAGCTGCTAAAAGATTTATAATTCAAGTTTGGAAAGATAACCACCCATCATTTGATATTGGGAAGATCTCACTGCTTTGGCTCGGCAGGTAAATGCATTTTACAGGTGTTAGATTCAAGGAAATGTACTTTTTGGAGCTCATACTAGCGCATATCCTTATTCCACAATCAAAATTTGGCAGTTCAACTTCTTGGTCCCACAGTTTGCTGAAAAATGGCACAGGACTCTCCCTTCCCCTTCATTGACTGGAACAATTGGGGGAAGAAATGTTAAAAGCAATAGAAATAAAACCGGAATATTTTCACTTGCCTGTGGTTTCCAGGAAGTATTTTGCGTTCATTAGCATTCTGCCTTGGGGTTTCAGTTCTAGCTGAAAAAAAAAGAAGAAGAAGGAAGGAAGGAAAGAATGGATTATAATGCAAAGAGATAGTTACTGTTTCATGAAAGAGCTTAAAGGAAAGATCCCACAAAACTGATTGGGATACACAGTTCAAAGAAAAATGTGGTGTTGGTGGGACAGAACTGTTAACAGCAGTTCTTATTAATCGCCATCAACTGACCTGATGCCTAGCATGTCATCTGGGATAACATGGCCAAAGGGCACCTAAAATGCAGATGTGACCACGTGGGATTTCACCCTGAGATCTATGAGATTTCACTCTGAGAAGTATGACATCAATCTGCTTACAGCAAATGTCAGGAACTATCCAGGAAACAGTCTTGTAGCTACAAAATTGTTGTAAGAGTTTTCAGAAGGGCCTGCTATGTTAGTCTGTTGCAACAAGGAGTCGTGGGGCATCTTTGCAACCAAGGATTGCTATAGTGTTAACTTTTGTGGATTACACTCCATCCCACTAGATATGTGAAGTACCATCTTGGAACAGGAAGAGGAACTCTGCAGCATCCCGCATGTTGTTGGATCGCAACTCCCAGCAATCCTAGCCAGCCTAACCATGGTGGAAATGCTGGGAGCTGCTATTCAGTGACATCTGGAGGGCTGCATGATGATCCACCCCTGTACTAAAGCCAGTGACAAGACCACATCAGCTGCCAATATTTCACAGATGAAAACTAAGGCCATTTCCACCCTTGACTGTTACAGTGCTATTATTCCACTTTCAGCATCCTATGGAATCTTGGGATTTACAGTTTAGGGAGGGGCCTTTAGAATTCTCAGCCAGAGAGCTCTTTGGCCTCAGAGAACCAGAAACCCCAGAATTCCACAGAAGGTTGAAAGTGGAATAATAGCACTGTAACAGCGTAGGATGGAAATCGCCTAGCGTATGTTTGGTCAAGCAACAGCAGAGTGCAGTCAAGACAGCAAAAGTTATTAGTGAGGAAGAACAGATAAGCTAGGAGAGGCTGCAGTAGTTTGCTCTTGCCCAGGTCTACTGGGAAGGGCAAGATTCTGCCCTCTCCTCTTCCCATCTATTGTGTTAAGGTCCAACAGCTCTCTGACTGAGAATTCTAACCTGCAGATTCCAGGATTCCACACAATGTTGCCTTGGCAGTTAAAGTGGAATATAAGGCTATGACTATGTAGTGTGAGTGGGCCCAAGGAGTCTGGTTATTTTTTTTTTTTCAATGACAGAAAATGTGGGAGGGCCCTCCAACCTTCCCCTCTCTCAGTGGCATGTAGTGGCCAATAGATGTGTTCATTTTCTCCTCTTTCCTCCTTCCATGGCAAGAAGAGTAGGAAGGAACTCTCAACCCTGCCACATGTTTGCTTCATCTTCCAGTGGGAGATATCAGGAGGTTGGTGGGCCATACAATAGTTATGAGCACCAGCAATTTGGAGGAGCAGCCACTGGATAGATTGAGGAGGGCATAGCATTGTCCATAGGACACATGGGTCCCCTGTACTCCATTTGTGTGATCCCTGAAACCCTCTTATCAGTGCACCATAGCCCCAACCCCCAATTTTTACCCTCAGATCACACAGAAAGCTCCCCAACATTTGAATAACATAGCAATAGAATGTGTATTTCTATACCACTGATCAGCTAAGTGCTCTCTCAGTGGCTTACAATGTGTTAGCTATTTGCCCCCAACAAGCTGGGTGCTTATTTTATTGACCTGCAGAAAGATGGAAGGCTGAGTCAATCTGGAGCCCAGCAGGATCGAATTCATAACTTTGTGGCTGCAGTACCAGCATTTAACCACTGTGCCATGAAAATACCCCCACCTCATTTCCATAAGCACCTCAGAATGCTGTACTACCCCCAGCTACCTCTTTTTCTTCATTCCCTCTCAAAATGGCACCATGACATCACTTTCTGTGGCCATTTTGAGCAGGACTGCAGAGGAAAACAAATGTATTTGGGCTTGGGTGTGGAAGGGTGCAGCTTGCTGGAGGGTATGGAGGGAATTGTTCCCTGATGTCCTGCTTTCAACTTCAAACAAGATTCAGGGTTCCCAAGCCAAAAGCTGTGGAAGCAAGGGGTATCTGATGTCAAAATAGCCCAGGGTGAAGAAAGCCATATATCAGAGAAAGGTCTCCAGGGAGTCACAGTAGCAGACTCATTAAACAATCCCAAAGTTCTAAATCTATTAGACACACTTATACAAGCTGAGCAGTTGAGAGGAAGATGGAAGTTGTACTCAGTGAAAAGGCTGGTGAATGTAGCTTCCTTATATAGGCAGAAACGGTGGTGTAGCTTGGTGTGAGTGGGATAGGGGTGTGGGAACGGAGGTGTGGGGGCGTGGCTATGGTGTGCATAGGCGTGGCTATGATGCATATGGGTGTGGCTACAGTGCACATGGACGTGGCCATAGCATGTGTGGGCATGGCTATGGGGCACAGGGGAGGAGCTATGGCACATGGAGGCGTGGCTATGACACATGGGGCGGGGCTACAGTGCACAGGGAGGCAGGCAAGGAGCGGTGGCACCCTCCAAAAAAATGCTGCCCAGGGCACACCACCCTCCTCGCCCCCCGTCCCTATGCAACTGAACAGAAAGTTCAGCCAATGCCTTCATCTCCAGCAGTATTTAAGGAGAAGGTTTCTCAGCTGTGCTCCTCTTGGCATCTTGATTGTAGTCTTTCACTCCCTCTAGAAGGGATGGTCTGAGCCAGACATCTAAGTCTCTGCCTTTCTCTGGGACTGGGGGGCTCCTCCTCCAGCTAATTTCCCTGCTCTGAGCCTGACCTGGCTTGCAGAACCAAAGGAGGACTTGGCTAGCTATTGGGCAACTGTGATGGCTCCTCCAGCTGGCTCCCATGCATTTACCCACCCTGGCATAAATGATACTGGAAGACCAGGTGGGCCAAACATCAGCAAGGGGCCACCATTGGCTAGTGGTCCAGGGGCCTCATTCTGGACAGTCCAATGAGGTTAGAGGTTCACTGGTGTCTCCGTGCTTATAGGTTCAGTTACTTCTATTACTGGTTGTAAATTCTCCCTTACAGTCAGCCCTCAACATTTGCGGGTTTCACTTCCACAAATGTGATTATTTGCAGATTATGTATTTTCTGCCACCTCCGCTGCTGCCCTACACCATTTTTAATACACCCACAGCTGTGTCTTTCCATCCTCCTCTGCTGCCACCTCTTCTCCCACCCATGGCCAAGTGGCAGCTCTGGGCAGAGGCAACTCTATGAAGGCAGCATCAGAGGGCCAGGGCTCCACCATCCCTTTCTCCTCATCCCACAGACGCTCTTCCAGAGTTGCCACTGCTGCAGTGGGAGGAACCAAGCACGCTTCCCAGTGCTGCCATCTCAGCCTTGTACCCCCCAGCCAGTGGTGTCAGTGTTGCCCGGGCAAAACAGTCTCACATGGGGAATGCAGCAGCAGAGAGAGGAAGAGAAGCAGTAGCAGGCTCCATGTGTTACCGCTTTCATGGAGATGCTTTTGCCCAGATGGGGAGGCTCATTTCTGGGGTAGGATTCAGCAGTGGCACCAGGCTTAGGCATGTCCCCATGGGAGGAGGCCCCACTGGAATGCAATAGCAGGTGAGGGTGGTGTGGCCAGGTAGGGAGACACAGGTGAGGGCAGCACAGTCCAGTGCCAGTCTATTGTCTCCCTTCTGGCACCTGCCCACCAGCCCAGATGAGCTTGTTTGTGAGTAAGAGAGGAATGGAGACAGCAATTGTGTCAAATATGATGGGGGGAGGCTTAAGCTATTTGTGTTTTTTCCACTTTTGTATGTTGTACCCCTAACCCTCACAAGTGTTGAGGGTCCACTGTATTTTGATTCCATATACCAACAACAAATAGTTCATACATTTTTCCCTCTGCTTTGTGTGGACGTCTATGCTGGTTTTTTCCCCAGCACAATTCATACTCTGGGATTTTACTGGGGAAAATTAACTTTCCTAAGACTATATGGGGTGTTCCTGTGCGGAAAATGTGTTTTGGGGTGAAAACATGTACATTGCACAAAAATTGTGTGCTTTCTGCACAAAAAATACATTCAGGAAAAGTATGTGTGGTTTTGCTGTGCAGTGAAACTTAGGTCCTTTCTGCACCAGGCTATTAAAATGGTGCAAAGCGACCTCCGACAGAGGTCTTCTGCACCGTAGAATGGACTGGAGTGGACTACTTTTTGTAGTTCTGCATCTCAGTCCGGTGCAGAGCGACCGGAACTGGTCGTGCAGTGTGCTTTTTAAAAACCTCTTTTTAGAGGTTTTTAAAAAGCATGGAGCACGCAACTCCGTGTTGCTCCGTCCCCGTGCTCCGGTGCAGATTTGCAGGCGCGCACAAGTGCGTGCCTGCAGATCTCTGGGGCGGGCTTTAGGCTGGTGAGCTTCTCTGGTTGGTAGAGAGCCTCCACCAACCAGAAGCCGCCATTTTGGACACTGGAGCAGTGCGGAGCGATGAGCTCGCACTGCTCCTTGTCCCGACGGACTCGCCCGGACATTGAAGAAGTCCAGTGAGTAGCGTTTTTTCACGGTTCCTTTCCCACGTGCAGAAAGGGCCTTAGACAAACACAGAAAAACCATGCTTGCGTTTTCTGCAAAAATGAACAAACAAACAAATAACCCACTAGTATTTCTATACAGAAAGCAGTATATTTTCTCTAAAATACAAAATTTCTGCTCAGGAGCTCCTTCTGCATTTTTGTTCAAACAATTTTCCTCCAACAAAGTCTTGACATATGAAGGATCTTATGGTGGTCTCCTTGTTGAACACCTAAGACACTTTTTTCCCCCCATTGAAGATGCAGGGGCGTAGCTATGAGGTTGGCAGAATTTGCTTTTGATGCCTAAACTGTATTTCTAAATGGTCATCTGAGGTTTTCATGGGGGGGGGGGTGGATCTTACTTGGCAGGAACATCCTTATTTTGCTCCCCTGTAGCTACAAGAAGGATATTGACAAGTTGGAACAAGTTCAGAGGAGGGTGACCAAACCATGCTCTATGATGAGAGGCTTAGGGATCTAGGTATGGTTAGACTGGAGAAGGGAATATTAAGAGGTAACATGACAGCCATATTTGAAGGGATCTTCTATGGAAGATGGGAACAAGCTTGTTTTCTGCTGCTCCAGAGACTAGAGCACGGAGCAGTGAATTCAAACTACGGGAAAAGAGATTCCACCTAAACATTAGGAAGAACCTCCTGATGGTAAGAGCAGTTTAGCAGTGGAATACACTGCCTTGGAGTGTGATGAAGTCTCCTTCTTTGGTGGTTTTTAAAGAGTGGCTGACTGGTTATCTGTCGGGAGAGTATTTCTTCACGGCAGGGGGTTGGTCTCTGCCAGTTCTATGATTCTGTGACCCCTGTGAGGATGTGAATATAATCAAGCATCCTTCACATTCCTAATACATACACATTCTGGGTGTGGGATCACAGTGTAACTCAGTGACTCCCAAACTCTAGTCCTCCAGGTGTTTTGGTCTTCAGCTCCCAAAACTCCCAGCTGCCTTGATCAGTGATCAGGGATTCTGGAAGCTGAAGTCTAAAACATCTGGAAGACCAGAGTTTGTGAAACACTAGTGTAACTGGATGTATTACCTCAGAACTTGCTGCCTTGGTTGTATTTTTTCCATAGAAGCAAAATAAATCTGTTAGTTTTTAAGGTTGTTTCTTCCCCCCAACAGACTTACATGGTTAGCCTGCTGGAAATTGCTACAACTGTGAGATTCAATATATCATGACTATTGGAACAAGATTTTACACCAGCGTATTTCAAAAGCCCCCGATGCAATTGACTCATGATCTACATGGTTCACTGGATTTCTTCATCATGCTTTTGATTCAGTTGGATGGGTGGGTGGGGAAGTTTCTAGTGGTACATCTGTGAATTTAAGCTCTTGTCACTTTTATCATCGCTGACTATTATCTCCTCCCAAGTGGGTTTTTTATGGAAGCCAAGGCTATTACTGCAGCGTTCTTCAGACTGAAGAAACACTCTGTGCCGCTTGATGGAAATAGTGTGTTTCAATCTGGTAGGAACAGGAATTGCAACGGCTGATGAACATGGATAGATTTTATGGAAAAGAAGTGCCATGCCTTCCTTGTTTGCAAATCCATTGGTGCTGCATTGGGAACCTCACAATCTTGCTCAGATTTATTCTGGGGTTTATATATTGCTATTAAAATGTTAATTAAAGCATTTAGGAAACACTCTCCATTATTGTTATCCTTAGTCAATTTACAGTACAAATTAATCCAAAGCTACAACAATTAGACACACAATAAAACAATTAAGAAGGTAGCACCTACAACACAATTAGA